>OY856186.1:143466328-143498828 GCA_963693315.1 Diogma glabrata | reverse complement strand
ATTGATTATTCTTACTACAACGGCAGATGATAACTGAAAGTGGACAAATACTTAAAAGCTCTAGATTACAAGCATATCTCAAAGCAAGAAAAAAGGACAAGGATTTTAATCCGCATGAGTTCACGTTTCATTATTATTATAAAGTAATGGATGAAGCGATCTTGTAACAAAATTATCTTTAATCTACCTCAAGCTTTCAAACATTTTCATATGAGTAAATTACCCGCTTCTTGTGGTTCTAAAAAATGTTTGTCCCAGATGAGAAGTTGAAATAAAGATCTTTAAAATGATGCTTATTATTGATAATGCTTTTGGCATCTAACAGATCTCAACCATTCCAACATTGAATTAATTTTTTGCCACCTAATACAACTGTTCTGTAGTCGTTAGAGGTATTAGCAAAATAATTTTGCGAGTAGCATTTGCATTCTTCCCGATAAATTAGATAACTCTTATGATATAAAAGGACAAAAACAATGGGTAGCCGGAGTCGATATATTAAATCTAGTAACAATAGTTCAAGCTGAACTATGACACTTCGTAGATTTGGTGCATTGAAATACTATTGGAGAAGATGACTTTGACAAAAACACTTCTCCTGATGTGCAAGAGTTTATAAATTACGATTATGACCTACATAAAGACGATCTTTTTAATTTAATTGATGAAAACTAAGATTTACTTTACGAGAATGACGATGAGCCAGAACCCGAAACGACATCATCTTTTACAACAAATATTTTATTGGACGAAATTGCTATTGTCAATCGACAACAAGTTTTTTGAGACCATGGACTGATATGGTCATAGGCATAAAATATCAGCGTGAGTTACGAAGATTATGGCTTCATATTTTGAATCAAACAAAGCAATCAATATTCATTACTAATAACTTTTATAAATCTTAAAACTACAGTAAATATTTGCGGTAATGAAAACGTCATAATAACATTTACAATACAACAGAAAGTGACGACTAATGTTTTGTCAGAAAAGCGAGGACGATAATGTCATATTAGTGAATTAAAAAAGTCAAATTAGTGAATTAAAAAAGTCAAATTGGAGAATTATTACATACATAACTATTTTATCGCCTTTATGTTTTGTATTACATAAACGATTTGATTTTCCAATGAGTAGAAAAATTTGTTTTATTTACAAATAATGGTGAAAATAGCTGTTTTTGATCATAAATATTTTTCTTTGGTACCATATCCTTAGTCTCGAATTATGCGGTTTTAAATTGTGCGCTGTTTTGACGGTCCCAAACTACCGCATAATTCAAGAGACACCTGTATAATATAGATATGTCATATTGAAATTTTAGCACTTAGCATTTCTTGATAATATTATTTACAACAATGTGTAATAAAAAGCCATATTACTTCGGTCTGAAAAACCTAAGTATTACATTCTCGAGCCAAAAGCGAAATTCTTGCCCCCACTTTTTTTGGCATTTCTCGACGTTTTAGGACCTACTGATTCTAAAAAGGCAAAAAAAAATGTTTGTCTGTCTGCCGGCCGGCCGCCCGTCACAACCGACAAAATCTAGAAAACCGCTAGAGGGATTTCAAAAATTTTTGTTTCTAAAAATAGGTATATTTAACGGTAAGAGCCGAAAGGACGATGTGTTCGATAGCTGTCCCGGAAGCGTGTCGAAAAAATCGTCAAGTGTGTCAAAACAGGGAAGTTTTCATATTTTGACTTAAAAAACGTTTATTTTAAGTGATTACGAGCAGGAACATTGCATTTGGAGAAATCTTGATGATCGGGATTGGTATGTGAGACCAAAATCTAGATTATTCCGTTATAAGTTTGGTTTGTCCAAAAATTGTTGTCAAGTGTGTCAAAAGAATAATTTTCATTTTTTTTACCCAATTTTTTGGGAAAAAATGAAATTAATTATTTGTATGGCATGAAATGTGATCGAGCATGAAATTGGACTTGAAAATTTTGTTACAATTTTTGGAATATTTTTGGAATTTTGAAGAAAATTTGTAATTTTGTTTTGTTATAATTTTTGCGATATTTTAAGAATTTTGGAAAAAGTCTTTTACTTATTTTCGAGTTTTTGATTTGGAAATAGTTTCAATTTTTGATTTTGTAATATTTTTTGAGTTTTAAAAAAAATTTGTATTTTTGATTTTGTTATTTTTGAAATTTTTTGGAATTTTAAAAAAGTTTGTATTTTTGATTTTGTTATAATTTTTGCAATATTTCAAGAAATTTTAAAAAGATTCAATTTTTAATTTTATTATAATTTTTGCAATATTTTTAGAATTTTGGAAAAAGTTTGAATTTTTTAAATTTTTGAAATAAAAAATTTTTGCAATAATTTTAGAATTTTGAATAAAGTTTCAATTTTTGATACTGTAAGATTTTTCGGAATATTTTTAGAATTTTGAAAAAGCTTAAATGTTTGATTTTATTATAATTTTTGAAATTTTGAAAAAAGTTTCTACATTTGATTTTGTTTTGATTTTTGGAATATTTTAAGAATTTTGAAAAAAGTTTGAATTTTGGAATTATGAATTTTTGGAATATTTTTAAAATTTTGAAAAAATGAAGTTTTTGATTTTATTATAATATTTGGAATTTGGAAAAAAGTTTGTATTTTTGATTTAGTTATAATTTTTGGAATATTTTAAGAAAAGAGGAAGAGGAAGAAGAAATAATTTTGGAATATTTTGAAAAGATAGAAAACATTATTTTCTATTACAGTCGTTAAAAAATAAATAAATGCGCGGATAAATCAAACATATATAAAATCAATTTATATAAATGTTTTGTTGTTTTTTATCAATTTGATTTTCTTTGGTATGTGTTAAAAAACTTTATAAATACTTCTAACTACAACATACTTATAAATGAGGAATATTTTTCACAATTAATATATATTACTATGCGGTATGAAAGACCCAAGTATTACAATCTCGAGCCAAATGTGAAAATTGCCCACTTTTCATAACGTGGTCATAACGATTATAAGACAGCAAAAAATTAAAGGCATTTATTAATAAAAGCAAAATAATTCAAAAAATTTATTATTCAAATAGTTATACAAAATTTTATTTTCTTCCCGCCGACCTTTATTGTTTTTCCATAACTCATAAACGACATCTAATTTCGGCATTAAGTTGTATTTTAATCCTCATTAAACAGTCTCTTTCACAATCAGCACTTTTAGCTTGAAAAGTCCCACATATTTCCACAAGAAACCTAATTTTACTAAACTCATCACCATTAAGCCCGACGGATAGTATACTACTGAAATTTTTAGCAGTTTTTTCTTGTAGTTGTAGTTGTAGTTCTTGTTTTTTGTAGTTTTTTGGCAATTGAAAACTTAAACATGCTGTATTCTTTTAACACTTCTCTTACTTCATCATTCAGGGGATAGATTTCAGAATATTTTTGTCCAAAACTAAAATCTGTTACGTTGGTTGCGATTGCATTGTAATCAAAGGCATACCAATCTTTCATCTCTTCTGATGGAAATCGCTTTGTTAGATAATGACATAGTTCGTTAATAAATGTAATAACATAAAAAGTGTTAACGCTTTGTTTTTTTTCTAATGATTTTGATAAAACATTTTCTGATTCTCGGCTCCAGAATGGACTTATGGACTTAACTTCTTCATTGACTCCATGGGCGATAGTTCACTTTTTTGTAGGAACTTGAAGAGCTGCCCTAGTACGTACAAATATCATTCAAAACTATTAATGCAAAATGATTGGTTTTGTTTTTCAAAGCACTTAAACAATATTTTGAGATTGGATTATTATTTTCTTGGTCTTACTTTACTTCGTCTTCAAAAAATTAAATCAGAACCACCTAACCAATTTCTGACAAGAAGCTTGCTATATTTTGAACGAAAATTATAGCGAACTCTCAAATAATTATATTTCTGTGTGTTTAGGGGATGGGTGTAAGGATGGTAAAAAAAACTTTTTCTGACCCAAGCGAGTGGGGTGTCATTTGAAAGAGCACCTAATTTAAGAAACAACGCACTTTTTAGGTAGATTTCATATAAAAATCTACCTATTGCAATGGGCTTCATCTCGGAATTTCGGAAAATTTTTTGTGCCAAACGACTATATATGATAAGCGGAGACGAAAAAACAAAAAAAAAATTTATATATATATATATATATATATATATATATATATATATATATATATATATATATATATATATATATATATATATATATATATATATATATATATATATATATATATATATATATATATATATATATATATATATATATATATATATATATATATATATATATATATATATATATATATATATATATATATATATATATATATATATATATATATATATATATATATATATATATAAAAACACGATATGAGATATAACGAAAACGACCGGCACTCTCACGGTCGCATTTGTTGAGGTAGATCAAACAAATTTTCTGCACATGTGTGTTCTTTTAATATCTCGGACGAGTTCGTGAATCAGCAAAATCCGACACGTGGTTAAGGAACTAGAGCCTTTTTTCTAAAAAAAATTGATTTTTTAAAACCGTTATAACGGCCGTTTGGATACTAATATTTTAAAAAAGTTAACAAATTTAAAATTTTTGAAATCTTTTTTATCAATTTGGTTTAAAAATAGACCTCTGCAGCTAGAGGTTCCTGAGTAAACAGCTCCAACAAAAAAGTTTGCAAAAAAAATTTTTTTTTTAAAACAACCGGCCCTCTCACGGTCGCATTTGGAAAGCCAGATCAAAAAAACTTTTCTTAAAATGTGCGTTTTAATAATATCTTAGACAAGTTCGTAAATCAGCCAAATCCGACACATGGTTAAGAAACTAGAAGCTTTATACTAGAAAAAACTCTGTTTTTTAGATCCGTTATAACGGCCGTTTAGATTTTAATATTTTTAAAAACTTCATAAATTTAGAATCTTTGAAATCTTTTTTATCAGTTTCTTCCAAAAAAAAAGACCTCTGCAGTTGGAGGTTTCTGAGTGAGCGGCTCCAACAAAAAAGCTTGTAAAACACCAAATGCGTTTGAATCAACCGGCACTCTCACGGTCGCATTTGTGGAGCCAGATCAAAAAACCTTTTTTAGAATTGCGCTGTGCACAGTTTTCGAGTTATTGTAAAAAAGTAAAACTTTCAAACCGTGCTCCCCCTACGTTACGACACTGATTGACAGAAAATTTGGAAAAATGCATATAGAGAGGAAGTTTGGTAAACTTTAAATGATAATTATAGCAAAGTCTCAAATAACTATATTTCTGTGTGTTGTTTAGGGGATGGGTGTGGGGGAAGTGTAAGAAAAAACTTTTTTTGACCCAAGCGAGTGGGGTGTCATTTGAAAGAGCACTTAATTTAAGAAACATTGCAATATTTTTTAGAATTTTGCGATGCACAGTTTTTTAGTTATTGTCAAAAAAGTTTTATTTTAAGTATATGTATACCACCACCCTAAATTTTGACTCTGATTTATAGAAAAAATATTCTCACTTTAAACCATTAAAAAGCTGGCTAAATCTTTCTTTAGTTAACATAAACAGCTATGGATAAGATTTAACCTCAAGTAACAATTTTTGTGTCATTTTTGATCAATGTAGATGTGATTGACATTTACTATTGACGTCTACGATTGAATATTTAATATTTATTCTGTTATGCGTCCATAGTCTGGCGATATAAAGACTACAACATAACTTTATGTCATTTATTTTTGATATTGTGTTCTCTTACATGCACGGAACCCTTGGCGAGCGAATTTTATTCGCACTTGTCCGACTTTTTTTTTAATTTAAATTTCTAAATATCGAAAATAGAAAAACAAAAAACATGAAAAAAGCGAAAAAAACTACTTCAAACAGCCTTAATCAGCCTTATATAATATCTTTTTAAAAAAATTATTCAAATTGATTAATCGGTTCAAGCACTATTTAACTTTAAGTTTGCCTTGCTTTTAAATTTTAATCAAATTTCGAGCCATCTTGTGTCGAAACTAGTGAGAACAATAAACAAAATAAAAAACACGTATTTTTTTTATACTATATTAACGATTATGGAAGTTTTAAGGAAATCGTAGATGGCCGGATTCACGTCATTGTCTTGATTCAATTTTCCATCTTTATATAATCCAAAAGAAGTCCCCTTGAATTTATGCATTAGATTACTTTGGGGTGTTTTTAGTATTTATAAAAATAATGTATGCATATAATAATGCTTCAAATAATTATATTAATAATTTATACAAAATATTGTCTGAAGTCTTTCTTTATAACAACTGTCTTGTGAAGTCTTTCTTTATAACAAATTAAAACACACGAATGAATTAAAACAGAGGGTGATTTAAAGAAACTATTGAGTAGACCAGATTTTCTTCTTATCAATGAAAATTAAACATCTACTTATCCTAATTCTAGCAATTAACTCAGACAAATTTTTAAAGTGTTCTTTATTTTCAAAAATTACATTTTAATTTAATAGATAATTACTTTTGATATAAAATACAGAATAAGTTTGTTTAACAATTTCCTAATTCCGTGCTAACAACGCAATAACAGACATTTCAAAAAAATTATGAGCGTAATTCCATTCGCCGAAAACTCGCTTGTTTTAATGCATAAAATGTATAAAATCAGTATTCTTTTAACTTTAGTCGTGTAATATAATCCTAATTAATCCACAAAAAAAGAATTTTTTACTGAAAATACATGCCGATAAATATTTATAGTCTTATAAGAAAATATTAATAATACCTTAACTTTTTCCATAAGAAAATTGTCTCAGCAAGTCTTCGTCGAAAAAAACAAAACAAAAAAAAAATGAAAAAAACAAATTGGTTCCAAATCGGCTTCAAATTTTGATGTATTAAGAATTGTGAGATATTTTGAAAACCGCAAGCTTAAATATAAGATAACGGCTTCTTGAATTTCTCAAAATTGGCAGGGGCTACACATTTTTTAATGGCGTAACAAATTGGCTACAAATTGGCTATAAATGCCTGACTAGGTCCTGGTTGTAGCCTACATTTTTAGTCAGCTATCTTAATATAGCTCAAGAGCTAACCTAAAAAAATAAATATGATTTTCGTTCAGCAGGTCAAAATCCACAAGAAAAGTTGGGTTTTAGTCAGGGAGACTAAAAAAGATCAAAGTTTGTAAACTATAGTGATATCAGTGAAATTGTTTATACAGGGTGAGTTTTTTAAAAAATGCCATTCTTTTATCTCGAAAACCATGCTAGATGGGACAAAATAACTCAAGGTGATATTTGTTAAGCGTCGAGAGGGACGTCCAATGGTAATATTGAATGACCTTGAAACTCATAAGTATTGGAGATATATGCCAAAATAGGTTTTTTTTAAATTAGAACCTATACATTTAATGTTTTTTTTAATTAAGTAAATCAAACTACACACTTTTTGCTTACAATTTTTTTTGTAAAGTATACGATTTTGTAGATATGATGAAAATTGATTTGCACTAAAGCAAACGTGTCTTCGCTAAGCTCTTCAGAAAAAAATAAAATTTCGATAAATTATAAAAAAAACAATGAAAATCATTCATTAATTTAAATATTATTGCATCGTGGTCTACTGCGTGAAATTGATTTTCGTATTTTTTTGATTTATTGAAATTTTATTTTTTTACTGAAGAACTTAGCGAAGACACGTTTGCTTTAGTGCAAATCAATTTTCATCATATCTACAAAATCGTACACTTTACAAAAAAATTTTTTATGAGTTTCAAGGTCATTCAATATTACCATTGGACGTCCCCCTCGACGCTTACCAAATATCAACTTGGGTTATTTTGTCACATCTAGCATGGTTCTCGAGATAAAAGCCTGGCATTTTTTAAAAAACTCACCCTGTATATTTGTACAAACCACATCTACATCTTTCGAAAGCAAGCCCTCGGTCTACGGCCTCGTACTATTATCAATCTCACTGCTTGAGGAATTTTCCAAAAAATTATTAGAATTATATATTAACGAACGAGGGGAATTCGTTTAGAAAATTTTTTGCCATTTTTCATTTCTTTATATATTTTTTATGAATTATAGGTTGGCCACTGCGATATCATTGAATTATTTCAAAAATTATTTGTTAATTTTTAATATCGCAGTAGGCCAGACGTATAACTACATATTTCTTATATTAGTATAATTCAAATGTTATTGGTGAAATTGAATGATGTCATTACATTTTAGAGAATTTCATTGGGTTAAATTAAAATAAAACTAATGAAAAAATTTTTCTAAGTAAACTGTATATCAAAACCGACTTGTAATTAGAAAAAATGAAAACTTTTACTTGTGTTTAGTTGTTTTCTCACAATGTTTTATAACAATATGTAATGTAATGACAAATCAATTTAAGTTTGGCACAAATTACCTTCGTAATTGTCACACATAAAAGAAAAAGGTTTAATTGCAATCATTGAATTATAATAAACAAATACCTTAAATTAAATATAAACCTTAATACATATCAAACTTCTAATAGTATAAGTATCCGTGCACATAGGAACACATTTTGACGCGTCACACAGTGGGATTTTTTGTGCAATAAGTAATTTTTTCGACACATAAAATTTAAAAATGTAATGATGCAGTTTTGTAGAAAATTGATTCAGTATGAAGAATCCATAAATTGTATCGTTTATTTGTTTATTTGTATTGTTTATTTGTCTTTGAAATAATGAAGTAAAGTCATATGTAAATTTTGGTCCAAAATATTGAAAACTGTTTACGCACTTCTATAGTGTTTGTACGTAAGATAACTTTATTGCTCCAATTTAAATAGTGATTATTTTCAAATATAGCCTTTTCTGCGTATTTAAAAAAAAATTATAAAGTTCACTCATATGGTTTAAAAGATATGATAGAATAAAATTTGTTCTATAATGTGCCGTGATTGCAAACTTCCTTGGAAGAAAAAAAAGGTTGCTCGTGGTAGGTGCTCCCGCTATAATAAAATGAAAGGTAAGACTCCATACTATCAATTAAAAAAAAAAAGTTTAAATAATTAATAATCTTTTATAAAATCATAAAATTTATAAAATCATAAAATCATAAAATTTTGGGTTCTATGAGCGGTGGGTAGTGGGCGTGGCCAATTTTGATGAAACTTTATTTTATTCTTAATTGAGGTAATAAAAGGCTCTGTGCCAAATTTCAAAAACTTTGGACCAAAAATAAATTTTGGGTTCTATGGGCGGTGGGTAGTGGGCGCGGCAATTTTGATGAAACTTTATATTTTTCTTAATTGAGCTAACCAAAGGCTCAGAGCAAAATTTCAACATTTTACGAGCACTCCTTATATTTTTTGCCAAACATTGTATGAACAAATCCCACTGTGCGTCAGTCGATCACCGATAAATTAAATTTTATTGTAATTTTAAATTTACTTGAACTTGAAAATATTTTGTCATATTGAAAAGAAATCGGTAAAAATAAATTATTTGATTGCCAAAAATTGTTATTTAAATACTTGATTATTTATTAGCTAAATTGTTAATTTTATTTGAACACATAACAATATGTGGTAATGGGGGAGAAAACAATGTTAGCAAACATCTTGGGTATAAGTGTCTATCTATTTCGTTGAAACTAATTCACATTCTGCTACTTTCCTTTTTTTCTATCTGCTATTTTGTTTTAGGTAGATCTTTATATATATATTTCTTCTGTTCGGTTGTTTGTGACTGAACTCCTCCTAAACGACTTGATTGATTTATATGAAAAAGTGTGTATGCAATAAAGTTGATCTAAGAATGGTTAATATCTATAATTAGATAAAATTGGACAAAATGGCCCGAACACCTGGAGGCTTAAAACTTCAATAACTTCTAATTCTGGCTTTCAATCTTATTGATACTTGATATATAAGGTTTTAGTGCTGTTTCCGATATTTCTGCGTACCCACTTTGGATTTGTCACTTCCGGTTAAAAATTTTTTTTTAAATTTTTTTAAAGGGTTTATCCCTACTATAGTCTACAGTTACAGGTGCTCCCGCTATAATAAAATGAAAGGTAAGACTCCATACTATCAATTAAAAAAAAAGTTTAAATAATTAATATAATCTTTTATAAAATCATAAAATTTAAAAAATCATAAAATCATAAAATTTTGAATTCTATGAGCGGTGGGTAGTGGGCGATTCGATGGACAAATCGATTCTCATAAAATGTTGATGTCAGTTAAAACAAAAGATTTAAAAACGATTTTATAAGCATTTGGGTACATTGGACAAAGGGTTGGCGGGTATGGGGGTCTCCAGAACTTCGGGTTTTTTTTAAAGATCTATAACATTTGTACCTGATAATCGAATTGAATGGAGATTGGAAGGACAAAGAACTGATTAGTTCCTGGGCGATATTGGAATAAGTCTTGAGGGGCGGGTCTTTTGAGGATCTGCTCATTTGAAACTTCAATCAGTTTCTGATAATGGATTTTGACGAAACTTGGTATATATGTAAATATATTGCAGCATGATTTGTAAAAGTTTTGCATTTTTGAAAGCATTTATTTCCAAATTTACAAGCTAATTACACTAATCATGCGTGGCTACGTGAGCGAGCTATTTAGGCCGCAAAAACTATAGATGTCGACGCAATCAATTTTAAAATACAACAGTTAATGCCTGGCAATGAAATATCATTCAAACCGATTGACTCTGTTGTCAATGCTGAGGAATGTTCATCTATCCTGTTGAACACTTGAATTCATTGGATTTAACTAGAATGCCACCACATAATTTTCGAGTGACAATTATTTTGCTTAGAAATTTCAATACCATTTTAAACGGCAAGTTTCAAGGTGAAATTGTTATTTTAATTGTAATTTTGGAAATTATCCATTTAGACTCGCGCATCCTATTTAAACGTTTATAATTTCCAATTCGATTGGTATTTGTAATGACTATTAATAAGTAACAAAGTCAAACAATGTGAATTTGTGAGCTGGATCTAGAAGCCCCGTGCTTTTCGCATAGTCTATTATATGTTGCGTGTTTGAAGGTTGGAAAGCCTTCAAGTTTGTTCGTGTTTTCCGCTCAGGAATTAGCAAAAAATATTGTTCAGCATATCGCATTAAGATAAAATTAAAAAAAATTGTATTCCTGTTTAATTATAAATGTATATAATAATAAATAATAGTTTCGTTTAATAGCCAAATAAAATTCCAACCAAACTATGCAGCCACTATTATTATTCTGAATGAATTAGAGGTAGAATTTCGATTAGGATTGACAATCGCTGATCAAAAGTTATCTACAAATAAATTGTAGGTGGTACGAAGTTCACCGGGTCTGCTAGTTTCATATAAAAATCTACCTATTGCAGCGTGCTTCATCTCGGAATTTCAGAAAAATTTTGGTGCCAAACGACTATATATGATAAGCGGAGACGGAAAATCAAAATGAAAAAAAATTTATATATACATATATATAGATATATAACGATATGAGGTATAACGGAATTATCCGGCACTCTCACGGTCGTACTTTTCGACCTACACCAAAAATATTTTCTGTGTATGTTGCGACAAACAATCTCTTGGACAAGTTCGCGAACTGGCCATATCGGGGTACCATTTAAGCAGCCAGAGCCTTAAAAGTCGAATAATCTAAGGCGTTTTAACTTGCGTTTGAATCATAATGCTTAAATAAAATTGATAAATATTGAATATTTGAACTATTTATTATAATATTTTTCAAAATGAAAATCTCAGCGCAAAAGGTTCCTAAAAAACCAGCTGTTTTCAAAATTTACTAAGCTTTGTTGTCCTCGATATAAATGAAAATGACCAAGCTCAAAAATGAAAACTTTTGCAAACGTAAATACGTAGATAGATCTATCCAAAACTTAAAAAATAATTTGTTTAAGTTCAGAGATTGAGACCCTGGGACTGTTAAAGAAAACAACCGCAAACGACCATGCTTTCATCATTTTTGAGTCAATTTTGTTTAAACTAATATTAACTTTTAATTGAACTTTTCAGCTATAACCTTAGAAATGTTCAGCTTTCTAACACAAGAAGTTCCAATGCAATTAGCAGTATACTAACCTAATGCAAGCCACTCTCACGCTATATAATTACAACAAATCCCAAAAATATAAAAATATCCCATAGAAATATTAAATAAATTTTGTTTTGTTTCGTTTTTTCAGTTTTTATTTTTTTTCGCAAAAATCTAAAAAATATTGTTTTGAATGTTTGTTGTTGTTGTTTTGAAAATTCTTTATTGTTTTGAATTAGGGAAGGAATAGTTTCTTTGGAAATTTGGAATATTTGGAAGTGGTTTAGTTGAAATAAATATATGTATATTGCTTACACATTTACAAAAGTTTTCCTAAATTGATAGATGTTTGTATTATATTTGAGGTGTAAAAGTTGTTTGATGTTGTTGTTGATTATAAATTATGTTTGGTAGTATTGCAGTTGTGACGTAGTTAGAACGTTAGTCCACCAAAGGATTTAATACGCTATTAAGTAGTTTTAACCAAATTAAACAAAACTGTTCCGAAATCGCATTAATAAAGTAGGTTCCGTTTATGTATTTAGTTTGGTTGGTTTGATAAATTTTTGGGATTATTCTGTTTCTACTTAAATTTTTTATTTAAACTAATCTGACATATCCAATTCTATTTGTACACAAAGCTGTCTGGTCCCGAAATCTACCTTTTTCTAGTGGATGTACGTGCCGCTTGGACTTTTTGTGCTTGCGATCTACCATATAAGTTAAAACGTTTAGCGATTAATTTCTTTATTAATTTGTACTCAAAGAATAATTTCAATTTTTATTGGTTTTTATTTAAATTTTATTTCAATGTCAACTATCTAAGGATCCTTCGTTGCAGTGGGTAAAACCCGTTTTTTTTAACTGTAAAAAACGGTTTTTCCCCACTGCAACCGTGCGTGCATTAAAACAGATACCATCAAATTGACAAACGAAGGATCCTAATATAATTGACATTGAAATGTAATTTAAATAAAAACCAATTAAAATTAATCAGATCGTTTTAGTTTTAATCGATTTACGGGTTTGGCGTGAGTGAATAATTGTTTATGTTTAAAACGAACTTAATTGAATTGAATGAGTATATTTTTTGTTGAAAATTGTGCTAATATTAAACTGAAATAAATAGATACCGTTAGCGATTAGAAGTTTAGTGAAAATAAATAAAAATGGTCCTACAAAAGAAAAAAACTTATCGAAAAACATTAGTTGAAGAATCGACACATATTTATGTTCAAAATGTTTTATATGAGGATTTAGAGTTAAAGATTTGGGGAACATCTACTACAGATCGTAGGGTTATGTCATTTGTTGATAATTTATGGGGATTTGAAGTAACAGGTGGTTCTGATCAATACGAACCATTAACGGTTATTGGTGTAAAACGAAGTGGACTAGCTAGACGAGCTGGCATACGAATAAACGATATTATAATTCAAATTAATTCAACACCAGCCACAAATTTAACTTTGAAAGAAGCACAATTATTAATAAGAGAATCTGGAAAATACGTTAGGATTTATGTTAGAGGGTACTAATAAAATAATTTTTTATGTGCTAAAAGTAATTGCAACATTTTTTTTCCACAGTGATAATGATGGGGAAAGTGATGATGAATTAACAGTTGATTTCTGGTGGACACCACGTAAGTTTTTTTTTGATATCCAAAAATGTTTTTTCGATACCCAAAAATGCTATTGTTGTGTATACAAATTATAAATATACAACATATAATTAGTAAATTTATCGGCGATATGCCAAAAATAATGTGTTGACACATAAAACTTTTTCAAATCAAAATCGATTACTAACAACAAGTGTAATCATTGTTCATCAATAAATTAAGTTAAAGAAAACTATTTTACAGTCAGGGGCTTAGTATTCATAATTGGTAAAATTAAAAGTTTTCTATCTTCACTTAGTTTTCTCAAATATTTATCTAATATTTCTTAAATATTTTTCTTTAATATTTATCTTTTATAGCCTATGGTAGTGATCAATAGTCACCCGACTAGCATTATGTAAGGGCTCGGATCTGGACCGGATAAGGCTTTCCTTATCACTGATAGGGACCGCATAATGCACTCTGAACCTTCCCTGATCAGTAATGTCACGCCTTAAACTATCCAAACCGGATCAGGCAGCCCTACTAGAACCGGATCATTTAAAATAGGGAATTTACTCTAACATACATTAGAAAAATTAAAAAATTTACTACTACATACATTAGAAAAAATGTTTATAAAAAAATAATCTAACTTTAAACTTACCTACATGTATTCATAACGCAGAGAAGCGATAACTAAAGTATATGTGAAATTTCGCAAACTATGTACATATTTCTATAATGGATAATACTCTAGTGAATTTTAAACAAATGAAATTTATTAAAATGAAATAGGGCTCGGATCAGGACAAATAGGGCATACCTGAATTGGAAAATCAGATATTATTCTGATCCGGTCCTGGTCCGGCATTTACTACTAGGGATGAGATGGGTTTTCGAAATCCGGGCCGGATCAGGACAAATACGACACGCCCTAGTAGTGAAATCAGGCATGATTTCTGATAGGGGCCGGATGTAAATGCCCTATTAGGATTTTCCTTATTACACCCTGATCCAGTCCGGATCATAATATGGCATACCTGAACAAATTGCTAGTCGGGCAGCCGATTTTCAATGATCGCGCTCTGTTTACTTTTGTATTACTTGAGAATTTCGGATATGAAGCAGATTCAGTATCTACAGTTCCATTCAAACGACATATAACTAAATTGTATCACCTTGTATTTGAGAACTATTAATTGGGCTTATTCCCATATTCGTTCTTTCTAGTTCAAAGATAACTGTCGTCTGATATGAGATGGGAGTTTCATCTCTTTTTTTAAGAAGTAGACTTTTAAGTCCATTATTCTTTTTTCGGACCATCCACAAACTACCTTAACATTGTAATTTCATCAATTCATTCAGTTTTATTGGTCGAGGTATATTTACAGACCGGTGGGTTGTGGGTTATCAAAGATTTCCAAGAAAAGCCTGAAAAACACTTTTTGTTTTGATCAGGATTTGAGGCCGGGACTGCTGAGTCTTGGTCAGCCTGTTTATCCACTCGCCTATCCACACCTTACTATACTCATAAAAAATATATTTTTTATGAACGTTGCCTTTCGTCAGATTCAGTTCATTTCAGCATACCCTAAAAACAAACATAAGGGTTATTCTGAACTTTGTATAGATGAACAGAAGCTTATATTACAGAAGATGTAACTTCTAACTGAAGTTTATTTGTCTGGTTCGTGTTTGTGTTTCCACGTTTCCTTTTTTATTCCAATCTCATCTGCTACCCTAATACTAGCGATGCTACTAAAAATATTGTCTTTAATTCGGAGGGTTTTGTGTGAGCAATTAAGCTTAAGTACATATTGGAAATGACTTGAATTTTGCAATTCCAAATTAGTTTTGATTTTTTCTAAAATTCCTTTAGAAAATTTTTTTTGTGTTTCGTGCAGGGATTCGAACTCACATTCATCAGAGACACATGTTCAAATCCCGCGTGTCCACACAGCTTAGCCACAGCGGCGATGACGAACCATATTTTAATTTTCATGTTCAAATAATTTCTAAATTGAAACTAAATTATTTTCATATTTACTTAAGTTGAATCTTTCATCTATGATTACATATTGAAAATTGCATTTCTTTGGGATTTTTGTATTAAATTTCTAGATATTACGATGTATGAATTCATAGAATGAGAGAACATTTCGTCAACATCTTACATCAACATTCTAATCAACATCCTAAGTCACGAGTGTAAAGTCATTATTGATTGTTGTCAATCAATGCAAAACTTAATATCTAATATCTAATATAAGCTCCAATATGTACTTAAGCTTAATTGCTCACACAAAACTCTCCAAATTAAAAATTCCCCTACAGTTGTCTATATCCTAACCAAAAATTTAGCATCAAATTGACCTTGCGTCAGATATTTAGTTTCGCATTGATTGACAACAATCAATAATGATCCCAAAAAATCCCAAAGAAATTGTCTTTAATTTTAATGTCTTAGGTTCATCTATATTTTAGGTCCTTCTATGATCGTTAATGTGAAACCTGCCGTTTAGAATCTAGCGTTGCAAACATACGTAGGCCCTTAGAAACATACGTAGTTTATTTAATATTTGGATTCATAACAAAAATCCATTAAATTGTTCGCAATATCTAAAGGCCAATAAAATATCACACCAAATAATCGAAAACGAAAAAACAGACAGACAGAGCGAAAGCGGCAAAACTTTCAACAATGTCCATTTCTGACAAAAGTTTTTACAGTGCCATTGATTCTTTAAAATCTGATACCAAATCTTCTATTCGTCCTATTATTGACGGTGATTTGATCGTCACTGATCCCGCAAGAAAAGCCACATTGCTCGCGGAACGCGTTGCTTCAAATGCGACAGTTTTGGAAACTCTTAAAGAAATACCCCAAATCCAGTCTTCAGGAGTAAATATGAAAGATTTCCATTTTAAACCCAAAATTGTCGAAAAACTCTTAACGGGGTTAAATATCAACAAAGCATCCGGTCTGAACAACATTCCTGTTATTCTAAAAACATTTTCAAAAGAACTTCCAGTAGGCCTTCTTTTGCAAAAAAATTCTACAAATCCTCTAAATCTGGTATTTTCTCTTTGTGCTCGAAATTGGCCAATGTCCAGCTCGTTCTCAAAAAAGGTACGAAATGTTACATTTCAAATTATAGACAAATAGCCTTACTCCCAGTCCTATAACTAAAATATACGAGCATTACATTAATACACACATATCAAAATTTTTGGAAGACAACCATTTAATATTTGACAGTCAATACGGTTTTAGAAACAATAGATCAACAACCGGTTTATTAAGCTAAGTAGCTCATCTTTGGAACAGCATACTTGAAAAAGGTGGTGAAATGTATGTTATCGCATTCGACATTTCAAAAGCATTTGATCGTATCTGGCATGCCAATTTGATCAACAAGCTCGTTGCGTACGGTTTTCACCCGGCAGTCGTATAGCTGATACAAAATTTTCTTACCGACCGATACATTTCGGTATCAATCGGCGTCTTTTCTTCTGAAGGTAAATTAATTAACTCTGGTGTACCCCAAGGCTCAGTTTTATTTCGCACCTTATTTTTAATTTATATCAACGAACTGTTGAAAGATGGAAGAGCAGCTCTGGTCTCACGTATATACGATCTGATTCTTGCAATCTGGGACCAAGAAAAACTACCTGCTAAATGGAAAACAGCTCTCATTGTTCCGCTACATAAGAAAGGTGACCGTCTAAAGTGTGCGAATTATCGTGGCATCGCACTGTTGAACACTGCATATAAAATATTCGCTAATGCCGTACTTGCTCGACATTAAAAATAGAAAAATGTTGAGAGTACAATATCAGCATTCACCAGCTCTACGTTGATTTCAAGCCAGCATATGATAGCATCATCCGCGACAACCTTTGGTCCGCACTCATATGCCTTGGTATCCCAGAGAAACTTGTTTCTCTGTGCAAACTCACAACATCGGGATCAAATTGCAGAATAGTAATCGAAGGGTCAGTTTCTGATCCTTTCGATACAACATCAGGTGTTCGACAAGGTGATGCACTGGCGCCGGTACTATACAATTTGCACTCAAGTGCAATGACGCGATAAGAAAAAGCCAAATTGAAACACAAAACTGCATATATAACAAATCTAGTCAAGTTCTTGGCTACGCAGATGATATTGTGCTTCTCGGACGTAGAACAAGTGATATTAACGATAGTCTCTCTCAGCTTGAAAGAAATGCTAAACGACTTGAATTATGGAAAACTTCAAATACCTCGTTTCTGTAATAACATCGTCAAATGGCATGCAGGCAGATATCAAAACCCGTGTCTCTGCCGAATACAGAGTTTTCTATGCATACTCAAAACATCTTTCGCGGTCGTGTAAAATCACACTTTACAAAGCATTAATCCGATCTGTGCTTACATTTGGAAGTGAAAGCTGGACACTGACTTCCTCCGATTGTAGAATTTTATCAACATTCGAGAGAAAGGTCTTACGAACAATTTATGGTCCATGTAAAGTTGCTGAAAATCAGTATAGAATCCGAATGAATCATGAAATCAGACATCTTCTTGGATGCTGCAATGTAATCGGATACATTAAATCCAACCGGATTAGATGGCTTGGTGATGTAGCAAGGGCTCCATTAGATAGAATGATACAAAAGCGTCCCAACAAGAACCAGCTAGTGTTCGTCGGAGAAAAGAACTAGACAACGCTTGCGTGATGACATCATGCAAGACCTTCGTTATATAGGATGCCGAAACTGGAGTCAACTGATCATGGATAGAGATGATTGGAAGCTGATTACACAGACGGCCAAACTCTCCATGGGATGAAAACGACAGAGAGAGAGAGAACTGTTGAAAGTCCCTACTAATCCGATAAATAATTTTGCAGATGATAGTACACTGCACAAGTAATTCCTTTCCCTGTCTTCAAAGCGTAAAATTCACGAACAAATAAATCCCGCCCGGAGAAACGCTGCCATAAGTGTAAACGAAGACCTAAAAAAAGTTGCCGATTGGGGTGACAAAAATTTGGTCAACTTTAATTCCACCGAAACACAGGTCTTAAAAGGTATCTATGTATTGTTGTGGCACATATTGTAATTCCTACTACACAACACTTTTATTAGAAAAAAAATGATTGTTCAGCTGTTGTTGTCTGAATGCTCGTTAGCACAGCTTCAACCACAATAAACTCAGATTTAAAGTGATTTTCTTCATTCAAGAATCTAGAGTTTGTTGCTAAAATGTATTTTTTTTAAATGTTCCTTCAATCTTTCCGTGAACATCTTACATACCAAGGGTCTATCAAGCTCAGAGTCTCGGTGGTAAAGGTGTATTTAGGTACAGGCCTTCGCCTTAATTTTTAATATTGCATTCTCTTGTAAAATGTTTCCCGGTCTTTTTCACATTTTATGCGATTTTCCTTTTCAAAGAGTGCACTGCATTATCCTGAAGATTTCAAAATTAAAGACTTTAATTTAAAGTTGCTTATTCTTTAATATCGTCCGACACCAGAAGTATTCCACTAATAACAATTCGCATTATATCTTGGTTTGAGGTATGGTGCCAAGTGCTTAGTTTATGGTTTGCTGGTGGAATGACTGATATTGTCAACCCTGTCGGAGCACCCTTTTTAGTAAGTACTATCTTGCGTTCTTACCATTCGGACTAATTCTCATGGAGGCCCGTCAGTAGTCGACTACCATTTTAATAGTGTGGTCTACATTTTATCTAATCCAATTGCAATGATTTTGTTTTCCGATATTCTCATTGACGTTCTATTATGATATATTATTTTTTCTTTTGTATTTTCAGCATCAGAAAACAACTGGATGAGAAGAAAAGTAAGTAGCCAACAATTCTTTATAACTATATCTTTGATTATATTAGCAGAACAACTAACCAATACCTTTTACTTTAGCCTGGTAAACTTAATTGCGAGTTTCCTTGGAATGATCGTTCCAAACCAATTTACAGGTAATAAATATATATTGATTTATAAATTTTTAATCAAGATATTGTATAGAAAAAAATCTGTATCATAACTTAATCACTGTAATTATTTATTCTTTTGTTTGTTTTATAAATAAAGAGAATCGAATTGCTGCATGGTGATTAGTCGATGGGAAATGACACATGAACATTCACACACTGAGGAACATTCAACTCAAAACGCATTATCAGGTAGTAATCCGTATTAACATATTTTAAAAATACAATGTTTGTTTTATTTATTTTTGGCTTTTTGAATAAAAATTGCAATAGCAATAAAGAACAAAGAGTTCTCTAGATTTTAGAGGATGAAATGTTATATTTTTAACAATAATTTATTTTTTTTTCGAACAGAATCGTTTGAACACAATGTTCAAGAAGGCAAGGGCAGATAAATTGTTAAGAACAAAATATAATAAGAACGAATAAATAAATTTTCTTTTGTATAGTTAATATAAGAACTCTATCTACACGTATCTCGGCGTGTATTATTTATTATTATTACAACGATAATTTTGAAACGATCAATTTTAAATTTAATAATATATTTTTGTATTATATATATTAAATAAAAACATTTAATTTAGACATTTTGTTTTTATTTCATTTCACTTTTGATTTTATTTCTACATATCTTGTGTTGTAATATTTAATTACTGTGAATAATAATTATTGATGACAGCAAATTATCGTTATAGAATGTGACATCAAGATTTTTCTTTTGTTTTATAAGTGAAGAAAGAAAAAGTTGAGAAAGATTTATTAGCAGATTTAATCGTTGTGGAATGATGAATGACTTATAAAATGTTAAAGATAGATATGCACATACAAATCATCGTTTCCTACATGGAATAAGTTGAGAAGAAAATGTGTTGACAACTCTGTTTAGAACACTGACTCTATTTAGATGTCTTTCTATTACTCTCTCTTGCATTAAAATCTTGCTTGGACAAAGAAGTATCTTTGCATTCTGTGCATATGACAGTATTGCATCTCGACAATTTACCTATTTACACTCACCGACTGACGAGTAAAGGTGCGCAAAGAATATATTTGAGGCATGATGGATTTAATTTGATCAAATTATTATTGGTCACCATATTTATAAAAAAGTCCAAGCGGCACGTATATCCGCTGGAAATAGGTAGATTTCGGGACCAGACAGCTTTGTGTACAAATAGAATTGGATGTGTCAGATTAATTTAAATAAAAAATTTAAGTAGAATAGTCCAAGTCCAGAATAATCCAAAAAATTTATCAAACCAAACTAAATACATTAACGGAAACTACTTTATCAATGCGATTTCGGAACAGTTTTATTTAATTTGGTTAAAACTACTTTTAATGACATATTAAATCCACCAAAGAGCAAATAAACGTTCTCTCAACGTCATACCTACAACACCACTACACATAATTTATAATCTAAAATTGTCAAACAACTTTTACACCTCAAATAATTCAAATATCTACAATTTAGGAAGACTTTTGTAAATGTGTAATCAATATGCATATAGGAAAATATTCCTTAATTTAAAACAATAATGACTCAGCTTTGGTTTAATTTTTTTTTAAATTTTTGCGAAAAACACTAAAAACTGAAAAAAAACAAAAGAAAATTTTTTTAATATTTTTTCTATGGGATATTTTTATATTTTAATGGAAGTTGTTGTAATTGAATGGCATGCATTAGGTTTAATGCTAATTACATTGAGACCTCTTGGGTTAGAAAGCTGAAAATTTCTGAGGTTATAGTTGAAAAGTTTATCTAAAAGTTAATAAGAGTTTAAATAACATAAGCTCAAAAATGAGGAAGGCATGGCCGTTTGCGTTTGTTTTCGTTCTAACAGTCGTGGTGTCTCAACCTCTAGACTTGAACTATTTTTTTTTTAAATTTTGGAAAGATTTATGTTCTAGTTAACGTATGCGTACATATTCAAAAGTGAGATTGGCCATTTTCAGCCAACTCAAGGACAACAAAGTTTATTAAATTTTTAAAACAGCTGATTTTTCAGGAACCTGGAACGCCAAGGTTGTCATTTGGAAAAAAATGATAGAAATATGTTAAAATATTCAATATTGATATATTTTATTAAAATATTATGATTCAAACGGAAGTTATAACGTCCTAGATTTTTCAAGTTTTTTGGCTCTAGCCACTTAACCTATACCCGGATATGGCCAGTTCGCGAAATTGTCCAAGAAATGTTTTGTCGCAACGTATACAGAAAAAATTTTTGTTGTAGGTCAAGAAATGCGATCGTGAGAGTGCCGGTAAATTGCGTTATAGCTCATATCGTTATATATATATATATATATATATATATATATATATATATATATATATATATATATATATATATATATATATATATATATATATATATATAAATAAATTTTTTTTTTTTTGTTTTTCTGTCTCCGCTTATCATTCATAGTCGTTTGGCACCAAAATTTTTCCGAAATTCCGAGATGAAGCTCATTGCAATAGGTAGATTTTTATATGAAATCTACCTAAAAACAACGACATCAGTCGTTGCGATGATGTTGTACTGAGTCACGATTAGAAGTTTAATTTTATCACTCTCACAACTCGTATGTTACCGTTTTGAACAGAGTTTAGAAGAGCAAGGATTAAAACACATGCAGGGCCTCAAACTTGATAACAATACTCCATACAGAGATAAATATAGAACTTCTAAATATGGAGTACGTGATATGGAGTAAAGTGGAGCCATTAAATAATACTCTATAAGGTATTATAAATTGTTAATCCCAATAAATGATTACTTTCTCATTCACCTATTTGTTTGCCACACATACTAATTATAATATCGTTGAAGAACTCGACTTTCGATCTGCAAACAATTAATGGAGCAAACAACCATTGATGGAATTATTAAATATTTTCTTATATGTATGTCATTTTGTATGTCATTTTCTCTAGTATGTCAAAAGCATCCTTAAGGAATTTATGAACGTTGGTTTTAACACAAAATCAGCCTGCAAAGCAACATTTCTAAGCTTTGTTATTTGAAACGCAAAAATATGGCCGCTACTGAAGCTCTAACAAAACACAAGAAGTTTGAAGGCTCAGGGAAAACCGAATTGATCTCCTCAGAAGTATACGTTCATCCAAAATGGACTTGATAAACATGTTCAGATCAGCAACATTTCTTCTATGGTGCAAGGAATCATTTCATTATAAAGATTAGTAATATCAATTAATTTAATTGCCACCCGTTGTCAGAATCAAGGCATTTCAAACTAATTATATATCCATTCACGACATATGTGAGAACTGAATGCGGGGACGTTATAAGGACTTTTAAACGTCACAGTTTAGACAGCGTCCTAAAACACATAATCTTGAAACAGCTTTCTAAGTTGGGTTAAAAATATGAGAAATCTACTTTTGATAATTTTCAATTTCAATTCCCTAAAGCCTAACCAACTCCTTCTCTAAATCCTTAGTTTCCAATTTTAAGGCGAACAAACGGATTTAGTGTAATTAATCTATTAAAGTGGAAACTGTGTTTGACTCGTATTGAACTAAACACTGTTTAGTAGAACCGATTCCGTAACTGTTTCACTGTTTAACGGTTTAACAACATTAAAGTCGATGTTGTATGAAGGTGGATGGTGGATGAAGGTTTGGCCTTTCAGAAAACTCATGAAGCATGCTATCATCAGAAAAACTATGGATGGAATTAAATGTTTAATCTAACAAGTTATGATATAGATAACGAGAAAAGTGGGTGACAAACCAAAACCTTCCCAAAAACCAGCGTTAGTTGAAAAGACGTAGAACCAGCTCAAAGAATTGATTTAGGCTAGAAGATAGAATCTTTTAGCGTAGAATTTTTTGAAAAATAATATTCAGTTTAACTCCAGTAAACAACTCCATTAGCAACACCCCAATTCATAATGGTTTTTTTATTCGCCTATATATTAAAGTGTTACTTTATTACTGTGATTTGCGGCTTTAAAGTATCACTTTTCAACTATTTATTTTGTCGTCATAGCTACGTCCAAAAAAGTAAAACGCATTTGTATTTGTTTAAATTCTATGAAAAATAAATTTTTTTATCAAAGCAACCCGCAAATTCAAAATTTCATTATCCAATTAAAATAGTTGTTATCATTTGTTGTCATAGAATTTGGAAAAAATAATAAATATTTTTTCAAAGGTTACTTGTTCCACATTTTTTTATTTTAAGATTTATGAAAATTTATAATTTTAATTTAGAATAAACAACTTTTCTTAAAATATTTTGCTTGCGGCGAATAAAAAATAGTATATGATGCACGGACGTAAGCTATTTTGGACTTAATGTGGGTGCAAATCTCGGCTAGCGCCTCGATTTGCAAACTCCACATCCGTCCAAAATCTTTAGCTTTACGTCCTAGCATCATAATGTACTATAACATCAGTGTTTATGGTGTCTGGGTGTATATAATTTAAGAGCTCAGCAAAATATAATGTATAGGATGAATCGTCGAATCTAATAAGTCATTAACATAGATAAGAAAAAAAATTGTTGACAAAGCGGAACCTTGATAGACTCATGGAAAAATATTCGATGATACACCGTCAGTATTGACCAAAAATTTTTACAAAGAGACGCAATTTATACCTAAAAAATTGTATAAAGCAAAGAAGCCAATCATCCCAGCTTAAAACACAAAAGCTAAAAGTTTCGGGACATCACTCTCTCGTTAATAAAATAAAAATTATTTTAACTTTTTTTTAAAAATATTATTTACATAATAATAAAATTGAAAAACAATTATTTAATTATTTTTATTTAAAAAAATTGTATTTCTTAAATATTCTAATAATTATTTAAACAATAATATATTGTTATGATATATATAAAAATTATATAAATTCTAAATATTTTAGTTTTTGTCTATTTAATTTGTTAACTATTATAATTATTAAATTATTTATCAGTTTTTATAATACATTTTTGTATATATATATAATTTTTTTTCTAAATATACTAAAAATATAAAATTAAAAATAAAACATTTTACTTAAAATTATACATAATATATATTTATAACTGATTTTGGTGTTTATAGTATTCTAATATTTTATTTTGTTTTATCGTATAATAACAAAAGCTACCAAATTTTCTTAAATAAAATTATCAAATAATAAATAATAATACAAAAAACAATTATAAAATAAAATTAATATAAAATACATAAGTACACAGAAAATAATTATTAAATTGTTTAATTAATTGACTTAACACAACTTAAATTGAATTAATTTGTTTTTTCTGTTGTTTTGTTGTTGTAATAATGACTAGTTTTTTTTTGACAAATAATGTTATGTTTATTATTAATCTATTAATTTTTAATTTATTGAAAATGTTGATGATTGTTTAAGACTATAATTATGAACAATTAAAATAAAATTAAGAATTTAATTTTATTTAATTGTTTTTTTGTAAATGTGTTATTATGATGGATGTGGACAACGACCAGTTGATCTGTTATATTTACCATATTCACATGTGGGCTCCATACAGTTATCTGATAAGATGCATCTGTAATTGTATAATGAAAAAAAAATATTTGTAAGAGGACACGTAATATGATAATTATTTAAAATTAGTTATTAATGAAAAATTAGGGAATTAATTATGATTTATTCAAAATCTTGTGGGAATGAGTTTTATTTATAATAGTAACGATGAGTTAATAGTTTAATGTACATAGTTTTTATTTTAAATACATTTCCTCTTATTAATGAAATTTTTGAACGATTGCACGATTTGTAATACTGTTTCTATCTATTTTAGTTATGGCATAATACTTAAAAACCTTAAAACGATGAACCTCTATGGTGAGAATTCGATGTGGTTTTACATTCACCACTGTTTTTCCTGAAAGTTTAAACATTCTTTAAAAAATGATTAGCCTATTAAGTTTTAGGAGATCGGATTAATTGGATTAATGTATGACAGCAAATTCTGACATATTAGTTTCCTACGAATCCAAAGACGTATACTCCGTCATACTCCGAAAGCAATCGATCAAACATTTTCATTACTAAAAAGTAAAAATAGAATGTTTAGTCAATATGTAACAAAAACTATAACGAACTGCCTAAAATTTGAAACTCTGTGCTTAAATTAAAGCATTTTGACATAAAAGTATCGATAATCTCGTGTATCAATAATTTTTAAAACTGCCCATATTACTACCCTCAATAAAAAAATATCGCAGTATCGTTTTTTATTATTTGGTGTTATTATATACAATGTTCTACAAAATATAACCTTTTTTTGCAGGGCGAAGTTGCTATTATGAGATGCACCTCATAACACGCGGCATCTGGTTTTATATATTCTTGAACATCGATATAGTAAAAATCTAAGTGTCAGCTAGGAGACGTTAAAAACTAGTAAGTAAAAGCAGTCCCGAAGAACAGATTGGATCATGGGAGCTGATTTGAATAGCTCAGTCCCTAATAAACCTCCTTGAAGACAGTCACTCTCAAGTGTAAGTTTTGGATTACCATGTCGTACGGTTGTTATGGATCAGTGAACGATCAAACAACAGTCACAGGAGCATTCTCTCTATACAGATCACAAATTGAGAAGTTGTGATTTTGTGCAACTAGTGGTAACATCATTTCTCCTACTAAGAACACCATTCTAAATGGGGAAAATAAAACAGTGCTACGAACCCCCATTTATACAAATAATAATATACAGAAATCCTCCCAAAAAATGATTCCCAGACAACGCTATTAATATATAATTTGGATAAGGTTGAGCAAGCACAGATCTGGAAAGGTTGGATCCACAAAAATTTTGTTACCAGAGATAAACGGGAAGAACAATAATGTCACTTTGATACCTAGCACATCATCAACATTCGATTAGGTATCCGTGCAAGAGTTATTGAATCTTGACTAAACCAGAAACGGAGGGAGATAGAAGTATCGCCTTCAAGTTGTAAGGGACGGTTTTAAAGTCAAAGTTTGTGCAGGAACATGTGCATCAAAACCAACAGTCAAATACTCTGATAAGCACGTAATGGCCATAGCAATATAATACAATATATATAAACATACTAAAAGAAAATGGTAAAAGAAAAAAAAATAGTACATTTTGCTACAAAAGATGAAAACGCTGCTTTTACGTGAGTGAAAGTTTGTTCATGAGACGCGTTAACGTCAAGTGGGACAATTTCACGAACGTAAAATGTTTTTGTCTCGCGTAGGAAATGCAATTGTTTCTATGATAGCAAATATATAAACGAAATTTATAAACTATTAAATAAGAAATCGACATAATAACATTCAAAATGCATATTCTATTTAGTATTTTTTCATGGTTGCTTTGTTTTAAAAACTTTGTAAGATTATATGAAAATACCATAGCAACCACAATTTGTTATTTAGCGAAAATAAAGTCTAAAGACTAGAGGAAAAAATCCATTTTCACAAGGGATCAAGGTTTGAGTAGACTTTTCATCTGCTATCATAGGAAAAAAAATTTGTATAAAAAGAAATATATGTAATGTAGTTTTACCAGCTAAATGGCAGTGATGAAGTTTGTATCAAAATTTAAAATAAAATAACTAGTTCTTCCATAATCGATGGACATGCTATCATTTTATTTGTTTAAAAAATCTATCTCTAATAAAGCCACAGGTCTGAAGGAATTATCTAGGTTGTTCAATCAAAAGATGGCTTTAGGTTGAATAGAAACAACCTAAGGATACTGACAGCGAATTTAACAAAATGCTGCAGATTAAGGAAATGCGTAAAAAATATCAGAGTGGAAAAGACAGATGAATGCAGATTCTGTCATATAGATGAAGATATATAATAGCACGTCTTTTGAAAAATTATCGTTCTTTGAACTTTTTTTTATTAATTAGTTAGACATGTTTAGCACATTATATGGGCTATTATTTTGAAAACGTACATTTTTTTGTTGATTTTTAAATTTTTGATTTTTAAAAAATCTGAAATTTTGATATGTTGTTGGCATTGACAAAAGGAAAAAAGTAATTTCTGCTTTTATTTTTTGTGTACTCGGAATCGGAGTTATGCGCGGTTGAATTTTGAGGCTTTTTCACGTAGTTTTTGGTAATGGTGGCAATGTTTTGTGAATAGGTGCCACAAATTTCATCCGACTTACGTATATTTTTGCAAGTAAAAAGGAAAATAATTGAATAATTGAAATAAGTAAGTTTAAAATTAATAACTTTTCTTTTTTCCGCTAGGCGGCGCGTAAAACCTTGGTTTACTTCAAAGCTCATATCTCAAAAAGTAGGCTTTCTTTTTTTTTGTTTTTCACAAATTTTAAAGTAAACATATGCAGCTATGAAATTGAGAAATAAAAAATCAGCAATTCAATATGGATTTTTTCTTACGATTTTTAAAAGTTTGGTATATGAAAAATTCACATGTGTTTTTTTATTAAGTTAATAATCCTGTACTAAATGTGGATCTAATAAATTAAACATTTCATATTTTAACACCTGCAATAAATTTGAACCATTTTCTGTGCGGCTAAATGGTTAAAAACTTATTAAAAATTAATTTAAGTTAAGTGGTAAAATAAAGGAATTTAAATTATTAAAAGGGTGTGTAAAATGTTTATTCATTTTAAAAAATGTCTATTCAGCCCCTTTTTACTAATTAAAATCTCATTAGAGACTCATAATTTTAACATTTAAAATTCTAATGACGCCCACAAACGGTTTTTGACCAAATTATACTTGCATCCAATCAAAATATATTAAATTGTACCTACCTAATTTTGCCTGATTCTACCTATGTCAAAACTATTTCAAGGGTATATATATATTGATTGGATTGTCTTATAATCAATTATATTCCAAAATATTTAGAAGACATAACGTTTAGAAAAGATAATAATATAAATGCCTTTCAAATTGTGCTGTAACTTGTACGGTCTCAAAAATCATCAGCGGACATCAAAAAATGTGAAACTGGTCACACCAGCTGTTATTCAAAAAGCTGCGACCCTAAATTTTACTTTGCGTGATGACCAGTTTATATGTGAAACATGTCGCACTTATATCTATAAAAATAAGGTAAATTTAATTATTTTATTAAAATGAATAAAAATTTATATGCAACTAATATTTTCTATACAGCAGCTTTCATGTTCGGAAGCTATTGATAGTGAAATTATTTCTATAAATCAGGATGTTGAAAATGTTCCAACGAACGAAAATATTCAAATACCTCCAGCATCTTTAGATCCATCACCAGTTTCGGTTGATACTATATCTCCACCAGTTCCTGAACTACTTAATGACATTTTAGAAGATATTAACAATGTTCTTGGAAGGTTAGCCGAATCTCCTATCAAACAAAATCATATTACAACAGGAAGTTATAAAAAAATTGCAAGTGTCACATCGGCAATAAGTCAAAGAATATTTCAAGTAGATTCAGTTAAAGTGTTATCACCAAACGAGGAATGTGAATATACATCATGGCTTATGAACCTTAAAAAAGAGTTTAAAGATGCCAGCTGTAAATCAAAACAAGTGTTTTTGTTGACAACTCTACCACGTAAATTTTGGTCAAATCAACGTATCCAGGATGAATTTAATGCATCAAGACGACTGGTAGAATTCGCCATGGATCTGTTGGAAACAGTAGGTCCTTACAGTTGGCCTCAAAGCAAACAAGTCCACAGTTTGTCACAAAATATAGCAAAACAAATTCAAACATACTTCTTATCAGAGGAAATTAGTAGAACAACGCCTGGCCTTAAAGATGTTGTTACTATTACAGAAGGATCGACCAAAATTAAGAAATCAAAGCGGTTGGTGTTATGGAACCTCACCGGCATCTACGAAATGTTCTTGGAAGAAAACAAAGAACTCAAGGATTCCACTGTTTTTTACCGGATAACACTACAGCCGATAAAATAATTGCCAAAATGTTTTCTTTTTCTGATGATCATAAATATTTCAATTTAAAGGCAAAAAAAATATATAAATTAATTTTTTAATGTATTTATTTATAATATTGATTAAATTATAATGTTTATAGGAAAAATATTTTTTTAATGTTTTTTTCTAATGTTAGTGTTGGTGATGTTGAAATTATAACAAAATCTTCGATCATTGGGATCTCCAATTCTTATTCTGAATAAAAACCTGTTTCTCAATCGGAAATACACAAAAAATGGTTCAAATTTATTGCAGGTGTTAAAATATGAAATGTTTAATTTATTAGATCCACATTTAGTACAGGATTATTAACTTAATAAAAAAACACATGTGAATTTTTCATATACCAAACTTTAAAAAATCGTAAGAAAAAATCCATATTGAATTGCTGACTTTTTATTTCTCAATTTCATAGCTGCATATGTTTACTTTAAAATTTGTGAAAAACAAAAAAAAAAAAAGCCTACTTTTTGAGATATGAGCTTTGAAGTAAACCAAGGTTTTACGCGCCGCCTAGCGGAAAAGAGAAAAGTTATTAATTTTAAACTTACTTATTTCAATTATTCAATTATTTTCCTTTTTACTTGCAAAAATATACGTAAGTCGGATGAAATTTGTGGCACCTATTCACAAAACATTGCCACCATTACCAAAAACTACGTGAAAAAGCCTCAAAATTCAACCGCGCATAACTCCGATTCCGAGTACACAAAAAATAAAAGCAGAAATGACTTTTTTCCTTTCGTCAATACCAACAAAATATCAAAATTTCAGATTTTTAAAAAATAGTTGTTGTTTTTTCGATGTACGTTTTCAAAATAATAGCCCATATACGAAATATTCATTATTCAAGAGTCTGACTCTTTGAATATACGAAGATACCATGCCAACTAGAACAACTGCAAAAGCACGGATCATCAGAGAGGGGACCAAATTAACGGGAATGATGGTACCTTCTACTCTAAAACTTAAAGTTATGGCGTGGTTTGGTGAACCCTTACTATACATATGATGCGGATTTACGTGAAAATCGAGAATTTGAGTTCATGACAAAAGCAAACGGAAGATATAGAAAATTTATTATTATTATTATTTATTTCTATGTATCTAAGCTGTAATTCCTAAGCTGCAAATAAAAGCTATTTACAATACTCCGCATTGAGCAATCAAACTCAAGTAACTTTGTGAATCCTTTGAATTGTTTCAATTTAAAACCAGTTTTGTAGTTCTCGTGCTATTTACAATATTTGTTTTTTACGTTTCCATAGTAAAAATGATGTGGTTGGAATGAAAATTGGATGGTTGGATAGATTGAAAACGTCAATAAAATAAAAAAAAACTCTTACGCACTCTTAAATATGGCCAATAACTTAATTAATAACTTAATTAATTAAAAACTTAAAAGTATTTGGTTATTGGGCCAGTACCAGGACTAATCGTCGGCCGATCTGGTTATTGGGCCATTATTGGTACCATAAATCAGCAGATATGGCCTGTTAATGGTTCATATTGATTAGCTATTGTCCAGCACTGCAACCATGAATTGGCCGGTCGATATCATTTGGTTAAAATTTACTAGAGTAATAGCCATTTTAGAAATAGACAGTTTTAAACATTTCACCTATAGTTCACTTCTCGGCAGAAAGACTATGATTATATTGATAAGGTTGGTATAAGTTTTAAATTTTTTTCCATTAGGCATTTTTATTTTATTTTAATTACTTTGTATTTAATTTATTTAAATTTACATATTCACATAGTCATGGTTGCCAGTTCTTAGCCATTGCTGCATTAGTGTTCATCACTATTGGTCTGTTGCTGGGTCAGCTGTACAACCTTGTATGAATATTGTTGTTTTTATTCTCTGGCCCAAGAAGGGAAGCTATTTACTGTCCGAAGTTATCAACCAGTAAAATTATCTTAATGGGCCAGTTTTGGTTGCCAGTACTCACTCGCCCATTGTTGCATTACTGGTTGCCAGTGATGGATCAATATTGGACCAGCAGTTCAACCTTGTATGGGTATATTCGATTTTCTTGAAACTTCGGTAATCGTTAGTATAATAAAACCAAATTAATACGTGAGTATCACAAAGGGATTCAGCTTTTATCAAATATATGTTGATCTTTTCCGGATCATCCTTAACATTTTTTAATCGTAATCTATTTGTTGTGTTGAGGAAAACTATTTCAAGTTTTAATCTTTTATATATTCTAGTTCCATTAGAAATGTTAACTGTTTATGTTGACATGCCATTCATACTGTTGCTAAGAAATATTAGATAAGAAATTTTATGCAATAAGGTAGATTTCATATAAAAATCTACCTATTGTAATGTAATGTGCCTCATTTCGGAATTTCGGGAAAATTTTGGTGCCAAACGACTATATATGATAAGCGGAGACGGAAAAACAAAAAAAAAAAATTATATATATACCTATATATATATATATATATATATATATATATATATATATATATATATATATATATATATATATATATATATATATATATATATATATATATATATATATATATATATATATATATATATATATATATATATATATATATATATATATATATATATATATATATATATATATATATATATATATATATATATATATATATATATATATATATATATATTAGACTGGTCGTTAAAAACTAAATTTTCCGAGACGCCCCCTAGAAAAATTCTTTGTGGTCAAAAAACCACAACGGCATTATTATTTTTTTTTTTAAATCAAAAGAACACGTGCCGCAAAATCGTCGAAGTTGATTTTTTGAAAATATCGTAGATTTTTTCAAATATCTCATAAAATATGCAGATGTCAAAAAAAATCACATAACCATTTTTGTAGGAAATTTAATTTTCTACAAAAAAGATCAAAAC
>OY856186.1:143432739-143466128 GCA_963693315.1 Diogma glabrata | reverse complement strand
AAATTTGACGTTTCGTTGGAGTTTCCCAACATTTTCAAAAATTATTAAATTTACAAATAACACAAAAAGATAGAAATTATATAAACAAAGAAAAAGTTTTTATAATGACAGTAAAAACAACGACAAAAAATTGTTATTTTTAAAAAAAAAAAGAAAAGATTGATATAGCTTACACTTTTTGCCGTAGGCTCTTGGCGTAATTCGTTGAATAACATATTTGTTTGACACTTGTTTTTTACGTACGTTAATATAAATTTTTAAAAAAATAAAAGATTAAATTTTATTTTTATGATTACTCTATATATTTCGTCTTTTTAGGACATCCTCAGGAGTAATGAATTCATTACTCCTGAGGATGTCCTAAAAAGACGAAATATATAGAGTAATCATAAGAATAAAATTTAATCTTTTATTTTTTTAAAAATTTATATTAACGTGCGTAAAAAACAAGTGTCAAACAAATATGTTAGAAAAGATTGAGTTACTTTAAAAAATTTATAACAAGTTATCGTAAACGTTTTGAAGATAATGCGAATCATTTTGTATATTAATAGATTTGTTTGTTTTTTGACTTTTTCTAATCATTATCATCTCCATGATTCTTCGTTTTTGATAGTTGGATTCTTTAGCAAGAATTTTAACATTGTCTTTCAGGCAAATTTTATGTTTTGTATTCTTGAGATGCTCGGATAAGGCACTTTTCGAAACTGAAGGACCATTGTTGTTAGATCCATTAATATGTTCGTTGATCCTTTTTCTTAAATATTGGTTTGCATTACCAACATATTCTGACAAGCAAGAACAAACAACTTTATATACTAAATTAGAATTTTGGTCAAATGGGACTTTATCCTTAAGGTTAGAAAAAAGGAAATCTAAAGAAAGATTAGATCTGCCAACAGTTTTAATATTGTAATTTTTCAAAAGTGCTCGTATTTTTTTCAAATAGCTGTTTTACATATGGTAAAGAAATATATTTCTCATCTGGATCTTTTAAATTTCTGTTTTCTTGACCATTAATGTGTTTAAAAATAATACTATTAATTGTTTTATGAATTAAAATTTTTGGATATCCATTTTTTGTTAAAGTGTTCTCTAAAAGCTCGAAATTTTCATTATGAAAACGATGATCTGACAATTTAATTATTTTTTCACATAAAATTTTGATTGAGTTAATTTTATAGTTATGTGGTAACCACGATTTTTAATTCAAATAACGGCCTGACCAAGTGTCTTTGTGGTACCAATTTGTTGACAAAGTTCCATCGATGTTTTTTATAACTTTTGTGTCTAAAAATGCCAAACAACTACATATTATTTTCCAGTCCAATTGTAAATTTAATGTGTTCATCAAAACCATTAAAGGCATTTAAGAAATTATTAATTTCATGTGATGGAATTGCGGTAAAAATGTCATCTACATAACGATAATAAAAAAGTGGAGAAAAATTTAAGGATGATAATACGGCAGTTTCAACAAATTCCATCACTAAATTAGCTAATATATATACCCATTGGAGAGCCAAACTTTTGTCTATATATTTCCCATTAAAAGTGAAAATACAATTATTTAAAACTAATTCCAAACCTTCAATAAACTGCGTTTTTAACAATTTAGTTTTCGATCTTCTTTTGATAGCCTTCCAGTCATTATTAATTAGCTTCAAAACAAGATCACTATCTGTATTAGTAAAGAGTGATATTACATCTAATGACAGTAACATATAGCCTGGTGGTAAAACAAAATTTTTAATTTTACAAATAAAATCTTCTGAATTTTTTAAAAAAGATGATGTGTTTTCAACACTTGGTTTTAGGATATCAGAAAGGTAAGCGGATAAATTATATGTTGGTGAGCCAATGGAACTGACAATTGGACGAAGTGGTATATTTTGTTTGTGTATTTTTGGAAGTCCATACATTTTTGATACTACACAATTGTTTTTTCTTAAACGTAGTCCTTCTTCTTTGGTTATCCTACCATCATTTTGCCAAAATATTAATAAATCATTAACCTTTTTCTGTAAAGTTAATGTCCGATCAGATCTTAAAATATCATAAGTGTTACAGTCGTTTAGCAAAGTTTCCAATTTCAAAACATAATCCTCTTTTAGCATTAAAACCGTTATATTACCTTTATCAGCTCGAGTGATTAAAAGATCTGTATTATCTTTACAAAATTGTTTTGTTTCTGAAATTTTCGATGAAAGCGTTAACTCTTCTCTTGTTAAATATCTTTTTTGTTGATATTGATTTTGATTTTTAAAATTTGTTAAAATATTTACTAAATTATTCCTAATATTAATTTTTGAGTCTTCTTCCATATTATAGATACAAGTTTCCACATCACAAATTATATTCGTAATAGGAACGGAATTTGTAGGTGTAGGAGGACAAAACTTGTTGCCTAAACTTAAAATATATTTTACATTATTAGGAATAACTATATCAGTGGTATTAACCAAAAACTTGTCAATATGTTGGGGTCGCGCCAAAGGTAGCGCCAAGGTTTTTGTTCAAGAAATATGTAAGTGAAAGCGAGAGGTTTTTTATAGAAAAAAAATAAATTATATTTCCTCTGCTTAAATAAATTTTAATATATGTGCATATTTATTATATATTTTAGAATTATGATATGTAGTTCTAGAGCATTACCTAAATTATATAATATAGCTAGATGTTTATAAAACAAAATGCCATTAAGAAATTTTATAACTAGTGCTTAATGATTTCAGAAGTTTTTGTAAAGAATAAGATACAAGAATTTAATTTGTTATAGTTAAAATGATAGTTTCAAACTAAAGAAAAACATGGCGCGGCTTTTTTACAGCCTTTTGATTGTTTTTGCGACGATTTGACTGTTTTTTGTAAAGTTATAATATAATATGGGAGAATCAAATTATTATTATCCATATAAAATGTTTTCTCCAGAGAACTTTACTCTCGATTTTTTATCAATCTAGGTGCAATATTTTAAAAAATAAAAGTATCGTTTTTATGTAAACAGGTCTCAACTCATGACATGAACAACTCATGAAAAAGTAAAAGAAATATTCGCAAATAAGTCTAAAGCAATGCATTCGAAATTTAATAAAATTATTACATACAACGGAAACACACACATAAAAACTATAGTATTTGACTAATAATTTTAAAAAATTAACATAACAATTGTATAAAAGTTCTTGAGGATAGCATAAAAGCTTAAATCGATTGTTATTTACTCTAAATAAATAATAAACAAAACAACATTGTGCGAAAAAAGATGTGAAATTAAGTGTTTCGCAATTAAACAATTCTTTTTTAAATTCTTGATTATGTTCAGCCAAGTACCATTGGTGTCTTCCGTAAACTTTATAGGCTATGATTGACTGAAAGTTTAAAAAAATTTCAGTTTTTACGGTTATATATGACCTCAATCTCGAAATCGGCACATATTTGTCATTTTCGCCTTATCTTACCACATAAATATACGTAAATACATATATTTTCATTTTCAGTGAGAAAGTCTTTGTGAATAATGGATAATAAACAATCAAGTCCTCACCATAAGGGTTTTGTTCTATTTTTTCAAAGTACGGAACCCTTAAAATAATAATAAAATTTTCTCAAATTCTTTTCTTTATATCTCATCAAGCTTAAAAACACAAAATTTTAAAGCCTACTAAATTATTTTTTAATCTCATCACTTCAAAATAACTACCAACGTTCTAAAATAAAATGAAATAAAAATTAAAATTTATTATCGATATAACATTTGTTGTGTTCTCTCAGATAACAAATTTACATAATAGACCAAATACATGTTTTCACAACTTCGTTTTCTTAACACATCAATAATAGGTCTTTTTACTGAAAGCATATTCTAATTATATTATTTTTTCTAATATCTTTATAATTACCAACTTCCATTTAATATATTAATAAAATATTTGATGGGTTTTCTGGACCATACATAACAAATATTTTTTATTGAAAACAACTATACGTTTTCAAACTAATCTGGGTTCGTGTTTAAGTTTTTTAACTGTTGTTAAATATTACCAATATTTGAGGGATAATAAATTTCAATTCGCATAATTTTGTGTTTTTCAATTCTGTACATTTGGTTGGCTTTTGAAAATTCGCCAAAATGATACTAAATTACTACATTCTATCAATGCTACCAACGTGGTATAAAAATTTGTAAAATTATTTTAATTTTACTAAAAGTTTGGGAAAGCAAAATTTTGATTTTATTAACTTTCAGAAAAAAGCATGAATGCTGACTTTCTTTTTACTAATGAGAAACATATAGGTAAATAGTATATACTTTTATTGATAACTTTGAATGCAGTTGTAGAAAAAATGCAAATTATTCGAAATGAAAATTTTAACCTTTAAAACCTATTCGGTGCACAGTATATATACTAGTAGTGTCTTTCAAAACATGGCGCGCGAGACACTACCGCGTCTCTTGAACTAGTAGTGTCTTTCAAAACATGGCGCGCGAGACACTACCGCGTCTCTTGATTCAAACATATTAAGCATACAATTTTATTTAATTTAAACTTATAATTTTATTTCTCAAGTAAAATTTTCCATTAACAAGTTTACATATAATGGTGGAATTGTAAAATAATCAATAGGAAATTCTAAACTAATTTTTTTTTTGGCTTGCTAAAGGATATTTCAGGTTTAAGGCCTGAAATGATTTAAAAGAAGAAGATAAACAATATGTAAATGTTTTCACACGGATATTTGTAGCCAGCCGTCTATATATATATAAATTTATGGATCAATCGTTTTGATATCTCCAACATATATTATCATCGGTTGAATGCTTTTCTGGTTTTTCAACGCAATATTGTGCGCTGAATCAAGTTTTTCTTTCAACTCTGTTAGGGTGTTAAGATGAATCACCAGAGACTTTTCTGATTCTTTAATTGTAATTTTTCCTGTTTTTTCTTTCTGTTATTTTTAATACGGCTAGACGCCTCGCCAGACTCGAGGGCTACTGGACACTGGTGGTAGTAGATACGGAAGAATCTTAAATATTGTAAAATTTAGAAAATCTGAAACAAGAGAATTACAATAATTAAAGTTTTGAAGATACAACTTCGAGGAATCGAAACATTCCAAAAATGAAGAATATTACAAAACTTGTATACTTACCATTAGGCGAATAATCCTTCAAAAAAATTGAAATGATTCAATAATAAAAGCGAATATTTTCTTAAAACAGCAGCCAAATTCTGTAATTGTGAAGCGGTGAAGTGATAAGTTTTTTAATGAAAAGAAAGGAAGAAATTTTTATCACTTCACCGCTTCACAGTTACAGAATTTGGCTGCAGTTCTTTTAATTATTTGTCACTATTTTTGATATTTTTTTAAATTTTTAACTATTTTCTTTATATGTATTTTATTACAACACTAATTTTATGTAAGAAAACTGTACCAGATTCACTTGTACTATTAGTTAAAGTGAGGATGATTACGATAAAACATGACGAAATTTGACGAAATCTGATGAAATATATTTCGGGACAAAAATTATGATTTTGGTTTTCATTTTAAAATTTTAAACATTGAAACAAAGGTTTTGGTTCTAAAAGTACAAATATTTATTACAACAAAAAATGTTTTTGATTTAAAAATATTGTTTGTTAAATCAAAAGAAACATATTTATTTTAAAAGCTTTAACGTAAAAAAAAAAGTTTTTAATTTTAAAACATAGTTTTTTTGATTTATTTACCGTTTTATTTAAATTTTAAAGGTTTTTTCAAAAATCTAACCATTAGAGTTAAGACGTGGCTACGTAGTTAAGAAACTAGAGCCTTTTTTCTAAAAAATTAATTTTTTAAAACCGTTATAACGGCCGTTTGGATTCTAATATTTTTAGATAATATTTTTAGACAAATTTAAAATTTTTGGAATCTTTTTTATCAATTTACTATAAAACTAGAATTCTGCAGTTAGAGGTTCCGGAGTGAGCGGCTCCAACAAAAAAGTTTGCATAAATAAATTTTTTTTTTAAAGCGGCACTCTCATGGTCGCATTTGTAAAGCCAGATCAAAAATATTTTTTTAAAAATGTGTGCTTTATAAATATCTTGGACATGTTCGTAAATCAGCCGCAACCGACACATGGTTAAGAAACTAGAGGCTTTATACTAAAAAAAAGTCTGTTTTTAGATCCGTTATAACGGCCGTTTGAATACTAATATTTTTGAAAACTTTAAATTTAGAATCTTTGAAATCTTTTTTATCAATTTCTTTCAAAAATAGACCTCTGCAGTTAGAAGTTTCTGAGTGAGCGGCTCCAACAAAAAGGCTTGTAAACACAAAATGCTTTTAAAACAACCGGCATTCTCACGGTCGCATTTGTGGAGCCAGATCAAAAAACTTTTTTTAAAAATGTGTGTTTTATAAATATCTTGGACGAGTTCGTAAATCAGCTAAATCCAACACATAGTTAAGAAACTAGAGGCTTTATATTAGAAAAAATTGGTTTTTTAAATCCGTTATAACGGCCGTTTGGATACTAATATTTTTAAAAACTTCATAAATTTAGAATCTGTGAAAACATTTTAATCGGTTTCTTATAAACAGAAATCTCTGCAGTTAGAGATTTTTGACTCGTCGGCTTTAACAAAAAAGTTTGCAACAAGCTCTAAGAAAAACAATTTGCAAAAACCTTATAACAGCCAATTCAATGAATTACTTGTGATATTACATCACTCCGATGGAAATAATCCCATCAAGAATAATAAGACTGAATCTAACAAAATACGGTGTGCAATTTATGAAATTTTTTTGCTATCCACAAAATTCTCGATCGATCTAGTTTCGAACCGATAAGAACTTTTTATTACACTTTAAAAAAGTATATCATTCTCATCAGGGCTAGCCGACTGCATTTGAAATTTTTTTGCTATCCACAAAATTGTGAAGATGGTCATCTTCTTCTCACCGATACAAGTTTGTTATCCAATTCTAACTTGGTTAGAGTATAACAACAATAGTGATCAACCAGAGAAACAAATTGACTAAACCTGAATCTAATAAACATATGTTTATGAAAGTTTTTGTTTTCTTATACTTCGCTAGAGCAGTGACCAATTTTGGTTTATATAGCGAAAAATTTTTTTGGTAGTGTATCTAGTTGGCTAGCCCTGATGAGAATGATATTCTTTTTTAAAGTGTAATAAAAAGTTCTTATCGGTTCGAAACTAGATCGATCGACAATTTTGTGGATAGAAAAAAATCTCAAAAATTGAACACCATATTTTGCTTATAACAGTCAATGAAAAAAAAATAAAAAGATTTGAATAGAAGAATAAAAACGTTTTTTTCATAGAAATAAACTATTTTGATATTTTGCAGTAGTTGCACGACATATGATATAGAGTAGGTTAGCGTTTGTTTTTCATATAGTGTCATAAATTGTCACACATATGTTCTGTGGTAGATCTGATATTTGTTTGTTGCAAAATTGGATAGATGTAGTTTTGCTTATATGTAGCTAATTTTCTTTTTAAAACTTGTTCGATATCTGTTTGTAATTAGTTTGTTTTGTTTAAACTAATCTGATACACCAGATTCTACTTGTACACAAAACTGTCTGATCTCGAAATCTACCTATTTCTAGCGGACATCCTGTTCAGTGCCACTGTAGGTGGCTTGGACTTTTATATACAACAATTTTGCTACTTCAAGAAAAAATAAAAATATAACTAACCTACGGATTGTAACGATCACCCTCACACAAATCTGAATTTAGGAATCTCTTAAAATACTTATTCCTAATCTGACATTTCAATAGTTTAACTTCGGAATTAATTAATAATATATATATATAAAAACAAATAAACTTATCTTCTATGTAATCGATGTGATGCCTTCTATCCTTTCCAGGTTGCCTTCGTTGTTTTCTTTCCATTCACCAGCAAAAAATCCATTTGGAAATATAGCTTTTAATTCACTTAACATATGTGAAAAAACCAGACTTAATTTTGTTAAATTTCTTCGATAGTGAGAATTTTCATCAAACATCTTTTCTTTACCTTCCTTAAATAGTTTTATAGCTTGTTTACATTTTCTCATTAAATTATTTATAAAGATATTAAAGTGTTCATTTGTGTGTAATAAATGCATTTGATCTTCATATTTAGAATAAATCAAACGTAATCTTTGATATGTATCACTTCTTATTTTGTTTTTAATTCTAGACACTTATAATTAAAAACACACTATTCAAACTTTCATAAAACATTTTTTGTGTTTAAATATAGCATTACAAAAATTTGTTTTTGATATAATTATCAATGAATTAATTTTTTTCTAAACATGATTGCATGAACAAACTTTGACTAGATGTTATCTTTTTAAAAATCAAAACCGGAATAAAAAAGAAATAATCATTTTGTTTTAAAAGTTAAAAACTGAATAATCAAAAAAATGTGATTTTCCTTTTGACATCTTCTAATGAAAATCAAAATCGTGTAATACCAAGATTCAGCAAAAGTTAGTAACGACATCTGTTCGTTAGAATTGGAAATAAAATTGGGTACGTTCGTTTGTTTTTATAGTATATTCGAAATTTAACTAGCCGTTAAGTATTAGAAAATTTTAAAATGATTATTAATGTAAAAAATGAACTGAAACTAATGAAATACATTTTTATTGAATTAGAAAAAGAAGATGAATTGGTGTTATTATTGTTTAGGCGAGTATAGCGGACGTTACACCATGAATTCAAGGTAAAAACCAAGGTATTTACCCTTGAAATCACAAAAACGTCGTCACCCCCTCTACGTCAGAAACCAGCGAACTACTTCCCACATCTAATCTGTATCTGGGATCGAGATACCCACAGTCACTGGCGTCAAGACCGATGACCGGTTCCAACACTCATGAGGTCCTTAGGAACTTCACTGAGTATTGAGACCGACCATCCATCCGAACGTCAGCACCATGGACACCCCGATACAACCAGTAAGTATGACACTGAAGATGTGAACCACAGCGAGGACAATCAGACAGAAGAACTACCCTACCTAACGAAAAGACATCATTCCCTGATGTCTTTCGCGTGATGGACTCCAAGACTCTTACCGCTCATATCTATGCACTCGTAGAGTACATTTCCAATCTTAGTCTTAATCATCGCAGGTAAGAACTTTGGAGCCAATTTTGCCGAGAATTTTTTTGTAGCGTCACTCAAATGATGTTGCCGTACAAACACACGTTGTTGTGGTTGAAAAGTCCGTAGTTTAGATCGCAGGTTGTACTGATGTTGCGATTTCTTAAAAGCTGCTTTTAAATTTTGTTGAACCTGGTTCCTGAGCAGAGTCAAATGATCAGAGCGTTCTATTTCCTCACCAGCATCTTCACCAAGCTGGTGTAGTGATCTCAACAATTGGTAAGTATTTCCATCCGATATTGGATGTTGACCAAATAATAAATAGTACGGTGAGTACTTGGTAGCAGAATGTACTGCAGGCCGCAGTGCATATGCGATTTCACCAATTTGTGAATCCCACTTGGTATGTTGACCTTTTATGAACGCTCGAATTGCTGCTAGAACTGACCTATTGACCCGCTCTGACGCATTGCTTTGAGGACTATAGACACCGGTCCTAATGTGTTTAATGCCGAAATCTGACAAAAGACTTTGAAAGTTCCTACTAGTGAACTGTTTGCCATTGTCACTGTGCAGAAACTCTGGCACCCCATATGTAAGAAACACTTCATTCCTTAGAAAAGCATTCACCTTCGGTGAAGTTGCGTTTCTAAGTGGTTTCAGTAGTACAAACTTCGTAGCATGATCCAGAACTATCAATAACACCGTATTCCCAAGTGTAGAACGAGGGTACGGTCCCAAAAAATCTATATAGACTCTCTGCCATGGACGTGCTGTTTCGAATTGATATTGCATCGGAGGACGCAATATCTGATTCGTGGCTTTTGTTTGTTTACATGTGTCGCAGGACACAACATAGTTGTGTACCTGTGACGCCATGCCCGGCCAATAATAAAGACGTCGAAGTAATTCTAAAGTCTTTTTAACACCTCCATGAGCAGCAGTACTATCATCATGATGTTTCTGAATCATGTTGGAAGTCATCGGTTTTGGTACCCAGAGTTTCCACACAGGAACATCGTTAGGTATTGCATCAGGTCTTGGCTCAATACGTATGTATAGCTTATCATCCACGACTTTAACTGAAGGAAAGTCCTTGGATGATGATTGAACTTTAGCTATCATATCCGTATATTCCTTGTGCCGATAACCTTCATTGTCGATTTTAATGTCGTTAATGTGATGTGTTAATGCTTCCGTCAATTCCTCGTGTGTATCGTCATAAAGACGAGATAGAGCATCAGGGACTATATTTTGGGTACCTTTTTGGTGGACAATGGTAAAATCCATATGTTGGAGTTTTAGGCTCCACCTAGCCAGACGACCACTCAAGTCTTTCTGTGACATAAGCCACTTCAGACTTGAGTGATCAGTCACAATTGTAAATCGGTGACCTTCAACATAGCCCCTGAATTTCTTCACACTCAGAATTGCCGCAAGACATTCAAGCTCAGAAACTGAGTAATTTTTTGAGCTTTGTTCAGTTTCTTCGACATGAAGGCTATCGGACACTCTTGTCCGTCAGTATCAACCTGATACAACACACTACCTATCCCTGTCAGACTCGCATCGCATCTAATAAAGAATTCTTTATTATAGTCAGGGTTTATTAGAACTGGTGCTGTAGTCAGCAATCGTTTTAAATTTTCGAAAGCAGCTTGCGCTTCTAATGTCCATTTCAATTTCCCAGAACTTTTCTTTAATAAATCCGTTATCGGTGATACCACGCTTGCGTAGTTTGGTATAAAACGTTGGTACCAACCAGCCCTTCCCAATAGTCTACGTATTTGTTTTACTGTTGACGGAGCTGGATACTCAGCAACAGCTCTTACTTTGTCAGGGTCTGTTCGAAGACCATCTTCACCAACCAAAAATCCCAAGTATTTCACCTCTCTCAGAACAAATTTACTTTTCTTGAGGTTTATTGTTAACCCAGCCGCTCTTAACAATGAAGAGACTTTGGACAGCAATTCCATATGTTCCTGGAACGTGGAAGAGACTACCAATAGATCATCTAAATAAACAAAGACATTTTCGTGATATTGATGTGGTATCACTTTGTGCATTAGCCGACACATTGTCTGGGGAGCATTGCACAATCCAAAGGGCATAGCCCGGAATTGATACAATGGACGACCAGGCACTGTGAAGGCTGTCTTGTCTCTAGATGCTTCTGCCAGAGGAATCTGCCAGAAAGCATCTTTGAGATCAATACTTGAAATGTACTTTGTGCTATTTAGACGACCTAGTAAGCCATCAATCAAGGGAAGTGGGTAAGCGTCCTTTTTCGTTAGTGAATTGACACGACGGCTATCAATACATAATCTGTTTTTACCAGATTCTTTTTGTACCAAAACCACTGGCGAGCACCAAGAACTGTTACTCTCTTCGATCACGCCCATTTGAAGCATTCGGTCGAGTTCGGCATAAACCTTTAGTTGAACAGCCGGCGATGTGGGATAGTGCCTCTGTTTAACAGGTGCACTATCACCAACATCGATGACATGTTCAACCAAAGAAGTCTTTCCGAGCCCAGACACTTCAAATGACGGGAAAGAATCCTTGATCATATCCAGTTCATGTTGCTGATCAGTGGTGAGGTTATGTGTATTTAAAGGTTGTAGCTCTGTACGAGTCAGTTCACTAACAAGAGAAGGAACAATACCGAATTTCTCCCAGAAATCTATGCCCAGGTAGAGCTCTTCTCGTAATCCAGGGACAATATGAAACCGCATTGGTTTAGTGGAGCCATTCACAGTTATTGGAATTTCAATGTAACCTAAAATTTTAGTTGCAGTACCATCTGCCGTACGAATACACGAAGTGTACTTACGGTAAGTTGTACCTGCTGATTCCAATAATTCCAAGGAATTTCTTCCAAGTATAGTGATTGACGCTCCACTATCCAATAATCCTGCGATATTTTTGTCCAAAATCCTTATTGTCAATCGCGGCCGAGGATCCTTTGTTTCTGAAAGGATAGATGAAATACAAGCTTTACGAAATAATTTCCTCATCCTCCAATATCTGATGTTACGTTCAAGACGTCTAAAATATGTTCGATGTAATGATGGGAGTCCCTCCCGAGCAATTTCTAGCATTTCACGGTCAGCAAATGGACGTGCTAAGCGACGGTTTAACGAACCAATCTCCACCAGATACTCGTACACGCTCTCCTTTGACTTTTGTTTGCGGTTCAGAAGAACTCGCAAGATCGCCTTATCATCAGTGAGCGTACCGAAGGTTTGTAGGAGTCCCTCCCTTAACACTGGATAGGTCACCACCTCATATTCATGAGTTAAATTCAGATAGTATCTGTCGGCAGCTCCCTTGAGATACCGTGGAACGATAGACCTAAGGTCGTCCCAATTCACACGGTCCCTCCGGACAGCCGCCTCCACTCTATGAATAAACTCATGAACATCAGGAGAGTGACCATCTCCTGTGAAGGTTGGAACCCAATTTGAGTCATAACGACTCAAATTGTTCCCACGAACCCCTCGGTACTCCACTGGTGCTAACGCTGGAGCCGCGTCACGCCATACCTGAGGAGGTTGGTTGTACGGTGGTGGTGCTGTTAGTGGAACTGGTGGATATACTGGTAGTGGTTGTACCTGTGGTACTGATGAACGATTTAATAATTGGTGTTGTACCAATGCTGGATTGTTGTGTAAGTGTTCAGCTTGGAATGTTGGACCCAATTGTGGTATTGCAAAGTCCTCTGCCCTCAAGCCCGATTGCTGGAAATACGCCGGTGGTAACTGATCTGACCGTCTCTGTTGTTGCTGGTTTGGACGATTCAGACGATGTATTGTTTCCGATATTGGCCGTACTGGGATCGGTGTGGATCTCTCATCTGGTTGAAAAGCAGATGAAGCAGATGGAGCTGATGATACTCCTGGTTTACTCTGCAAAATTGGACGTGTTGACAACGATCCTATTATATTCCAAGCGCGTGACAATTGTGAGATAGCGTAGGTGCGGGCTTCTTGCAAGTCATTGCGAGGACCCAACCTATTCATCCTACCCGTATATGTAACACTCGATTCGCCAAACCATCTAAGAAGGTCTGATCAATCGGTGACTGAAGTCGTCGTACTTGATTTAAAATAAGTTGTGCTGCCTGCACCACCATTTGAGATTCCTCTATCAAATCTCTCGCATGAGACACTGTTATTGGAACTGACCCATGATCTACATGGTTTCGCAGTTCCTCTGCCCAATCGGCCCCCCCGAAGTTCACACCCCGAACCAGACATTCGACCTGCAGTTCGGTGGGTTCCAGACCATAGAACGGATGGTCAACGTCTAGTTGGTTTGACATTTTGATGGTAAAACCCGTAAAATTATGAACTCGCAAACAACAATACTAAAACCAATTCCCAACAAAAAAAATGTAGTTAGTACGCTGTAAATGTAAAAATAATGAAAAACGCAAAAACGAAAAAAACAACGAACGCCCAATTCGAAAACACAAAAATTTTTGTAAAAACCAAATTTCGTAAAAGAACAAAAAGATTCCTGTCGTACCCAATCTTTGCTTCACCTTTCACAAAAATTCCTAAAATATTGTATATCAAAATATAATTTATTTATTTAATTTCAGATATGCTGAAATTCCTGAATTATTTATATACCTAAAATTAGTTATTGACGATAGCACCCCTAAATAAAATATTTATTTATTTAAATTCAAAAATAAAAATATTTTAAAAGAAAATGCTTATTTATTGGATGCACCGTCTTACCCTCAAAATATTTATTTATTTTTTTAAAAAAAAAAACAAAAAATATTTATTTATATCTTGATGTTATTTGGCTAATTAAGAAAATTTATTTATTTAGCTACCTTAAATTATTTAATTCTAAAAAAAAATTATTTTATTTAATAAAAATTATTTATTTAATTTTTTGAAAAATTTGTTTTATTTATTTTATTTTTATTTAATAAGATAAGAGATTCCCAAAATCAAGATTCGTCTGGAGACAATTTAAAAAGTAAGTATGGTTACAATATCCATTTTGTTTAAATTTGAATTCCCGCGTTCGCGAGCCCACTCCAACAATGCATGCGAGAACCGACTAGAAAAGCCCCTAACGACCAGATTCTACAGAACAGATTCTCCCCAACCTAATAAAACAATCACAACTGTCACGATTAGACCTCAGGTCCATTTCTACTGACCCAGTTGTGCTTGTTTAACCTACAAATAAATTACAACTAAACCTAATGCGAAAGTTGAAGAACGCTCCCGAGCACCAGACTTCAAAACCTAAACTCCATGAAAAATTGTTTTATTGTAAAAGCTAAGTGGAAAAATGGAAAAGTTTTTTTGAATTTGTATGAGGTGAAGCCTCTGATCCTGAAAGCAAAGTATAATTGGTTATTCTCTTCATTACACCGAAGAAGCCTCTGAGCAAAGAATGGTACTACTGGTTTGCACCTAAGTACAAACACAGCAACACCACTCCTCGTCCCTGAGGACTTCCTCGCCGAATGAAGAGAAGAAACCAATGTTCTTCGATCGCATAACCCCAATGGCCATAGGCGACCTAAGAACGTCATTAATGTTAAAGAGTGAAGCTCTATGGATGGCTTGTTAGGCCTACCGCTGAGAAAGGAGAATTTATACATTAACATAAAGTAAATAATACATAACTTATCCATAATCTAAATAATTTCTTATTTAAAAATGCTAAATCGAAACATGAAATATATAATATGTGTTAATAAAGTTTTACATGAAATTAATTAAATTTAATCTTCAGACTAGATAATAAATTGGTAATTTATATTATAAAAAAAATTACGATTATTTTAAATTTAAAACTAAGCTTACTAATTTTTAAGTTATTAATTCTAATATATTTGTTCAGGTCAAATTTTTATCGCTTTATTTATTGTATTCAAAACAAAAATAAATGTTAGCTAAAAATAATTATTTCTATATTTATCTTATTTTTTAAATTAATCGCAATAAAAAATAATTTTAAAAATGGTGGCAACTAAAATGGACTCATACGAGATATGTATACGTACGTCAGCGGATCGATATGATGACAAATGTGGAGATATTGATTTGGATCCGGCTCACTCTATAAAGTTAATGGGAATTAATTATTTTCAATTATACTTCTATAAACACAGACCAATAATACTTTGAAAGTAGTGACGAAAGATTTAAACTTATACAAAATTGTTGAAAAACTGTTTGGTCAATGTTAACTTTTATTACGTTAATAACATCCTAAAACTCATAAAAACATGACTTAACCACAAAAAATTCTTTCGCCAAACGAATTGTGTTGCAATAGGAAACCTACCTAGACCTTCAGGTTTGACATAAATTATTTTGTATATATATATATGAGATACACAAAACAATCCATGTACAAATCATAAAATCTAATAAGGCGTACTGCAATAGAAGTCGTTTTGGCCAAAAATGAACATTATATTAGCCAAATAAAAATATTTCAACATTTCCGTATAAGTTCAAAAGTTTATAGAACTGTAATGAGACATGTTCTATTGACATCCACCCTATAGTGTGAATAATACACCAATCAATACCTCGAAATTGTAACTCACACTAAACCAATGACGAATATGGGGATCGCGTATGAGTGCATTGAAAAAAGCTAGCTAAACATTTACTAAATCTAACCATAATCAAAAAAAACATACAATTAATTTCATATATAAATTAATTGCATCATCCAAAAAATAAGTCAACAAAAAAACCAATACTGGTTTTACCCAAAAATTACAAAAATTTATAATAATACTAGCGGGACCCGGCGTGCTTTGCTACGCCTATAAATAAAGTTTGTGTGTATACATTTTGTTGACGTAGCAATAATTTCAAAGAGTAGTAATGAGAAATGGTTTTCTATTTTTTTTTAATATGAATGTTAAAGGATCAGCACTCTAGTTGATCAGTAAAATATAAAAAAATAGTATTATATATAAAACAAAGAATATATAAAAAATACGCGATTATATAAGTTTTCAGGTGTGTAATCTATTTAGAACATTATACGGAACAAAAATCGATTCACAAATGTTCACAGTGCTCATGCGGTTTAATATACGCTTTCTTTACCGGTAGGTTACTAAAAACGTTGCAAAAAATTTTGATCGGTATATGATTTTATGGTCAGCAAGTGCAGTAAGAATAGCGACAATACATTCGATGAAGGTATAGAAGAAGTGATGCAAAAAAGGAATAAAAGAAGTGATGCAAAAAAAATCAAAATTATTTGGAAGTTTTTGTATATGAATTCATAGGATAAGGATTTGAATTCATAAGATGAGAAATATTTCTATTTAGTCAACATTTTAAGTCATTTTAAAGTCATTATTATTCAATGTTGCAAATCAACGCGAAACTAATATCTTACACACGGTCAATATATTGGCATATATGTTCCATATATGGACAACATTAATGGAATATTAATTTTTAAGCGAATTTGTGAGTAATTATTGCTCAAAGTAACTATTAAAAGTATTATTCCCGATAATAAGTAATTATTGTCGGGATTGAACTCACGCTCATCAGAGACATCATAGTTCAAAGCCATCTTACAGACTCAGCCACAGTGGATGAAACAACAACAAAACATTTTTCAATTTTCATGTTCAGATAATTTCTAAATTGAAACTTCATTATCGCATATTTATTTAAATTGAATTCTTCATCTGTGATTATACAATTGTAAATTGTATTTGTTCCCGACACGAAACACACAAAAACTGTTTTAAAGAAGTTTTTCTGAGAGAAAATAGAAAATGCTTTAAAATTGCAAAACTCATGTGAATTAAAATAATTACTTTAGCTTAATCACTCTAAAAATCTCTAAAAACTATTTATTTTACACCAAATAGTGTAAACCTTTTGTTTATTTAACATTATAACCCGTCGCATATTGTCGGTATCTCATAAGAAAGAAAATTCAAGAAAACTCGTCTTGAGTTGTTGATGGTCATTGCAAAAGCGAGTCGCATTGGAAACTAAACGTTTGAATTCAAATGCCATATCTGTTGCGATCATTGAAATACTTAGCAACAGTACATCTTCCACTTTGAATTTTCCATTCCATATTGTAGCTTCAACGACATTGTTCATCATCTTTTTCACCTAAAATTTCCAAAAAAATGTGCTATTTCAAAATATTTGACATATTATTTTAATAAAATATTATACATTCATTTTTCTATTTCATAAAATTATATTCATCGAAAAAAAACATTGATCAAAGCAAGCTACGCGCATAAACCGATATTTAAAAAAAAACCAATTAAAATAATTATCACCAATCACCAATGAAAAAATAATACACGACAATTGGAAAAAGCAAGCGTTGTGTATTTGGAAAACTTTAACATTAAAACCAATTTTTTAAATACAAATACGGCACCATCTATTGGCTAACCCAAATTTATGAGGCGTATATCACACTATCAATATATTGGTCAATAAAAAAAATTTGACATGAAATTGGAGAGTTGACGTTAACTTTAACTTAACCGTAACTTAAGACTCTATACAAAATTTTGATTTAAGGTTGGTAAGATATTAGGTATTCTTTGACGTTTGATTTGATATTAATTTTGGTTTTGTAATCAATTTTATAAATCAATCAATGCTTTAAAAGTAACAAACTGATTTCACAATCAAAATTTAAAATAATAAATTTCGAAATAAACATTTGATACAAAATTTAAAAATAAAAAAATTTATTTTCATATTAATTTTATGCTAATATTTGGCTTTAATTAAAGTCGCTCTTTTTATATCTTTTGCATTTTTTAATAAATAAAATTTTATTTTTATGGACACTTGCAATTAAATATTAGTTTTCTTCAGTTTTTATACTAAACGTCAAAAAATCCTTAAGATAGAATGAAATGAACTTTACGTTAAGTTTACGTAGCGACTATAAATGTTCTAGTGCATTTTCATACATTTGTACTTTACGTTAAGTTAAAGTTACCGACTATAAATCAAGCATAAAGGTTGTAAAATAAACTTTGCTAGTTTTTCATCCAGTTTTGATGACAATTTTTTTACCTCTAATCGTTCTATTTTAATTAGCAATACGTATAAGAGTATTTTTCAATTTGATAATGATTTTTGTAAATTAACATTGAAGACCAATGAAAAATTTAAAAAAATTATTGTTTTCTTTATTTTTACTCTTATTTTTATTCAAACTTTATAAAAACCAATACACTAATTTTTTACAGATTTCGATACTTTATAGCACTACTATAATTAATATATAACCTCCACAAAATTGTTAATAATCTTTGGTAACGTATTTGACATAGCATAATATGCTTTTCGTTTATTATCAAATATAAAACAAAACTTTTTTACTAAAACAAATTTGATAGTCTAATAATGGCCTTATACGAAGTTAAGGCGCGCTATACACCTGAGCTAAACTATAAAAAAAAGCGAACTATGTTCTTAAAAAATAATGTATATAACGTAATTATGAAAAAAACATTACCGAAACAAAATATTTAAAAAAGAAAAGAAAAACGGAAACATTACATTTTTTTGAAAAAGCTTTATTCGCATTAAAACATTACTTTTTTAAAAACATAGTTCGCATATTTCGCATAGTTTAGCTCAGGTGTATAGCACGCCTGAAGTTTACAATCAATTGAATCAATTGATTTACGCTGCCATCTGAAAGTTGGCATATGAACAATCCATATTTAACATTTGATATACAATTAAAAAATATTTAGGCATTTAATCAAGATAATAACTATCCTATCTCTCAAGCTGGACCATCATACACACATTGTACAAAATTTCATTAAGATTGGTTACGTTGTTACGGAGTTCATCGCGGACAAACATCGTGACACGTGATTTTTATATACATATAAGAAGATAAGATAAGATAAGATAAGATAAGATTATTCTTAAGTCGCTCAAACATGAAAATTGCCAAAATTTCCCATACAAACTTGTATGAAAAATTTAACCTATTTTCGTATTTCTTTTACGGACAGAAGAAAATAAAGTATTTTATATATTATGCTCAATATTGTCAGTAATTGTCAGTAATAGTTCATAAAGAAACTTAAATTATTTAATTGTAGTATAATGAGAAATTTCATAGATAATTTTTAAAATTATTCAAGTTGTGTTTTGAATGAAATCCCATATAAATTTTATTGAAATTCGTTTCTTTTCCCCCTTTTGCAGTGCCATTGCAGCAAATACCGGAACAAAATAATCGCTCAATAACATATGATAGTCTATATGGGCCCTACATGGATGATTAAAAAGTCGATAAAGCAGGTTTGACAGTAAATTAATTAATTTACGCCGCCATCTGAAAGTTTGCTTATGAACTATCCATATTTAACATTTAATTCGTAATTAAAAAATATTTAGGCGTTCAATCTAAATAAAAGCTATCCTATCTCTCAAGTTGATACAATTAATTTCATATATAAATTAATTGCATCATCCAAAAAATAAGTCAACAAAAAAACCAATACTGGTTTTACCCAAAAATTACAAAAATTTATAATAATATTATATGAATATCTTTGCCAAACCAAACCGGTTTGACAACCAACGCCTAAAACTGCGCCAAAAATATACAAAATCATTAATTATTTACTCATATAATTCAAATATAAAAAAAACCCTTACAAAGCCCCAGGTCCCTGTTTCGGCGCCAGTTATTGTTCAGTGCCACTGTAGGTGGCTTGGACTTTTATACACAACAATTTTGCTACTTCAAGAAAAAATAAAAATATAACTAACCTACGGATTGTAACGATCACCCTCACACAAATCTGAATTTAGGAATCTCTTAAAATACTTATTCCTAATCTGACATTTCAATAGTTAAACTTCGGAATTAATTAATAATATATATATAAAAACAAATAAACTTATCTTCTATGTAATCGATGTGATGCCTTCTATCCTTTCCAGGTTGCCTTCGTTGTTTTCTTTCCATTCACCAGCAAAAAATCCATTTGGAAATATAGCTTTTAATTCACTTAACATATGTGAAAAAACCAGACTTAATTTTGTTAAATTTCTTCGATAGTGAGAATTTTCATCAAACATCTTTTCTTTACCTTCATTAAATAGTTTTATAGCTTGTTTACATTTTCTCATTAAATTATTTATAAAGATATTAAAATGTTCATTTGTGTGTAATAAATGCATTTGATCTTCATATTTAGAATAAATCAAACGTAATCTTTGATATGTATCACTTTATTATTTTGTTTTTAATTCTAGACACTTATAATTAAAAACACACTATTCAAACTTTCATAAAACATTTTTTGTGTTTAAATATAGCATTACAAAAATTTGTTTTTGATATAATTATCAATGAACTTATTTTTTTCTAAACATGATTGCATGAACAAACTTTGACTAGATGTTATCTTTTTAAAAATCAAAACCGGAATAAAAAAGAAATAATCATTTTGTTTTAAAAGTTAAAAACTGAATAATCAAAAAAATGTGATTTTCCTTTTGACATCTTCTAATGAAAATCAAAATCGTGTAATACCAAGATTCAGCAAAAGTTAGTAACGACATCTGTTCGTTAGAATTGGAAATAAAATTGGGTACGTTCGTTTGTTTTTATAGTATATTCGAAATTTAACTAGCCGTTAAGTATTAGAAAATTTTAAAATGATTATTAATGTAAAAAATGAACTGAAACTAATGAAATACATTTTTATTGAATTAGAAAAAGAAGATGAATTGGTGTTATTATTGTTTAGGCGAGTATAGCGGACGTTACAATCCTGCCGCTCGGATTTTGTTAAATTTTCTTCTCAATATGGGTTTCAAAATTCGGTGCAAATATTCAGTGGCGTAGCGACATACGGGTTTGTTCGGGTTCAAACCCCCCCCCCCATTGAAATTTTAAAATTTCAGTTGCATGCCACGATGCGTACTATTAGTAGTACTATCAGAACCACCCCTTAACCTTGGCCCTGTGTTAAGCAATATCGCTCCACCTGCACTCAGACGATCGCATGCTCTCATGCGTGAACATAAAAAGGTAACCAACAACATCACGTTACCCTTGCACGAAGATAACGGTGACCACACTCGTTGTCGATTGAAGTCAAGAAAGCCTCCACATAAAACTGCTAGCAACCTGCTGGCAACTAATTTTAATATCTTGGATGTCTGGGACACCTTCTGGCATCATCAATACAACTGGCCTTTCTATTACTAACCCGACTTCTACCCAACCTGGTTTCGATCTGCCACGTCATACCTGGACTACACTAAACCGAATAAGAACGAATCATGGACGTTGTGCTGATTCTTTCTACATGTGGGGCATTTCAGAGTCCCCTGAGTGTGACTGCGGCGCTCCACAATAAACCATAAAACACATTGCAACTGTGTGTCCAATTCGACGGTACAATAGCGACATCTCAGACATCCATTTGGCAACTCCCGATGTAGTAGCATGGATAGACTCGCTCGATGTAAACATCTAATATGCAAATGTACTGCCCAATGTTCAAATATTTTACTTTTTACTTTTTTACTAAAAGACGCGCAATCAAATTGAATGTAAGTTCATTTAATGTGTATCCATGCTTTGTTTTAGGTAGATTTCATAGAAGAGTCTACCTATTTTAAGTTTAATTTTTAATGTGTCACAAAAAAACCATACGCTAAATAAAAAATAAATAGTGATACAATAATTTGGAAAAAATAACAAATATTATGTCAAAGGTAACTTGTTCCACATATTTTTATTTCAAAATTTATGCAAATTTGTAATTTCAATTTAGAATAAACATTTTTTTTTAAATATTTTACTTGCGGCGAATAAAAAATAGTATATGATGCACGGACATAAGCTATTTTGGACTTAATGTGGATGCAACTCCATATACGACCAAAATCTTTAGCTTTACATCCTAGCATCATAATGTACTATTCTGGCGTCTTTTATTTATGCCCACTGGTCAACTATTTTGTCTACTATTCTTTCTTTATGAGTACATCTGTAGCCCTATTCCTGTACATCGTGAAATAGGATTTGAGAAATAAATTACAGCAATTTTTTCAGAACTAGCATTCAGTGCCGAAAATAACAAATAACAATTTCGTAGATCGGACAATAGATAACATCGGACAAAACAAAGTGTCCTGGAAGTTGTTCTAAATACAAAACAAAATTAATTGTGTTAGAATCTCAACAGCATTTGATCGAATCTGGCATGCCAACTTGATCAACAAGCTCGTTGCGTACGGTTTTTATCCCGCAGTTGTAAAGTTGATTCAAAATTTTCTGTCTAACCGATACATCTCGGTATCTATAGATGGCTTTATTTCTGAGTCCAAATTAATTAACGCTGATGTACCCAAGGCTCAGTTTTATCTCCTACTTTATTTTTAATTAATATCAACGAACTGTTGCAAAACACCAATAACCCAATAAATAGTTTTGCAGATGATAGTACACTGCACAAGTCATTCGTCCCCCTATCTTCAAAGGATAAAATGCATGAAGAAATAAATCCCGCCCGGAGAGACGCTGCCATAAATGTAAACGAGGACCTGAAAAAAGTCGCCGATTGGGGTGACAAAAATTTGGTCATTTTTAATGCCACCAAAACACAGCTATTGATTGTTTCCAGATCAAAAACCGAGTTTACCAATGATATTTCAATTAATATGTGTAACGACCAAATAGACGAATGTGAAAACATTCGTTTATTGGGAGTCACAATTTCTAATGACTTACTCTGGAACGATCATATCATGGCCATGGAAAAGAGCGATCAAGAAAACTCGGCCTCCTCAATAGATGTAAAAAATATTTTTCTCCGTATCAATTACTCCACATTTATTAGTCCTATATTCGTCCCTGCATGGAGTATTGTTGTCAAGTTTGGGGCGCTGCATCTGTTACCATCTTGGGCCTTTTGGACTCTGTTGAAAAGCGTGCTATACGAATTGTTTGTGATCGAAATTTAACATTAAATCTTGATTCCCTACAACATCGTTGCACTGTTGCTGATCTCGTTGTTTTTTATAAATATCGTCACCAGCAGTGCTCGGATGAAATTAGATCTATAATGTCTCAGACATCTTCTTTTCCTTGTTCGACTCGTCAATCTGTTTGTGCAAATAGTCAAACTGTCGAGATTACTCACTGCCCCAGTAACAAAATTCAAAGGGATTTCTTTGTGCGTACATCGTACAAATGGAATGCTTTGCCTGAATCAATAGTCTCGATGCCTTCAATCCACAAAGATTTAAATAAAACGTCCACCAACACCTCAAGATGCATGTTGTTGCGGGACCTATAAGGTCTTAAAAGGTATCTATGTGTTGTTGTGACATATTTTGTAATTCCTACTACACAACACTTTTTACTAACAAAAAAATATTGTAAAAATATTTTTGTTTTGAAATAAAAATTATTCGATATTTGTTTTCTTAAAGTTAATTAAAAATAATTTAAAATAGTTAAAAAAAATCATTAATCTATTTTTTAAAAAATTATTATTTAAAAAAATTAAAATTAAGGAGACATTAAGATGAAGTATCTATTATTGTAATGAGTTACACTAGTTTACAAGAAAAATCTCCCGAAATAAAACCCAACTTTTCTTATAGATTTGGACCTCCTGAACACGAATATCATATTCATTTTTTTGGTTAGCTCTTGTTTTTGAGATATTCACGAAAAACCAAATTTTTTGGTGATCAAAAATGTTGTTTGGGTTTTTGGGTCTCATATTTTACAAAACAAACAAATTAAGCATGTTAGTAAAACAAGTGCATAGTAAATATTCCAACAAACATTTTGAGTTATATTTTGTAAAAATCCGTTAAGTATTCTGGAAGTTACAGTCGAAAAAAGTTGAAAAATTACGAAAAATTCACGTTTTTTTTAAATTTTTCCATTTTCAACACCATAAATTTTGAACAAATAAAGACACTAATTTTTTTTAATTTCTTGGAGCCTATAGTAGCTTTAATTTTCTTTAAGTTAAAAGATACGAATATTGGTGCAGTTTGCACCAAGTTATTCAAGTTTTCCCAAAGAAAGTCAAAACTCAAAATTTGGGAAAAATAGTTTTTTACTTAATTTATTGTGCCATAAATAATAATTTTAAATGTTCAGTCGTTCTCAAACATCAGTAAAGAAATATTTTAAAATAGTAAAGTATAATTTTTATTTTTCTTTTCGAAGTTGGGAATGGGATCGATATGAGACGTATATAGAAAAATATAAACAAAAGATAATGAATTGTGATGAGAGGCAAAACATCATAACATCAGAACTATTTAAGTTAGTTCAAGCACCATAAAGTTAAGCCCCTATTTATCTTTATTAATACCTGTAAGGTTTGTTTCTTTTCTGTTTTTGGTTTTTTGATAATGTAAATTTTTTTCTATCACCGCCCACCTTGTGTTACTCCTTACGTTTATGATCATTTTAAGTTTAATTTAAGAAAGCAATTACTTCTCTTTTTTAATAGTTTTTCGGTTTTGCCAACTTTTGTTTAATTAGTTTAATTTCTTTTTAAGTAGATAGTTGTCGTATGATTAGTTGCAAATATAATCTCTCTGAGGATAAATTTAATTCCAAACATTCAAGTGAAAATATTAATTAAAAACGAAAAAATATTACAAATATAAATTTTAAATAGTGTATTGTTTTTAAAAATCAATAAATCAATAGTGATAGGCAGCTATAAGCAAAACAACATAAATTGTTAGTAAAGTGTAAGGTCTAGTTTATTTAAATGGCGTCGTCAAGAAGTTTCAAGTGTTAAAATAGCCCAAATTCATTTTGTTTTATTTGTGGAAGTAACATAATACATACTGCTAAAAGAATCACCCCATTTATAAGAACTGCAAACTTACAAACAAACTGATATTTTCCAACTCCTAAAATAAATCCGAGGTGGGAGGAACTAGATCAAAAACTTCACAAAAAAATCTCAATTTCGAGAAAAACCATATAAAATTATATATATCTTTTGTCCAAAAAAGACATTTCATAATCAACTAACTGATATTTGTCGACTCCTAAAATAATTTCGAGGTGTGAGGAGCTAGATCATGTTAAAAAACTTCACAAAAAAAATCTCAATTTCGAGAAAAATCATATAAAAATAAAATACAACTTTTGTAAAAAAAAAGACATTTCATAATCAACTAACTGATATTTTCCAACTCCTAAAATAAGTCCGAGGTGGAAGGAGCTAGATCATGTCAAAAAATTTCACAAAAAAAATCTCAATTTCGAGAAAAATCATATACAAATAAAATATAACTTTTGTCAAAAAAAAGACATTTCATAATCAACTAACTGATATTTTCCAACTCCTAAAATAATCCCAAAGTAGGAGGAGTTAGATCTAATATGAATACAACCTATATATAAATCAATTATATTGCAGAGTTTAAATTATTCTTATAGTTAAATTTTTTTTCCAAATTTTGAGTTTTGACTTTCTTTGGGAAAACTTGAATAACTTGGTGCAAACTGCACCAATATTCGTATCTTTTAGCTTAAAAGAAAGGAAATTAAAGCTACTATAGGCTGCAAGAAGTTAAAAAAAAGTGTCTTTAGTGTCTTTAGTGTCTTTATTTGTCCAAAATTTATGGTGTTGAAAATGGAAAAATTTAAAAAAAACGTGAATTTTTCGTATTTTTTCAACTTTTTTCGACTGTAACTTCCAGAATCCTTAACAAATTTTTACAAAATAAAATTAAAAATGTTTGTTGGTATATTTACTATGCACTTGTTTTATTAATATATTTAATTTGTTTGTTTTGTAAAATATGAGACCCAAAAACCGAAACAATATTTTTGATCACCGAAAAAATTGGTTTTTCGTGAATATCTCAAAAACAAGAGCTAACCAAAAAAAATGAATATGATATTCGTGTTCAGAAGGTCCAAATCCATAAGAAAAGTTGGGTTTTATTCAGGGAGACAAAAAAAGTTCAAAATTTGTAAACTAGGTAGTGTTATTAATAAAACTAATTAATTGGTTTATTGGGTTAAACTATTAAGTCTTATGAAATAATCCTTGACCCCCCCCCCCCCCAATGGAAAATTCTGGCTACGCCACTGCAAATATTGCTTTTACATTCATAACCTATAACCAACATATTGGAGCTATATCAGCTGGGTTATATTTCTTTGTTTTATGATATCGAAAGTATTTATACAAGTTTAAAGCGTTTATGGTATTTATGGTAATTGGTATGCGGTAATTGGTATGCGAAATATTTATATATTTTAATTGCTTGTATTCTAGGTATCCGCCAAGTTAGAAACAATGCATGATTGATCAAAGTACTGGTAAGTAGATTTATCTCATATTTTGTTGTTTTCAGAAAATATTGTAACTGATGCAATCGAATTCAATAACATTCTATCTGATGCAAATATTAGTGTTGTCTTTATTAACCACTTTCCAATCGAATGAATATCTGAGTGAATTGATTGTAGCCAATTGGTCTAATGGTGAACTGGAATATTACCTTTGGAATATGCAATTTCGGTAATACAATTTAGTAAGCTCGTAGATGACTTAATATTAATTAGATGTAATAAATTGTAGTGGCAAATTTAGTTACATTGTAATAATGTATTATTGCAATATGTATTATTATTATTTACTATGTTAACTGTAAATAAAAAATGGTTCATCTCAGATATGTTGTTTGTATTGCTATGTGTTCTAAGCATTATTTAAAGTTTGTTTTAATTTGTTTATAATTTTGTATGCTAAAATTTGAAACTTGAAATTCAATAAAACAACGAAAATATGTTATAAATTAAATTACAATGTTATGTATACAAAAATTAAAACCAACTAAATGTTTGATTTAAAGGGGTTACGTTACGCTATTAATGAAATATTTATAATTGGTACTCTTTGAATAGCAGAAGATACCATGTCAACTAAAAAAGAAATGAATTTGAGAAAATGACAAGAATGAGGATCTGGAGAGGTTAGCCAAATTGTTTTAAATTGTGATAGACATTTTTTAATTGTTTGAGTCGTAAATTTGTCAGGAAAAACGTAAGAAGGCATTAAATTTTACAATTTCGCACTCTTTTCCTAGTAAACCTTTTGAAAACAAACAGTTCTATAGCAAGATATTTATAAGGGACCAGCTGTCAAATTTATTTTCGCTTTTAACATTTTTTATTAAAATTAAATATTTCAAAATTATTTTTTTTTAAATAAAATTTTATGGAAATATTCATACGCTTAATTTTTAATCAAGAGGCGCACCTTGGAAGTAAAATCGAATTTTATGGAATAACGAAGAATAGCAGGACAATTTCGTGCCGTCATGCCTCACAAAAATAAAAAATAATAATAATTAATTTTATTTTTTTTGTTATTTTCTTTAATTCATAATTTTTAAAAAAAAATTTTTTAAATTATTTTAAACATTTTTTTAATTTTATTTTTAATTTTTTTTGTAATTTTTTATTTTTAAATTTTAATGCTTTTTTTTAATTTATTTTTAAAATTTTTTTTGTATTTCTATTTTTGACTTTGTTTATTTGTTTGCTCAATCTATAGAGAATTTCATTAATTTAACATTTCCACTATCAACTTTTATATGTCACAACTAGCGAGCGTCACATGACGGCCTGCTTTTTTCTTATTATTTTGATTATAATAGTAATTACAGAATATAAATACAAAATAAGTCAATATTTTAGATAGTCTGTTTTACAGTGCAGTAACGGAATATTATATGACGTATCTTTTTTAATGTTTACAACTTTCGGAATATTAGGTTTTTCTTATAATCAACATTAATGTTGGTTATCTTATATGTACTTATTTTTGATGAAAAAATAGAGCAAAATCCATATGATCTCTTAAACTTCACCTACGTACTAAATTTTTTTATGATCTGTGTGAAAACGATTCAAAAATTCTGCATTTTTCTACACTCAGTACATTCATTCCAGAAGTATACACTTTTAAACAATAACAGTTTTGTTTTTATCTTAAGCGAAATGTGTTGAGGTATAGTTCAGAAATTCTGTATTTATAAATCCAAATATATTTCATAAATAAAACAACCGGAAAAAATGACCAAAAAAATCAAAATCAAATCAAAAACAACAAACATAAGCCATACGCCATTTTAATTTAAAGCATGGCAGAAATATTACAAATCAAATTTTTTCATTCTTTTCATATCTATGTAACATATTCTTTTTTTTTAGTATCAATTTAATTAAAAAAAAATGAATAATTATTTTTTATTTTTCAAGAGGCATGACCATATCATGCCATTTTCGTCACATTTTCATATAGATGTTTCAGATTATAAACACACTTGTCTAATAAAATTTTTTATAACAAAAATATCCCTAACACTTTAACAAAAATCTTAAAAATTTCTTTAACTAGTTTCGATCTAAGATCATCTTCAAAAATGAAATTTTTTGCAACTCTCAAAGGATTTCTCAAAAAAAGCAATTTTGCAACCATAAAACTAAATTATTTAATCAAAAAACATGTACAAAATATCCATGTATATTATCTGTTCTCCGATTCGGAATTTCGTTTGTGATAAATTCGCGAACGAATTCAAATTTTAGTTCTCAAAATTTTTGATTCAGATAATTAAATTCGTGAAAGAATCGAAAATAAAATTCGTCCATGATAAATTCGCGTGAGAAAGAATCAAATTTTTCGATTCTCCGTACTCTGACTTTTTCCGAAAATTGAAAATAAACAAACAACCAGAAAAATATTATAAATGGCAGAAACAATCTTGACTATTTAAAATAATTTTGCAGGAAAGAAACTGGATTAGTCAAGAAAATATTGTTTAAAGAAAAAATAAAATATTCATGATAATCAACCGCGTATATCGTTGGTTGATTATTTAATAATCTCACATTATTAGTTTTGTTACGTTTTCTAACTTTACTTCGAATAGGCCTTACTCTCAATTCGATAAACGCAATTCCTAATCTTCTTCTGAGTTCGATCACTGATTAGTGATTAGTAAGCTCATCACCAGGTTTTATTAAGTATTCAACTCCTTAATTGTTCCACAACAATGGGAAAACAATACAACAAACAATATTGCTAACTAGAATATTCTTCAATAGCTTCTGAAACTCTAACGGTTTAATGTAGAAATTTCCAGTACACAGCGTTCAAAATGATACACAAAATATTTCTACTTAAAAACACTTAAAACTTTATTTACAAAAACTAGTTTAAAATTAACTACTATTTACACGATTTTATATGCACGGTCCAACTTTCGTTTACAATTAATCCCATTCTACCTAAAACATCTGCTTTAATACTAAATTCCGTACAATCTAGAAAAATCTAACCCCTTAAGTCCGGAACTTTCCATTACAACTTAAGAAATAATTTTTTTACTGTTCCTTAACTGTGCTGACCTAGAAAAAGTCGCCGGTTGCGGTGACAAAAATTTGGTCAATTTTAATTCCACCAAAACACAGATATTAATTGTTCCAGATAAAAGGCCGAGTTCCTCAATAAATATTTCAATCAGCATGTGTGACGAACAAATAGACGCATGTAAAAGCGTTCGTTTATCGACAATTTCCTATGACCCTCTCTGGAACGATCATATAATAGAGATGGCAAAACGCGCGTCAAAAAACTCGTCCTCCTCAATAGTTGTAAAAAATATTGCACTTCGTGCTAATTACGCTAGTATCCTGATTCTCTAAGCGGCAAGATAAAGTGTAAACGTGTAAACGTTAAATTATCTTGCTGGTTTTGAGTATTCGAATTCAGTAATTTTTTTCAGGATAAAATGTAAACGCGTAAGATAAGTATGCGGGCAAACTTTACCCAATTATTTTATCTTGGGAAAACTTAATACAAACTATTAGTAAAAACTAAAAATAGTAATTTTTGTGAATTATTATAGTTTGTTTTATTAAATAAAACAAATATGGATATAGATAAAAAAAAGTAAGTAAAAAGTTTTATGGATATAAATAAAAATAAGGGGAAAATTTCCGGGTAGGAACTGCCAATGATAAACAACGGACCAATCTCGGACCAGTATTGGCGAGCCAAGTGTTGGCTAGCTAGGTTTGGGCCAGGTCTGGGCCAGTTGTAAATGCCTAGACTGAAACAAGGTTCAGTTTATTATACTACGTGTTATTCACTAGGTTAATGCATTGTAAACATGTGCAGGCCATATTATGTTTATTTTTATTTTCATACATGTTATCCTTTCCACAACCTCTTTCCACACATTTAAAGGAAGTCTGAAAACAAAATTGGTTTGGTAGACCTGGCCCAAATCTTATTTGCCAGAATTGGCCGAACCTTGGTTTGCCCTAGGACATCAGTCCAAGCATGGCCTAAGCTTGGGCCGTTTGAAAATGTTAAGCCTGGTCCAATCTCCAAAAGCGCCGATGACGCGATCTTGGCCCAGGCTTGACCCTTTAGCTTTTTCTTACCCGGGCTATGTCATAGAATGTTTTGGTAGTTTTGGTTATATATGTTTAAATTTATTTTTTATAAGGAATTGACCTCCATATTTTTTTTGAAATTTTATTTAGAAACACCAAAGCTAGAAGTAAACGAGCCTCGATAGAGCAAATAGTTCTCTTTATAGAATTTATGGAGTTAGCCAAATTTATTATAAAACCTATAAAGTTATGAATTATTTTAACTAATTGTTTTTGTAAAAATATACATATAAATGAAAACATACACATGTTTATCGTTATTTATTCCCACATCACTTTGAGGAAAACGTATATATTTTGTGCTCAAATTTGTGTCAATTGCCCTTGATACAACTTCAACGCACCTCGAAATGGAAGTTTGCGATAACGCTATAAGGGAATCATGCCCTACATTTTTTTGATATCCGTCTTTAGTGAAAATATATCTATAATTAAATATATTTTTACGTATACAATTTTAACCATTCGCTACTATACGCTCAAAAACGAAAGCACCTGTAAATAATCAGGAATGGCGCTATTTCATTGGGACTGTTGCAAGAACGGCCGCAATTTTTCTATTAAATTATGAATCAAAAATCTTGTTAAACGATTATAACTTTTGAAGCAATCGGCAGATACATTAAACGAGTTTTGTGGGTCTCTTAATCTTAATCGCGTCATTCGCAATCTCTTTACACGTAATTTCTTGCATCATTTTAACTATTATATATTATTTTTATGTTATTTATCACTTTCACAAATTATTTTGACATTAAAATATCTTGCTGACAATAATTTTAGCTAGGACGCAATTTGTTTTTACAGAATACGGTATAAGCGTGCCAAGATAAATTTAAACGTAAACTTTTGATTGTGTAAAATATATCACGTTTACACATTACAATTTATCTTGCTTTTTAGAGAATCGGGCTACAGATTTATAAGTCCTATATTAGTCCTTGTATGGAGTATTGTTGTCATGTTTGGGGCGCTGTATCTGTATCCGTCCTAGCTCTTTTGTCCAAAAGCGTGCCCATCGAATTGTGAGTGATTGAAATTTAACATCAAACCATGATTCCCTGCAACATCGTCGCACTGTTGCTAATCTCGTTATTTTTTATAAATATCCTCAACAGCAGTGCTTGGATGAAATAGGATCCATCATGCTATGCCTCAACCATATTCTTTTCCCCGTTTTATGCAAACTGTTGAGATCACTCACTGTCATAGTGACAGAATGCAGAGAGATTTCTATCGTACAAATGGAATGCTTTGCCCGAATCAATAGTCTCATGGGCGTTCAATTCACAAAGGTTTAAAAAAAGTGTTCATCAACACCTCAGAGTGCATGTAGTTGTGGGACCTAGGTCTTAAAAGGTATCTATGTGTTGTTGTGACACATATTGTAATTCCTATACACACCACTTTTTATTAAAAAAAAAATTATATTAATTTCATTCGATTGTTGTTGTATTTTGTTTTGCTTTGTTTTGTTCTGTTTTGTTTTGTTGATCATCGTTATGAATATTCTATAGGGTGTTTCATTTATGTTGAATTGAATTGAGTTCTACGTTGTATTTCGATATGATTTTGTTATAACCGTAACAGTATAAATAAAATGTGATAAAATGAATGATGTCATTACATTTAAGAGAATTTCATTGGGTTAAATTCGAAATAAAAAAAAGTCCAGAGGCAGGTATATCCGCTACTAATAGGTAGATTTCGGGGTCAGACAATTTTGTGTACAAATAAAATTAGATGTGTCAGATTAGTTTAAATAAAAAATTTAAGTAGCAACAGAGTAATTCCAAAAAATTATCAAATCAAATTAAATGCATTATCCGAAACAACTTTATCAATGCATTTTCGGAACAGTTTTATTTAAGTTGGTCAAACTACTTTTAATAACATATTAAATCCACCAAAGATCAAATAATCGTCCAACAAAGATCAAATGAACTACGTCACAACTACAATTTTACCATCCCACATAATTTATAATCAAACATTATCAAACAATTTTAATCATTTTGTTGTTGTATTGTTTTGTTCATATTTAATCTTTTTTCAAACGGTTTCTTAGTGAAAAAAATAAAACAAAAGAGAATTTGATAATTTTCCTATGGTATTAAATGGCTTAAGATTTTTCTTGCATTAGGTGCATTATAACGCTTATAAAATTGGAACCTCTTGGTTAGATAGCTGAAATTTTCTGAGACTATAGTCAAATAGTTTGGTTAAAAGTTAAGATGAATTTAAATAACATAAACTCAAAAACGACAAAAACATTCCTTTTTGCGTTTGTTTTCATTTCAACAACCCTAGGGTCTCAACCTTTAGACTTGAACAATTTTTTTTGAAAATTTTGGAAAGATTTATATTTGTATCTATGTAAGCAAAAGTTTTCAAAAATAAGTTTGGCAATTTTCAGCTAGCTCAAGGACAACAAAGTTTATTAAATTTTAAAACAGCTGATTTTTCAGGTATCCTAAATACCAAGTTATCATCTGGATAAAAATGATAAAAAAAGGTTTAAATATTCAATATATTTAAATTTTATTAAAATTTTATGATTCAAACGGAAGTTAAAGCGCCCTAGATTCTCCGACTTTCTAGGCTCTAGCCACTTAACCGGTACCCGGATATGGCCAGTTCACGAACTTGTCCAGAGATCATTTGCCGAAACATACACAGAAAATTATTTTGGTGTAGGTTGAAAAATGCGACCGTGAGAGTGCTGCTAAATTCCTCATATCCGTTA
>OY856186.1:143346193-143432539 GCA_963693315.1 Diogma glabrata | reverse complement strand
ACCTTTTTTGAAGAAAATTAAATTTCCTACAAAAAAGATTATGTGATTTTTTTTGACATCTGCATATTTCATGAGATATTTGAAAAAATCTACGAATTTTTAAAAAATCAACTTCGACGATTTTGCGGCACGTGTTCATTTGATTTAAAAAAAAAAAAGTAATGCTATTGTGGTTTTTTGACCACAAAGAATTTTTCTAGGGGCGTCTCGGCAAATTTAGTTTTTAACGACCAGTCTAATATATATATATATATATATATATATATATATATATATATATATATATATATATATATATATATATATATATATATATATATATATATATATATATATATATATATATATATATATATATATATATATATATATATATATATATATATATATATATATATAAATATATATACTATACATTTTTTTTTGTTTTTCCGTCTCCGCTTATCATATATAGTCGTTTGGCACCAACATTTTTCCGATATTCCGAGATGAAGCACATTGCAATAGTTAGATTTTTATTTGAAATCTACCTAAAAATAAAAAAGGAGACAGAAAAGCATAGCTTTAAAATTTAAATAACTTTTTGTTACGCAGTGAACGCGATTGATAGTATTATGTCGCGTTCTTTAAAAAAAAAATTGATGAGTTCAAAAATAAATTAGCTGTCAGATCAAATTAGCTGTCAAATTGTGTGGCAAAAAAAGATTGATTTTTTTGATTTAGATCATGTTATAAAAATTTAGATTTTTTGGTAGATTTTACAAATACATTGAAATATTATTTTTATTTGTCAAATTTATGTAAACAAAAAAAAAACCGCCATTTTAATTATTATTATTATTTTGTTTAAAAATAATTTATTATTATTTAAATTCTTTAAATTACTAATTAATAACAAATTTATTACAAATAAAATGATAAAACGTAAAATCTATCATTTGCAAAGGTAAACATAACAAACATATCAACTGACAGAACAAAAAGTAAAAACAATTTACTACTACATTTACAAAGTAGATTTATTTATTTTATGCTGTTCATTAGCAAGTAAATGAATAAATCTTTTTTCGATCAAGCCAAAGAACGCGACATTAGTAACATATAGTTTTGCTATTTTATGGTAGTTTTGTGATTTATTTATTTATTTGTGAATGAATAATATTATGTTACAAGTTAATTACTATCCGTAATTTATTTCCCATTTATTACTTTTATTTATTCATGACTATAAGTGATGTATAACGAAATCGTTACTCTAACCGAAACGTAACGAAAACGTAATGAAAAATGTAACCAAATTAATTGGTCAAAACAATAACTGAAACGGAAACCGTTATTTTAATTTATAGAAGGACGAAAACTGAAACGAAATAAAATTTGATTCGTTTCACAACACTGCATAAAGGTGAGTAACAACCTAGCCAATATTTTAAATTTATGTCTTGATTGGGAAGAACTAAATAGCATTTTGACCGATCGAGCATAATGTTATATGATACGTTAAAGTTTGTTTTAGTTACATTGCTTGTTATAATTTGGTATTTAATTTTTGGTTTGTAAGTTTTGAACGTATTGTAATTGCGTTTTCGTTTTTTGCACTTTTTTTCAGGTCACATTTTTTCTGTTCGATTCTCGAAAAAATGTTGACCGGAAAAAAATTTGCGTTTTCTTTTCTCAATTTGGATGCAAGTGTCAAACTTTTTGAGGGCAATTATTTTGCATTTTTTGACTTTTTTTCGATAGTCGGCGCAAGAGTTTTGTCTTGTTTAATATATAAATATATTATAAAAAATAAGAAAAATAGTAGATTTTTATACAAGTGGTGAAAACGGTTTTTTTTGCGTGACTGGACGGTTTGTCCACGAGACGCGATAGCGTCGATTGCAATAAGTTCAGGAACGCAAAAACGTTTTTACCATATAAATGATAATATTTACAAATTCATCTACTAAAAAACTTACAAAACGACATACACATAGCTAAATTTGACAGTGTAAAAAATAAATAATATATAGCATTTTTACCAGTGTAAAATAATGTTATTATTGTGTTCGCCTACAGATTGAAGACATATGAATAATGAAAATAGTTCGAAAATATAAATTTATTTCGAATAGTAGTTCGAAAATATAAATTTAATTTTACACTTAAACGTCAAAAAATTATCTGTTTTTTTGCAATTTCAGATATATCTGTTCCGTGTTTTTTTTCATTCTCGGATATATCTCAGATCATATATTTTCTTTAAAAACTTTTACAGATATTACAGATATTTTTTTTACCGACTGGAAGTCATCGTTTAAAGTATAAATTTAAAAAATTGTAGGTAAAGTTTCGATGAAAAACAAATATAAATAAATTTTTTAATAAAATTTAAATTTATTTAATAAATTATTTTTATTTTTTCTTTGGCGGAAAGAACTCAGAGAATATATTTTATATCTGACAGTTAATTATCGGAGGAAAAAATTATACGATATATCTGATACAAATTTTATTTTATCGCTCCGATTTCTCCGATATAGAAAAAAAACACACTCATTATTAGTTTAATTAATTAATTACACACAATTGATATAATGATTAGTTTCGATTCGATTCAATCAAAATATTAAAAATATTCAATCCCTTCAAAATACTGCGATATTGACAGAAATAACCACAGCAACCGAAACAACAACAAATCAAATTCGCAATCTCAAATATTCAATCCTTTAAATAACCACCACCTGTAGGCGACCACCGAAACTTATTTACTTTCAGTCCTAGTGACTGAAAACGTTTTCAGTCACTACTTAGAAAAAGTTTCCCTTTCACACTATATTTTAAAATGACATTTTCGTAGCATGAAGTAGAAAAACATATTTTTAATGATGTATTTTTCTTAAATAAGAATAATTAAATAGTGTAAAAATAATAATATACATTAAAAAATCGAATTCCTTTATTTTGTTAAACAAATTTGACAGATCTAAAAAATGTGACTTTTTTCTGTTCGATTCTCAAGTATTTTAAGGGCAAAACTGAAAAAATAAATGCAAAACTACAAAAAAAATGCAAAAATGAAAGAGTTTTGCCCGCTCTCGCACGCATCCGCATTGAAACTTAAGCCGTGCATTCACATAAAACAGAAACAGAAACGGATACAGAAACTGAAAATTTTCAGTTTCTGTTCTGTTTCTAATTTGGTTGACGGTGGTGAATAATAAAACAGAAACAGAAACCGAATTTTAAGATGGCAGCTGTCATATTATATTATATATGCCAAAATTAAAATATATGTATTTAACCCAATCCATATATATATTTAACCCAATTAAAATTGAAAAAATTATATTAATATAAAAAAAATATTGTAATTCAATAAACTGTGTATTTTATTTTTCATTCATATAAATAAAAAAATAACACAATTTTGTAATGTATAGTGAAGAAATTTATTTTTTTCGTTATCGCACATAATAATATCCATCAAAAAAAATCGAGCTAAATTCAACGTAAATTATTTTTGACTAAATATTTATTTCTTAAAATAATGTACAATCCCGTTACATAAATTTAAAATAATATGGTCACGTGACAGTTTCTGGACCAGAAACACTTAAATTTTAATTGTTTCTGGTCCAGACAAAACAGACGAATTTTCAGTTTCTGTTTCTGTTTCTAAATTAGGTTTCTGTTTCTGTTGCTGTCAAATTTGTATGAAATTCGGTTTCTGTTTCTGTTTCTGTTTTATGTGAATGCACGGCTTTAAATCAAGAAACGAAAACGCAATAAATGTTACAGCTTTTTCTGTTATTATTATGAACAAAATATATGATGCGACTGTTGTGGGTAAGGAGACCGACCACTATACTCAATACTAGATATTTAAGTATATTTTTCTGTCAATATTTTCAACGATTTTTATGCAATTTCGGCTAATATATAGATAAGCTAGTAATTTACCAACTAACCCTTGTATATTTCATGGAAAAACTATAACAAATAACCTAAAAACAAAAAATGTGCTATCTTAAAATGTCTGTAATTGTGCAACAATAATCAAACAAACAAATGCCGGTAATTTTTAAATAACACATATTAAATTTACAATTTTTAAGATAAAGACAACTGTTATGGATGTTTGTTTGTATAAGTGATTGTAGAATGTAGACAAAGAAACTAAAAGCTTTGTTTATATGAAAAACCGGCAATGAAGAATTTTTTATTACAAATAAAAAAAATAAAATCTATTTTGGAAATAAATATAAGAGACAATGTTTTACCTTCTGTCATCCATAAAAAAATTTTCACTTCCATCTTTAAAACTTTTACATTCATTATTACTTGATGTACAATCACAACGCCACGTTTCTTCATCATCATCATCTTCTTCTAATACTTTTACAAATGATCTGGGACAATTTAATGTCAGGGATCTTGTTCTTGTTTCTGGTAGCTTTGAATTCAAAGAAAAAAATATTGTGGATGGTTGTTTCGAATTTTGTAAACTTGTTCGATTCACACAATGACATTCGGTGTGATTTTGCAGCATTTGTCGTTCAAATGTTACTCTTCCGCCACCTGATATCTACAAAAAATAAATTAAATTATTTATTTAACTGTTATTATTTTATGTGTTTAAATATACCATAAAGTATAATTCAACTTCTGATATAGTTTTTGGTGCACATGTAAGCGCATTTGTTCTACAACAACTTGTATCATCTGAACATCTATGTAAAATTGTACAATGTGGGAAGACCGTTTTAGATGCTTCTGCTGTTATCCGTATTAATTGAGGCTTTGGATTTCTGCATAGTCCTTGTGCGTTTATTCTTTCAATATGTTTGAATGCTGGAAAAGCAAATAATCAAATATGTTTAAAATAAATCTATCCTTCAACCAAACTAGAAATTGAATTTATGATAATCACCCAAAGCAGTTATTATAATCTATATAAGGCATGAAATGATTTCAATTTTTATAGAAAATAAATTAAAAATTTGAATTTATATTTCGTGTTTCTAGTTTGGTCGTAGAAAGAGTACAGAGTAAAACTTGCACAAAATACTAATATGCCACTCGCTGACCCTCGTTCTTTAAACTTTCAAACTCGTGAGATATTAGTATGACCTCTGTACTCGTTGTACAATTTGCAATTTAATCACCTTCTGTACGTTTATAATTATCATCGTTTGTATCCCTTAAATATTGATTTCTTGATATTGCAACTTGTTCCCAAGTGCCCAATGTTGCATATTTTTGTTCTGTTATCAGTCCTGGAATGTACGAACTTGAATTTATGTCAGGTAAATTCTGTAATGAAAAATAAAGTAAAAAATTTATTTAGATTTGAATTTTGAATTCAAACGGTGATATAAATACAATCGTGTAAAACATATTGACATGATTAATATTCGTGCAAATATTTTAATATCTTAATCCATGCAAGCAATTAAACATTTGTGAAACAGTGAAAGGGATTTTACTTTGAAAGTTTAAAGTACTGTAATTCAACAACTATACGTTTACATTGAAATTTATTGAGCTATAAACTTTTTCATAAAATTTAAAATTGATTTCCATAAGTAAATGAAAATCATATTTCGAAATGAGCAAAACGTTAATTTGAACAATTTAGCCGCACCTATTTCGTTAAACAATAATTAAGATATTAATAGGCAGTTAATGAAAAACGATATCGATAACAACTTTTTTCTCACACCTGTCAAAGATTTGAAGTTCGGTTTTCTGTCGATTTTCTAGTTTATTCCATTCCATAAAATAAAGTAAATGAAGGAAATATACCAACGGCAAAACGAATCGGTATTTGTTTGTTTATTCATTCATCTAATATTAATTAAATCATTATGTAAAACTTAACTCTGACAATTTTAGACGACATATAAATTATTTTTTATTCGCCTACATATTAAAGTGTTGCTTTATTACTGTAATTTGTGGCCTTAAAGTGACACTTTTTAACCATATATTTTGTTGTCATAGCTACGTCCAAAAAAGTAAAAAACATTTTGACTGCGTTCCAATTCATGCTAAATTGTACTAAATGTGCTAATTCAATTTAGTCAACTTTTTATTTGACTAAATCAATATTTTGTTTCTAAATGATTTTAAAGAAATTGATGTTTTTATCAATATCAGACCACTTAATTACATAAATTTAAATTAAAATTGGGCGATTTTGTAAAGCATTTAGCATCTAATTGGAACCCAGTATTTGTATTTGTTTACTAAAAAATAGAAATTTGTATCAAAGCAACCCTTGAATTCAAAATTTCATAATCCAATTAAAATAGTGTAATGGATAGTCTGGCATAATGTCAGAACGCAGTGTATTACAGTCGCAGTTTCCTTAGTTGTTGTTCCTTATATTAGTCTGTACCACTTGTAATGGATTCTCATCCCTTCGTCATCAATAGTCATATTTCATGTAGTTTCCTTAGCCCATAGTTTCCTTATATTTCTCAAGATCTACTAAATCTGCAATAGCCGGACAAACGTATGGGAGAAAGAAAATTACACTAATTACCTTGAATTATTTATTCATTAATATAACACAATATTGGTTAATTTGAATTAATTAATAATTTTCCTTAATCATCCTCTGTATAATCACAAAAAATTAATCAGAATTTAATCTTGCAACGCACTAAAATTGACGCGCGTTATACTTCCATTCGATTGTCCTCGCCTTACTACTTGAGTTTGAACTTTTTTGGTTCAAAACACAAACCGTAATGAAATAACGAAATTCTCAAAACCTCACAACAGCTACGTGTATTTTGTTTCCAATCGTCGACATACAACGAATTACTATTTCTGCCTTGTTAAACATTTGATTTGTCTTTGTATGAGTGTTTTGCTTTAAACAATCCTTCCGTGATTGATCTGAACTTCACTGTATTGATATTGCAGAATGTAGTTATTAAATGTCTAAACATCATAACATTGATCGAATCTGTATTTGATTCATTTTGAATTCAATTATACGTGTTATGAATGTGTCGGAAATATTGGGGATCCCAACCTTATTTTGGTACAATATTATCAAGTAGCAAACGGTTTTGTGAACTATAATAAGTTCCCAATAATTTGAAAATCTGATGTAAATTAATTATCTCTCATCTAAATACTTTATTCGAGTTATTGCGAGATTGAAAATTTGACTATATAATGAGCACGGTAACTTATTCTCTCGCTTAGTCTATTACATTTTTGATCAGTGTAGTTGACGTCTCATAGTCTATTACATTTGTTGTATCTATTGTGACGGTTGTCATTTTTACCTCTGTTGGTTAAAACAAGAAAAGAAGAAATTTTCTTGACTTCTGGAACCTACACTTGTGGAATGGAAATTCATTTTTTCTATAATGTCTTTTCCATAACCACAAATGGTCAGTAACTGTGATATAGTATAATTAAAAAAAAATCTAAATTATATATACGTTTAGTGTAGTTCAATTTTTGTTATTAAAAAGAAAAGAAAAATTAGCTAATAACCAAAAAAAAGAAACTGTTAGTTTCATGGAAATTCATTTTTCTCTATAATGTCTTTTCCATAACCAAAAATGGTCATTAACTGTGATATAGCATAATTAAAAATCCAAAATATATATACGTTTAGTGTAGTTCATTTTTTTGGGCTATTAAAAAGAAAAGAAAAATTAGCTAATAACCAAAGAAAAGAAACTGTTAGTTTCATGGAGATAATATAGTGTAAATTTTGTGTTTGTTTGCCGCATATTTATAGTGCATATGTACCGTAACGTAAGTTATAAAACTAAATTTAACTGGAAAAGACTAACAGGTTTGAAAATCAACCCGCCGCGACAGGTTTTGTGTCATTACTTGCAAAATCTGATAGTATAAAGGTCATTGTACGTCACCGATCTCACATGATCCAACAACAATAAAAAAAAACGGTTCAAGGATTATAAATTCTTGATCGAAGTCGCGATGTTAAAATTATGACCGGGGGGTTTGATTAAATTACTTCAATTATCTGTCAGTCTGTACTAGGCAAAAAAAAAATTAATAAGATATAATTGTTAATCTAAGTGATTGTTAATTTAAGTGAATATCATTAACTCTATAGTAATGTGTAATAATCCCATTTCAAATTAACAAAGAAATAAAAGAAAATAAATGGAGAATGAAAGTATACTTGTTTTGATGTTCGTTTGATGAAAATAATAGATATTGATCGTCTCACGCTTATAGTGACGTCAGCATTAATTATAAACCAACGTGTTAAGCATACCGGTTCCTGTTACGGTTACCGTTTTTTTTTTGTGAAGAGAAACAAGACGCGGGATTTTTGAATATATTGAGGTGTTTTCTTAGAGTGCGAGAATATCATCGCTTGCATTCAGTTCAATAGTCGAGTGAGAATTCGAGTTTATCCTGCATGCTGAGCTCTCATCCCTCGGCTTCTTGGATCATCATTTAGAGCCACAATGCTATCAAGTTAATGGAGTAATATGGCGAACGGAATCTGGAAAACCGGAATATCAAGAAGGTGAGTGTTCTTCTATTCTGTTTATTTTTAAATAGTGTTATGAATGAGTATGGACGTGTGTTTTTATGAGCGCGAGCATGTGGGAGCGTTCGTGGGTTGGATGTTGGAGAGTCAATGTCTATATTATACTTTATTCATTTAACAATGTAGGCGAAGGTCAAAGAGGTCATATAACCGTCGAAGTTAAAATGTCCAAGTGGTAAGATACGTTTCCACACTAACAAGCAAACAGGAACAATAAATATTAAATAAATTTTCTACTTTGTTCCTTTTGATCGAATTAATTTAATCAAAGATTTTTTTTTGTAGACAACTGTGTGAACGTTTTACATTATTCAATTTAAAAGACTTCTCTGACCTAGTTGAGTCACCTCTATAACAAATATAATAAATAAAGTCTATATGGCGGGAATTTCACGCTATAGTAATTCACTATATATAATATATTCCAATAATAGAGTTGCCAATTTTATGTTAAGTATATTCAATGGTGTGAATTAAGGTAGTCGAAAGATCCTCTAATTTAAATTGATATTCAGGATACAACATTTCATGCATTAAACCCTTACCTGAGGACGATTCAGACATAATAAATTCTTCTTTCTCAAAATTCCAATTCAGCAAATGCTTATATTTCAGAAGGTTAATATAACTTTAATGTTATTTAAAAAGAATTAAATAGCTGTCTTGTTAGTTCCTAGTTTAAAAGACACCAGATATTATTTTCAGTTTTAAACACCATATCTAATCAATTAAAGATAACATTCTAAGTCCAAGTGCTATCGACATAAATTAACTTTTTTTAATTTCAAACATATTCCACCGATAATCGTTTTGTTTGATATTATTAAAATTAAGGGGTAGAAAAAGTTAAACCCAACTTTTGTGGAAAAACTTTTTTTTTTATATTAATCATGGTTTCGTAAATTATTATTTTATTTACTAAAACAGAAAAAACATGACCTCTGATTAAAGTGAGGAAAAACTAGGCTCACAAAACAAAACTTTAGGTTGTTTAGTTTAATAAACCGTTACCTAAAAAGCATCGGTTAATAAAATCGTCCAACAGTGGATCTGGTATGAAGGCAGTGCAACTCTCAAGATTGGTGGCTTATAGCGACACCTTTGTTATAGTTTTTTTTGTCTACTGATATTTTTATGATTAACCTATCCCGATCATAAACCTTGGGAATAATAACATATTAATTTTATTGTAGACTTTTTGTCTTCATCAGAGATTTTATTAAAACAACGAAACCACCAAATAACGTGGAATCTATTTTAGTTTATGTTTTTTTTTTTTATATTCGATTGAAGTACCAACCCTAGCATAAAACTATAAAAAAAAAAGAAGGAATGTTCTGCCAAAAATAATTTCAAAATACAGAAACTTTAAACAATATTGTAATTGGAGCCAACCATTTGACACTGAAATATAATAATAAAATTTTTTTTATTTTCTTTGTCTAAATCACCGTGACGTAAATAATCATCAACTACCGATTACTAATGAAAATAAAGAATACTTTTTTTTGGAATTGAGATGAAATTCTTAATTCGTCCGACAATAAGTAGTCAGAATGTTGTTGTCATGTGAACATTCTACTAGAATATGGACTTGTCTTAAATAAAATAAAGCTTGTTCTAAATAAAATAAAGCTTGTTTTAAATAAAATAAAATAAAGAATAGTTTTTGGGACTTTAGATGAAAGTTTTAATTCGTCCGAGAATAAGTAGTCTGAATTTTGTTGTCATGTGGACATTCTTCTAGGATATTGGATTGTTTTAGGTGCGTGTGTGTGTGAATGAAGTATGAGAGTGTGAAAATATGTGAGTAAATGTGGGGTTGGGCGTGGGGATCGTGGTTCTTTCGCCAAAGGGGTCGCCAGAGTCTCATTTTTTCCATTTGTATTTTTTATCCCATTTCCGAAAATCCCCGTAATTCGCGTACATGTCTGCATTTGTATTGGAGCAGCAGGGTTTACCAATCGGACTCCATACTGTGATTAGCCGGAGCACAAAAATAAAATCTCAATTAGTTACGCGACCTGCTATGCCGCTTCATTGGTTCGCCAATGAGAAAGCTCTTCATTACAAATTGGCGCCCAACGTGGGGCTCCTCTAAGGGTTTCTACAGCAATGTAGGACTCTGGAGGAGTCCCTCCATAAAACAAAAATCTTTGAAAAATTTTTTTTAAAAATTTTTCTTCTAAAATTAAATTTTTCGTCTCCACCAAAACAATAGTTAGAGGCTCTGGCGACGGGAAGCAACTCCCTGCTTCACACGCGCAGGAGCGAAGGAAGTCTGAGACCCCTCAGACTTTCTTTGATGGGGTTTTGCGTCCCCACGCCTCCAGCTACAACTCCCCTTTTTTTTTATTTTCTGAAACGCAAGGGTGAGAATGATTCTTCGGGATCATTCTCAATGGGCTTTACAAACCCACGGACCCTAGTAACGGCTGGGTTTCTTACTGGCACGGGGAATGCCAGAGGTGACCAGATGCCAGGATTAGATATTTGTGAAATGGTGTATACGCCTATCACATCCATCCTGGTCATCTGGTTATGCTCTGGGTTCGCTGTGGCAGCGAGATTCACAGCTGGGCTAACGACTCCATAACGTTAGAGTCCCCTCCCTGGAGCGTTAGCACCCTATGGTCTGGGTGGTCCGGTTCTCGCGAATGATACTGGGGAACGTCTTCTAAAGCAGTTTGATATCAACTGCTGAGGGAAGATGTTCGCCCAGCCTTCATGTCGTGAGTTAATTGGATTAGCTCAGACCATAGCACCTTCCGTATGAGTTGGTGGTGTGGATCGCAGCTGGCGGGTGTTGTTGATTGAATGGTGGTTCAGAGGATTTATCTTCTGACCACCCCATCAGCACTCGTCCGCTGTGTGAGACACTACCAGCTCATACCCAATCTCACTCCTTTCCCACCCTATCAATTCCCTTCCTTATAAATCCCTTCCTGCTCCCTTTCCCCTACCTTTTCCCATCCTTTAACGTAGGTAATTTTAAACTTTTCTTTGGTCCCAACAAAAAAACAAAACAAAACTAACAATACATTAATACTGAAAGACCGGCGATCGCCACCTTCAACCCCAGTGCGATAAATTCCCCGTAGTTGATCCGTCCGTCCTCTGTTCGATAATATTGATAAAAATAGGTTAATAAGTAAATAAATATAAAAATAAATAAATTAATGAATAGAAAATAAATAACTAACCCCTAATAAACAAAGAAAAATTTTTAATCAAAACTTTGTGCTGATTTTTGCTTTTACTAATCGCTTTATCTATACAAATTTTAGGATCCGACACCAAGCAAATACAAAAAATTTTTTAATATTAAATTGCATAGCAAACTAAAAGGAAAATAAATCTATTAAAAGGAACAATTAAATACCTAAAACTAACAGGACAACTTATTAATAAAAGCAAAAGAAAAAAAAAAATTCAAGGAAGAACGAGCTTGCACCAAGAAAAATTCAACCTATCAAGTATCAAGAATTTATTATTAAGTTTAATTAAAATTGCATGCTAGGCTTAAGTCTAAGTTATGTAATATTTCAATTTTCGTAATTTATGCATGGTAGTTTTAAGTTCGTTAAATAATTTTTTTTTATACCTAATATTTTTTTTGAATTGATCTCTAAATATTACTTTCTTGTCTAACCGGTAGGCTTGCCGCTCTCCATATTCTTTTTTTTGTTATTCGTTAACTTTCGAGTACCGGGAACCGCTGGATTTGCCCGAAATTGGATCCAGACTTTTTCGATATTTCCACCGCTTTCAATAGTATAGCATACGCACTTGCTCTCAATATTTCATTTATTTATTTTTAATTTTTTTTTGTAATCCACCGTCAGCAATAGCATAGTTTATTGATTTTCTCTTCCCCCTCCACCTTCTCGCAATTGGTCAGATAACGCGCAGCTGTTTGAGGTTTGAATAACGGAAATTCCATATAGCTCTTTGAATTCTGCTTTAATGTATTTGAAGTAAATATTGTAATAAAATAATTTTATTTTTGTTAATAATTAAATTGTTTATTTGGCTTCGGCGCTCGCATTGATAGTGTATCAATTTTCTTTCCGCTCTCCATATTCTTTTTCTGTTATTCGTTAACTTTCGAGTACCGGGAACCGCTGGATTTGCCCGAAATTGAATCCAGAATCTTTCGATATTTCCACCGTCAGCAATAGCATAGTTTATTAGTTTTCTCGCCGCATTTCAATTTTCGTTATTCTCCCTCTTGATAGGGGAACGCGGGTTTTCTGTTAGTAATATTGCACAACTGTTTAAATGTCAACCTATCTTCATAAATCATAACCAAAACCTAACCTAACCTTATTGATTCTATTCAAATTCTTCAAATAATCAATATATATAATTATAATTGTTATACTTGAATCATTTTTGTTCATAATTACGATCACCGCAATTGTTAATATGGGCCCAAACCCGAGAGATTGCCGTTCTAATTGCTGATGTAATATCGCCAATTACTTGTGATGGTCCATCTTTCAAAGTATCATGATTTATTGGAGGGTCGGACATAGTTTTAGATCGTAAACAAATCATAAAATTGTACTTAGTATACCGGGTCGAATACTGCAACTTATTAAGGATGCAATTGTAAGCACAAATGACATAAAAATTTTAGTATTCGATGAGGATGATCAGCTTCTTCAATCCTCACGTCTAGCGTCAATAAATCAAATCAATCGGTACTTACGGAATCGTAAACAAATGCTATCAGCTAGTGTAACTTGAGATTAAAAAAAAAAAAAAAAAAAAAAAAAAAAAAAAAAAAAAAAAAAAAATTTCGAGCAACTTTACACAGTCAATTGACGAATCCAATTGATGCCACACCAAAACGTGAAATTCCAAATTTCCATACGAATTCCACTGCCAGAGATTAATTTCAATGAAATGAAATTGTAGATTGTAGATATAGAAAAACATATTCCGGTTGATTTCGTGTAAGCAATGTTCAATGTACACCAATTCTCAATCCCGTGCCGAACGCTATTTTAAATTATTGATTAACGTTAAAGGGCGCACATGAGCAAACACAACGTCTTAAATTATTAGAAAAATATAAGAGAATTCAACTTTCGTATTCTAATCACAGTCACGCAGAATTGATGCAGAAAATATAAATTTAATAATAAATCTTGATGTTCCAAATCCATCACTGAATTAATTACATTGAATTGGTCGAGTGGGACGTTCCTGAAGCTTTGGACTATCAATAACATTTGTTTAAACCGGCTTGGATAGGTTCAAATTTCAAAAACTGTCAGGCTCGATTCGAGGAAAAGAAATGTCAGTTTTAAAATTTCCTAGTTCAAAAGATCAAGTTGTTGATTTTGTTACGATGTGGAAAAGTTAAAATATGATGAAATTTATGATGTTGATGATGGTAGAAATGAATCAATTGATTCACCAAATTCTCAAATAATTGACAACCAGAAATCTTGTCAGTCGCAAGTATATTGAATCACCTATGAATGGATTTAAGAAAATAATTGATAGTTCTATTGCAGACAATAGGCTCCGACATCGTCGACCCTTGTATTCGCAGATAACCTAATTTCAGGCCAGGTAAAATACTGGCTTGTTTAGATATTGAGATTCCTCCAGGGGGTGAGGTTTGGAGATTGTGGTTGCCCGAGGAATGCACTGACGAGTGTATTGCAAGGGCCCACAGTCCGCCAGCTTCATCTCATGGGGGTTTAGCAAAAGCAAAAATATTGTATTCTGTCATAATATTATTTTGAGCGATGCAGATAAACTGCAGACAATTATCTGTAGCGCTCTCACAAAGATTTGCGAAGCCAAAGTTTGAAAGTTGGTAGGTAGCGCTGCTTATCAGCCGGAAGACCTGGCTTCCCAAACGAAGAGGTGTCTACCATTCGAAGGACAGTCTAGCTTAAGGTCTGAATGGTATATGTTTATTGTTGATTCGCCATCTCTCATTTATATTGAAAATACAAATATTTCAAGCAAATATTATCCTCTGGACATTTCTCGGCTACTTGACCATCAATAGGTTGAACCTCTAATAATTTGCGAGGACGTTCTTGGACTTTCGCTAACGGCTTTTCACGATCATGTATTTCATCTTTACATTCAGCTTTTAAGTAATGAATTGTATTTTTCTTGAGGATTTATTTTTGTCTGATATTGAATGGAATCATCCCGGATTCTGCTCAGTTCTATTTCGCTGCCGTTTTTCATTCCTGAGGACATGCTTCTGGTTGCAGAAGTTTTCTTTTTTTTCGGAATCATTCGGTTTGGGTTCTAAATTTCTAATTTTAAAATTTAAATTATGTAATAGCCCGGCTAGCTTAGTCATTAGAGCATGAGACTAGTGAGCTCAGGTGTAGGGTTCGAGCCTGATTAATATAAGAACAGGAGTCTTGGTGTATGTATCATTAAAAAGTAGGTCAATTGTTACTTCATTCTCAAGTTTGGTAGTAAATTGGTTTGGTTTATTTTCTTTGACTCTAGAGTCTCGGGATCCCCCAGATCTGCCCGAAATTGGGTCTGGAAGATGTTAGTTATCCATCGTTTGCAATAGAGTAGAATACTGATTTTATCGATACCCCTCCCAAAAGTTTTTTTTGTATATTCTTAGATACTTTGTTACTTTGTTTCTGCTAGGACTGAGTTTGTAATACTGATCGCATTGATTGCTAATCTGTGGTACGTCGAGGTGCTTCACCAAGCTAATATGTATATACAAGGTCTATTGGCGACCAGCCTATGCCTTTTTCAACTTCCTTTTGGTCGTAGGTGTTCGTCCAAAAAGCACTTGTTCTGTAATGGATAGTCTGGCATAATGTCAGAACGCAGTGTATTACAGTCGCAGTTTCCTTAGTTGTTGTTCCTTATATTAGTCTGTACCACTTGTAATGGATTCTCATCCCTTCGTCATCAATAGTCATATTTCATGTAGTTTCCTTAGCCCATAGTTTCCTTATATTTCTCAAGATCTACTAAATCTGCAATAGCCGGACAAACGTATGGGAGAAAGAAAATTACACTAATTACCTTGAATTATTTATTCATTAATATAACACAATATTGGTTAATTTGAATTAATTAATAATTTTCCTTAATCATCCTCTGTATAATCACAAAAAATTAATCAGAATTTAATCTTGCAACGCACTAAAATTGACGCGCGTTATACTTCCATTCGATTGTCCTCGCCTTACTACTTGAGTTTGAACTTTTTTGGTTCAAAACACAAACCGTAATGAAATAACGAAATTCTCAAAACCTCACAACAGCTACGTGTATTTTGTTTCCAATCGTCGACATACAACGAATTACTATTTCTGCCTTGTTAAACATTTGATTTGTCTTTGTATGAGTGTTTTGCTTTAAACAATCCTTCCGTGATTGATCTGAACTTCACTGTATTGATATTGCAGAATGTAGTTATTAAATGTCTAAACATCATAACATTGATCGAATCTGTATTTGATTCATTTTGAATTCAATTATACGTGTTATGAATGTGTCGGAAATATTGGGGATCCCAACCTTATTTTGGTACAATATTATCAAGTAGCAAACGGTTTTGTGAACTATAATAAGTTCCCAATAATTTGAAAATCTGATGTAAATTAATTATCTCTCATCTAAATACTTTATTCGAGTTATTGCGAGATTGAAAATTTGACTATATAATGAGCACGGTAACTTATTCTCTCGCTTAGTCTATTACATTTTTGATCAGTGTAGTTGACGTCTCATAGTCTATTACATTTGTTGTATCTATTGTGACGGTTGTCATTTTTACCTCTGTTGGTTAAAACAAGAAAAGAAGAAATTTTCTTGACTTCTGGAACCTACACTTGTGGAATGGAAATTCATTTTTTCTATAATGTCTTTTCCATAACCACAAATGGTCAGTAACTGTGATATAGTATAATTAAAAAAAAATCTAAATTATATATACGTTTAGTGTAGTTCAATTTTTGTTATTAAAAAGAAAAGAAAAATTAGCTAATAACCAAAAAAAAGAAACTGTTAGTTTCATGGAAATTCATTTTTCTCTATAATGTCTTTTCCATAACCAAAAATGGTCATTAACTGTGATATAGCATAATTAAAAATCCAAAATATATATACGTTTAGTGTAGTTCATTTTTTTGGGCTATTAAAAAGAAAAGAAAAATTAGCTAATAACCAAAGAAAAGAAACTGTTAGTTTCATGGAGATAATATAGTGTAAATTTTGTGTTTGTTTGCCGCATATTTATAGTGCATATGTACCGTAACGTAAGTTATAAAACTAAATTTAACTGGAAAAGACTAACAGGTTTGAAAATCAACCCGCCGCGACAGGTTTTGTGTCATTACTTGCAAAATCTGATAGTATAAAGGTCATTGTACGTCACCGATCTCACATGATCCAACAACAATAAAAAAAAACGGTTCAAGGATTATAAATTCTTGATCGAAGTCGCGATGTTAAAATTATGACCGGGGGGTTTGATTAAATTACTTCAATTATCTGTCAGTCTGTACTAGGCAAAAAAAAAATTAATAAGATATAATTGTTAATCTAAGTGATTGTTAATTTAAGTGAATATCATTAACTCTATAGTAATGTGTAATAATCCCATTTCAAATTAACAAAGAAATAAAAGAAAATAAATGGAGAATGAAAGTATACTTGTTTTGATGTTCGTTTGATGAAAATAATAGATATTGATCGTCTCACGCTTATAGTGACGTCAGCATTAATTATAAACCAACGTGTTAAGCATACCGGTTCCTGTTACGGTTACCGTTTTTTTTTTGTGAAGAGAAACAAGACGCGGGATTTTTGAATATATTGAGGTGTTTTCTTAGAGTGCGAGAATATCATCGCTTGCATTCAGTTCAATAGTCGAGTGAGAATTCGAGTTTATCCTGCATGCTGAGCTCTCATCCCTCGGCTTCTTGGATCATCATTTAGAGCCACAATGCTATCAAGTTAATGGAGTAATATGGCGAACGGAATCTGGAAAACCGGAATATCAAGAAGGTGAGTGTTCTTCTATTCTGTTTATTTTTAAATAGTGTTATGAATGAGTATGGACGTGTGTTTTTATGAGCGCGAGCATGTGGGAGCGTTCGTGGGTTGGATGTTGGAGAGTCAATGTCTATATTATACTTTATTCATTTAACAATGTAGGCGAAGGTCAAAGAGGTCATATAACCGTCGAAGTTAAAATGTCCAAGTGGTAAGATACGTTTCCACACTAACAAGCAAACAGGAACAATAAATATTAAATAAATTTTCTACTTTGTTCCTTTTGATCGAATTAATTTAATCAAAGATTTTTTTTTGTAGACAACTGTGTGAACGTTTTACATTATTCAATTTAAAAGACTTCTCTGACCTAGTTGAGTCACCTCTATAACAAATATAATAAATAAAGTCTATATGGCGGGAATTTCACGCTATAGTAATTCACTATATATAATATATTCCAATAATAGAGTTGCCAATTTTATGTTAAGTATATTCAATGGTGTGAATTAAGGTAGTCGAAAGATCCTCTAATTTAAATTGATATTCAGGATACAACATTTCATGCATTAAACCCTTACCTGAGGACGATTCAGACATAATAAATTCTTCTTTCTCAAAATTCCAATTCAGCAAATGCTTATATTTCAGAAGGTTAATATAACTTTAATGTTATTTAAAAAGAATTAAATAGCTGTCTTGTTAGTTCCTAGTTTAAAAGACACCAGATATTATTTTCAGTTTTAAACACCATATCTAATCAATTAAAGATAACATTCTAAGTCCAAGTGCTATCGACATAAATTAACTTTTTTTAATTTCAAACATATTCCACCGATAATCGTTTTGTTTGATATTATTAAAATTAAGGGGTAGAAAAAGTTAAACCCAACTTTTGTGGAAAAACATTTTTTTTTATATTAATCATGGTTTCGTAAATTATTATTTTATTTACTAAAACAGAAAAAACATGACCTCTGATTAAAGTGAGGAAAAACTAGGCTCACAAAACAAAACTTTAGGTTGTTTAGTTTAATAAACCGTTACCTAAAAAGCATCGGTTAATAAAATCGTCCAACAGTGGATCTGGTATGAAGGCAGTGCAACTCTCAAGATTGGTGGCTTATAGCGACACCTTTGTTATAGTTTTTTTTGTCTACTGATATTTTTATGATTAACCTATCCCGATCATAAACCTTGGGAATAATAACATATTAATTTTATTGTAGACTTTTTGTCTTCATCAGAGATTTTATTAAAACAACGAAACCACCAAATAACGTGGAATCTATTTTAGTTTATGTTTTTTTTTTTTATATTCGATTGAAGTACCAACCCTAGCATAAAACTATAAAAAAAAAAGAAGGAATGTTCTGCCAAAAATAATTTCAAAATACAGAAACTTTAAACAATATTGTAATTGGAGCCAACCATTTGACACTGAAATATAATAATAAAATTTTTTTTATTTTCTTTGTCTAAATCACCGTGACGTAAATAATCATCAACTACCGATTACTAATGAAAATAAAGAATACTTTTTTTTGGAATTGAGATGAAATTCTTAATTCGTCCGACAATAAGTAGTCAGAATGTTGTTGTCATGTGAACATTCTACTAGAATATGGACTTGTCTTAAATAAAATAAAGCTTGTTCTAAATAAAATAAAGCTTGTTTTAAATAAAATAAAATAAAGAATAGTTTTTGGGACTTTAGATGAAAGTTTTAATTCGTCCGAGAATAAGTAGTCTGAATTTTGTTGTCATGTGGACATTCTTCTAGGATATTGGATTGTTTTAGGTGCGTGTGTGTGTGAATGAAGTATGAGAGTGTGAAAATATGTGAGTAAATGTGGGGTTGGGCGTGGGGATCGTGGTTCTTTCGCCAAAGGGGTCGCCAGAGTCTCATTTTTTCCATTTGTATTTTTTATCCCATTTCCGAAAATCCCCGTAATTCGCGTACATGTCTGCATTTGTATTGGAGCAGCAGGGTTTACCAATCGGACTCCATACTGTGATTAGCCGGAGCACAAAAATAAAATCTCAATTAGTTACGCGACCTGCTATGCCGCTTCATTGGTTCGCCAATGAGAAAGCTCTTCATTACAATAGTTGTTATCATTTGTCGTCATAGTTATAGAATAATTTGGAGAAAATAACAAATATTTTGTCAAAGGTAACTTGTTCCACATATTTTTATTTCAAAATTTATGCAAATTTCTAATTTCTATTTAGAATAAACATTTTTTTTTTAAAAATATTTAGCTTGCGGCGAATAAAAAATAGTATATTATGCACGGACGAAAGTTATTTTGGACTTAATGTGAGTGCAAATCTCCGCTAGCGCCTCGATTTGCAAACTCGACATACGTCCAAAATCTTTAGTTTTACATTCTAGCATCATAATATACTATTTTGTACGAGTAAACCGTAAAATGCACTTTTGGAATTCAAAAATTGTTCGTAAAGCAGGCCATTTTTCCTATTGAAATAACAATGCCAAAATTGAAATAACAATGCCTATAGTACATTATGATGCTAGGACGTAAAGCTAAAGATTTTGGTCGTATGTGGCGTTTGCAAATCGAGGCGCAAGCCGAGATTTGCTCCCACATTAAGTCCAAAATAGCTTACTTCCGTGCATCATATACTATTTTTTATTCGCCGCAAGCAAAATATTTAAAAAAAAACTGTTTATTCTAAACTAAAACTATAAATTTACATAAATTTTGAAATAAAAATTTGTGGAACATGTAACCTTTAACAAAATATTTATTTTTTCAAATTATTGTATAGGCAACTATGACAACAAATGATAACAACTATTTTAATTGGATTATGAAATTGTGAATTTAAGAATTGCTTTGATAAAAAATTCTATTTTTTATAGAATTTAAACAAATACAATGTTTTTTACTTTTTTGGACGTGACTATGACAACAAAATATATGGTTAAAAAGTGACACTTTAAGGCCACAAATCACAGTAATAAGGTAACACTTTAATATGTAGGCGAATAAAAAAATTATTATTTCGAAAAACTACTTGGATAAAATAATTTTCTAAAAAAATATTTTACTATTCTGTGTAAATATATGCATTTTTATTTATGCAAATAGTACAGAATCTTACTCGTACAAAAAATCTTGTATGCAATTCAGGCATAAAGTGTCTTTTTTGCTTTCGAGTGATTATTTCTCTCGGCTAACGCCTCGAACAACAATTTCAGTCTCAAGCGGAAAAGACATACTTTATGCCCTTAATACATAAATAGCTATTATTTTCCTACTTGAATAATTTAAATATGTAATCAATGTTTTTATAAAACTTTAGTCATACTACATTAAATAAATAAACAAATAAAATTATTCAAACTGCACATATTATGCTGGACTAATCGTATTTGCATATGTTTGGACTAAAGACCAGACATAAAAGGTGAAGAAATTATGCCAGACTGCCAGAGTTTTAAACAGTGTCTGTCTAAACAAAAAAGTGATCATTCAAGAGTTGAAAAGAATAGTGTATTTTGCTAAAAGGGATAAAACCGCCGTTTTTACACGTATATCTTTGTTGGCTCACCTCTTAGAGTATATACAAATATAGAGAGAATAAAACATTAACATTGTATGAAGAGAGACATAAAAAATCGTGATCACTCATATGTCATATTCAATTTCTCTTTTCGAAATTTGCATTTCTGTTTATTTACAACAATAAACAAATTAAAAACAATTAAAAAATTTAAAACGAAAGAAAAAGTAAAATATATTCTTTTTAGTTGTGCTAATTTTTATAAAATGAATGAAAATAATTACAAGATTATTTTAAATTATTGTGTTATTTCCAGTGATTTTATAATAGTGAATATTTTATAATGGACAAGCAATATTTTCTAACGACACGAACAAATATTTAAGTTATGTAAATATTTTCAAAGTATGTTATAAAAACTTGCTGCAAACTAACTTTATTCGCTACATGGACAAATTAATTTTTAATTCATGAAATAGCAAAAATTATATGTTTGGTTATAATAAAATGCAAAACGTACCCAAAACGTCAATTTAGTTAATTTTGTTTATACAATCGCAGGGAGGGAGAAACTATTATTTTCTTTTAGATTTTTTAGGTTTTTTTCTTATAGATTTAAAAGAGACTCACAATAATTATGCAATTTTGAATCAAATGAAAAATTTACGCACGTCTATGGGAAGACATAACTGTTTCTCTCTGAGATAAATAAAGAAAAAAAAAAACAATTTGACATAAGTGCAGTCACGGTAAATATTAGTTGTGGTGATCGGTTGGCTCACCTACGAAAAAGGTTTTCATCTCGCATAGGATATGCCAATTTTTAATGAAAGCAAAAGTGTTAAATAAGTAAAAAATAATAAATTAGGCAATTACACATTTATAATATTGGATCATGTAGTATTTTATCATATTTACTTTATTTTAAAGGCTTTGTAAAACTACGCATAAATATCATGCCAGTCACAATTTATTATTAATTACATTTTTTATATCTCTAGAGAGAAAACTGAAAAGTACTACTTCAACAACCGTTAGGAATAAATCTGAATATTTCAAATCCCATACACAGGTTATAACAGTTATATGACAGAACTTTTTGTTTTATGTTTTTATAATATATATCCAAGAGGATGGTATTTTGTGTTAAAGAGCCATTTCTTTAAATGGCGGGTTTAAAAGTTGCAATAAATTATAAAAATTTGTTTTCAATTTTTTAGTTTATTTCAATGTTTTCTGCACGAGAGTTAAATTTCAATTAAATTATACAAGCTGGTTTTGATGTCCCCTACTAAGCCCCGTCATTTTCGAAAAAATGAAAAACAGAAATTGTGCTATATTGTGCTACAGTTGTGCGGGATGTGCTACTCAGAAAGAATACTATATTACAAATGAATAGAAGTTGGCAGGCTAAAACGAATTTTCGAGGAGAAGTTAGCCCCACCATTTTGCGAAAAATGAAAAACAAAGGTTGTGCTGTATTATGCTGGTTGTGCCGTGTGTGTTATGTAAATCATAATATTCTTCGAAATGAAGGATTTAAAAATCTTAACAAAGCAATCGTTTACGGTGGGTTTGAGCGACATAACTGTTGTTGTGGACACAAAAAATCGTTATGCGACAATATGCTCTGACAGGGAATGTTTACACCGACCCCGGTGAAAAATTTTCAACAACACTGGAAAATATACCAACAGCATTAATGTTTGAGGATGCAGTAAAAGAAAATATGCACACATTGGTGTAACAGCATACACAGACAAATACAACCCTAACATTATTGGACACTACACGGCATATATTAAAATGCATGTAAAATGGATGAAATTTCACGGCAGTTCCAGTAAAGCGAAATCTGTAGTCGTCAATGCAGGAGAAAAAATTGATGCACATTTATGTATTTACGCAATAATCATATATAGGCGAGGAAATAAAGCACAAAGATAGGCCAAACCTAAGCAAATTGGCAAAATAAGATGGATCGAGATGCAGGTTTTTGCATTCGATTCAGGAAACCGTCAGAAAAGTTTGTGAACATAGCCACTTTTCGGCAAAAAACTTCTGGAGTACCTAGGGGCCAGGGCGGCTTATAGACACCTTATCTCTTTGAACTTTCCATTAATTCAGCTCGAAATTGATAGAAGCTCGTTACTCGGGGGTTTTTAGGGTCGCTGAACACGAATATCATGTCGGCGATGACCTTCGGATTACCTGAGTCGCAGGACGGGTATATTTAACTCATATCCTGAAAATTTCCATAATTAAAACTCGATTATTTTATTTAATCGATTATTTTATTTTTTTATTATATAATGTTTTATTTTATTAATGAAAAGTTCCAGCTGATGAGTTAGATATACCCGCCCTGGACCCTAGGTCCTCCGAGGGTCATCGCCGACATCATATTCGTCTTCAGCGCGACCCCAAAAACCCCCGAGTAACGAGCGTCGATCAATTTCGAGCTCTATTTATGGAAAGTTTTAGGATATAAGGTGTATTTAGCGCGCCCTGGTCCCTAGGTACTCCGAAGGTCATCGCAGACAACTCGTGTTCAGCGGCCCCAAAAACCCCCGAGTAACGAGCTTCGATCAATTTCGATCTGAATTTTTGGAAAGTTCCAGGAGATGAGTGAGACATACTCGCCCTGTGCCCTAGGTACCCCGAGGGTCGTCGCCGACGTCATATTCATGTTCAGCGACCCCAAAAACCCCCGAGTAACGAGCTTCGATCAATTTTGAGCTGAATTAAGAGAAAGTTCCAGAAGATAAGTTAGACATACCCGCCTTGGGCCATAGGTACTCCGAGGGTTATCGCTGACATCACATTCGTGTTCAGCGACCCCAAAAACGCCCGAGTAACGAGCTTCGATCAATTTCGAGCTGTATTTTTGGAAAGTTCCAGGATATGAGGTGTATATAACCCGCTCTGGCCCCTAGGTACTCCGAAGATTATTGCAGACATCATATTCGTGTTCAGCGGCCCCAAAACCCCCCAGTAACGAGTTTCGATCAATTTATAGCTTAATTAATGTAAAGTTCCAGAAGATGAGTTAGACATACCCGCCCTGGGCCCAGGTACTCCGAAGGTCATCGCCGACATCATATTTGTGTTCAGCGACCCCAAAAACCGCCAAGTAACGAGCTTCGATCAATTTCGAGCTGAATTTATGGAAAGTTCAAGGAGATGAGGTGTATATAACCCGCAATGGCCCCTAGGTACTCCAGAGGTTTTTTGCCGAAAAGTGGCTATGTTCACAAACTTTCCTGACGGCTTCCTGAATCGAATGCAAAAAACCGCATCTCGATCCATCTTACTCTGCCAATTTGCTTAGGTTTAGTGCTTTATTTCCTCGTCTAATAAAATTATAGAATTTGTAATTTATTTGGTCTCTATATTTCAAAATAGAAATGCATTTGATTTTTTCCTTGTTCTCAATTTTTTGAATTTATTTTCATTCTTTAATTAGGACCTGTTATAATTGTTTAGTATTATTACGTTTTAACCCATTATACAATATCTCCCATATTTATTAATAGTCCCTCGGCCCACGCCGACTTCATGTGATGATTATCACATATTTTATACTTCGTGAGGCGCCCGTCCTTGACGAGTCCGAAAACTTTTGTTCTGCTATTTTCCTCAAATCGACCGCTTATTCGTTCGGCAAGCTACGAAAAATGCCGATTGCCCGCGATCTTGTAAATTTGCTACCATATTTTTTTTTAACTGTTTAAAAACATAAGGATAAGCTTGTCCGACCAAAAAGTGTCTGCTATTGTCGAAACTGACATTTTGGTATGTTTGGGTTGTCGGACTAGACAACAGCAGACAAATTTTTGTCGGACAAAGTTACCCTCGTGTTCTAAAATAAATTTGCAACATCATAGTTAAAAAAGATAAAAAGTTACAAGATCCTGAGCAATCGGCATTTTTCGGAGCTTGCCGGACGAAAAAGTGGCCAAATCAAAAACATGGCAGATCAAAAGTTTTCGGACTCGCCAAGGACAGGCGCCTCCCGAAGTATAAAATATGTGGTAATCATCACATAAAATCGGTGTGGGCCCAGGGACTATTAATAAATATGGAAGATATTGCATAATCTCCATCTCCGTTTTACTAATTTTAAATTCCTTTGAATAATAAATATGCCCTTAAATTTATGTTGTAATTTATATGGCGTTAAAAATCGTTCCTTTTGAAAGAAGATACTACGTCTAAATCAATAATACAAAGTCTATTTTTGGATAGTTGAAAAATGTTTCTAGATTTATATGGCTTAAGTCATTCGACTTCACATAACTCGTAATACACTATTCAATGAATGCTGTTGCATTTTAGTTTTTTCATTAAAATATTGCTTAATCACTCCAATAATAATTTTGCATAATTAAAAAATTTATTATAGTTTTAGAAAATAGGTTAAATATTTCTTTGGTTAGTTTTAATGTATTTATTTTCTTTAAATGTTAATTGATGTATGATGACAAGTGTTTTAACAAACCTCTGTAATATAGTTTCATTAAAATTTTATTGTTTCATATTAAGTTGTATAAATAGTTTAATAGATTTTCAAGTCATTTATGTAATTATGTATTTTTATGATGTTAGGCAACTTTTTCTTTTATGTTACTCTAATAAAACTAAAATTTGTTTTATAAGAGAAATATTCTTTGATTTACCTACCTCAATGATTTTTATAAGGTTTATAAAAAAAGAACGAAATAAAATTTCAACTTTGCCAAACAACATTTGTTAATCGCCTTTCTGCACTATCATGGAAATTAATTTTATTAAAACTTTCTTTTTGAAACGAAACCCTTAAAGGAACATAATCGCATTTTTCAAAAGAATTCTAAAAGTATACTTACGAGAACAATCTTGAAAAGAATAAATTGGAGAGAAAAAAATTACTAAGAATTATTGAATCCAATGAAATTGATTACTTTAATATCTAAATTATTACTATATTTAGGTTAACGCATGACTACAACCATGTAGAATATAAATTTTTGGCTATTAAATCAATCAAAATTGTTATTATGAATAATCGTTACGTTTAGTAAATGCAGTTTATTTAATAATTGAAATATTAAAATTTATTTATGTTTTGTTTAATTTTAGTTTTATAATTTATGTCTGGTTTGTAATAAAAAGAAGTTAAGTTGAAATTAGATTCAATTTAGATCTAACGAGGCTGAAAAAATTGGCGTGAGAGATGAAAGTGTACAAATCGAATGGATGAACTCATCATGCTATTTTAATTGTTGATGAATAATAAAATGTTTATATATAAGTTTTGATGACTAGTGTACATATTTCTTAAGTAGCTAAGTAGACACCTAGTCTAGCTAGCTTTCATAACATATACGTAGGAAATTGTAAGCTAGTTGATAATTTTAATTACAAAGAGATTTAGAATATAAACAAAGTAGCTTTTAATTAAAAAATATAGACCAAAGATTAGACGTTTCAATAATCACTAAATAATATCGATTCCATACAATTAAAAGGTTCCCTACAATTCAGTTGAACTAATAAATATACAATTTAGATATGCTTTTTAATATTACTTCTGTCTGAAAGACCTAAGTATTACATTCATGAGCTCAAAGTAAAATTCTTACCCCCACTTTTTTTGACATTTCTTGACGTTTTAGGACCTCCTGATTCTAAAAAAGCAAAAAAAAAAAATGTATGTCTGTCTGCCGGCCGTCCGTCCGGCCGCCGTCGTTACCTACGCTGCAAGGAAAACCGCTGCAGGGATTTCAAAATTTTTTTTTTCTAAAAATAGGTTTACTCAAGGTACAGGTCCGAAAGGACGCTGTGTTCGATAACTGTACCGGAATTGTGTCAAAAAAATCATTATGTGTGTCAAAAATAGCAAATTTTCATATTTTTGGCTTAAAAAACGTTCATTTTAAGTGATTACGAGTAGGAACATTAAATTTGGAGAGATCTTGATGGTACGGATTGGCATGTGAGATCAAAAACTAGATTATTGCATTATAAGTTTGTCAAAAAAATGTTGTCAAGTGTGTCAAAAGAGAGATTTTTATTTATTTTTTTACCTAATTTTTTGGAAAAAAAATAAAGTTAATTGTTTGTTTGAAATGAGATTTTATTATTATTATTGAGAATTATTGCATTATAAGTTTGTCAAAAAAATGTTGTCAAGTGTGTCAAAAGAGAGATTTTTATTTATTTTTTTACCTAATTTTTTGGAAAAAAAATAAAATTGATTGTTTGTTTGAAATGAGATTTTATTATTATTATTGAGAATTATGGCATTATAAGTTTGTCAAAAAAATGTTGTCAAGTGTGTCAAAAGAGAGATTTTTATTTATTTTTACCCAATTTTTTGGAAAAAATAAAATTGTTTGTTTAAATGAAATTTTATTATTATTATTGAGAATTATGGCATTATAAGTTTGTCAAAAAAATGTTGTCAAGTGTGTCAAAAAATAATTTAATTTATTTTTAGCCAATTTTTTGGAAAAAAAATGTGGCTGTTTTTAGACGTAAATGTAATTAAAAATGAAATATTTTTGGAATTTTGAAAAAGTTTGTATTTTTGATTTTGTAATAATTTTTGCAATATTGTTAGAATTTCGGAATAAGTTTTAATTTTTTGATTTCGTAAGAATTTTTGGAATATTTTTAGAATTTTGAAAAATTTTTAATTTTTGATTTTATTATAATTTTTGGAATTTTGAAAAAATTTTCAATTTTTGATTTTGTAATAATTTTTGCAATAATTTTAGAATTTTGGAAAAAGTTTGAATTTTTAAGAATTTTTGGATTATTATTGGAATTTAGAAAAAGTTTCAATACATGATTTCATTCTGATTTTTGGAATTTTGAAAAAGGTTTCAATTTTTGATTTTGTTATAATTTTTGGAATATTTTTAGAATTTTGAAAAATTTTAAATTTTTGATTTTATTATAATTTTGAAAAAAGTTTTAATTTTTGATAATATTTTTAGAATTTTGGAAAAGTTTGAATATTTAAGAATTTTTGGAATATCATCGGAATTTAGAAAAAGTTTAAATATTTGATTTCATTCTAGTTTTTGGAATATTTTTGGAATTTGAAAAAGTTTGATTTTATTTAATATGACAATATTTTTGGAATTTCGATTATAATTTTCCGGCAACGTATTGATATTTCGTGTTAGTTTTGTAATAAGTTTTTAAACAGATATAAAAAATACTTGTACTTTAACAAAGAGTTATGTTTGATATACATCGCTGCCCAAAACTAAAAACCATGTCCTCGTGAAAGTTTTTTGCCGAAAACTATATCAAAATCCTTAACCCAGACCGAAGTCTTGATATCTCAGAGCTGTGAGATTTCAGCCCTTCCATATTTTTGGCTTAAATTTATATAGCACATATTGAGAGAAAAAATATAATTTGATTTGTGATTGTTATGCTCCTTAGAAATTTGTCTTATTTGCCTAGTCGTTGTAAAAAATCAAAATATGCTTATGACAACAACAACGATTCGTCTACCACTTTTAAAAAACTTCCAATATTGTAAAATGCAAATCAGGCGTCGAATTAAAACAATCACTGTCACAACAGAAAATCTTCTGTAACATTTAGGCACCTTTTTCCATACCTAGGTACTGTGCTGTGCTAGCATAGGCAGTTTGTGTTGAGTTGAGTTTCAGCGGTGCTTACTTTTTGATTAGTGAAGCTAACACGAGAAGATTTTATTTCATTCAGATTAATTCGCCATCTTTTTGTCCAGTTATGGATTATATTAGTAGCGTATTTCAGTTTGCAGGTTGCTTTCACTACGGTTTTTCCGGTGGTCAAAATTATAGAACTACCTGCAGAGGTTGCAATAGTTGTTTTGTTTAGGCTGGGCAAGTCTCTTGCATATCGCTATAAAAGAATCAATCATCGACTCCTCCACACATATCGGAGAAAACAGAAAACGCAGTACAAAATATTTTACTCCAAAAATCTAAGGAAGTGTACGAAAAATATATCGACAATATAAAAAAAATATATCAACAATTGCAATTTTGTAGAATTTTTTATAGAAATACGAGCAATTACTGTTATTGTGTTCAACACAAATATAAATATAATATTTAATCAATAGAAACCCATATAGACCAGGGCCAATCCTGTTAGAGGAAAAAAAAATTCTTAGCAGTATACGAATGGTCGGAAAATGTAGCTAAGGGTCTAAGTAATTAAGGAAAAATCGACTGAACTGTGTAAAAGTCCCGGAAAGGGGTGGGGGGTCGTAGTATATACGTTTTTAGGGGTTTATATTAGTTTTTCGCGATTTGCATTATGAACTATGCATCCCATCGAAAAAAGTTAGGCATAAAAGTGGTAGATAATAAAAAAATCTAAAACTTTCTTACCGGACATTATTGACCATAACCAAAAAACTATCGAGAAAAATGCAAAAAACCGTTTTTTTTGTTTTTAATTTATAACTATCGCAAAAGTTGCTATATTTTCATGAAAATCGGTGAAAATGTTTTTTTTGTGTTTCAAAAAGTCTCAAATTTTTTCAAAGCGAAATATTTAATTTTCGATGTTTTATGAAGAAAATTAAAAAAAAAGACCTAATTTCCAATCGAAAAATTTGGTTAGGAAATTTTTGATTTTTGAACTTTACCAGTGCTCATTTTTTTGTTAAAATCCCAACTTTAATATAGAATTAAAATATAATATTGTTTATGCACAAAAATTTCGTTGAAAAAGCGAAAAACCGAAAAAACTACTTTCAAATCATGAATTTCTTTTTCTTTGTTGTAAATAAGCTTTGCATTTATAAAAAGCGTTAATTCACATACGATACTGGGCTATTATTTTGAAAACGTACATCGAAAAAAAAACAACTATTTTTTAAAAATCTGAAATTTTGATATATTGTTGGTATTGACGAAAGGAAAAAAGTCATTTCTGCTTTTATTTTTTGTGTACTCTGAATCGGAGTTATGCGCGGTTGAATTTTGAGGCTTTTTCACGTAGTTTTTGGTAATGGTGGCAATGTTTTGTGAATAGGTGCCACAAATTTCATCCGACTTACGTATATTTTTGCAAGTAAAAAGGAAAATAATTGAATAATTGAAATAAGTAAGTTTAAAATTAATAACTTTTCTCTTTTCCGCTAGGCGGCGCGTAAAACCTTGGTTTACTTCAAAGCTCATATCTCAAAAAGTAGGCTTTTTTTTTTGTTTTTCACAAATTTTAAAGTAAACATATTCAGCTATGAAATTGAGAAATAAAAAGTCAGCAATTCAATATGGATTTTTTCTTACGATTTTTTAAAGTTTGGTATATGAAAAATTCACATGTGTTTTTTTATTAAGTTAATAATCCTGTACTAAATGTGGATCTAATAAATTAAACATTTCATATTTTAACACCTGCAATAAATTTGAACCATTTTTTGTATATTTCTGATTGAGAAACAGGTTTTTATTCAGAATAAGAATTGGAGATCCCAATGATCGAAGATTTTGTTATAATTTCAACATCACCAACACTAACATTAGAAAAAAACATTAAAAAAATATTTTTCCTATAAACATTATGATTTAATCAATATTATAAATAAATACATTAAAAAATTAATTTATATATTTTAAATTGAAATATTTATGATCATCAGAAAAAGAAAACATTTTGGCAATTATTTTATCGGGTGTAGTGTTATCCGGTAAAAAACAGTGGAATCCTTGAGTTCTTTGTTTTCTTCCAAGAACATTTCGTAGATGTCGGTGAGGGTCCATAACACCAACCGCTTTGATTTCTTAACTTTTGTCGATCCTTCTGTAATAGTAACAACATCTTTAAGGCCAGGCATTGTTCTACTAATTTCCTCTGATAAGAAGTATGTTTGAATTTGTTTTACTATATTTTGTGACAAACTGTGCACTTGTTTGCTTTGAGGCCAACTGTAGGGACCTACTGTTTCCAACAGATCCATGGCGAATTCTACCAGTCGTCTTGATGCATTAAATTCATCCTGGATACGTTGATTTGACCAAAATTTACGTGGTAGAGTTGTCAACAAAAACACTTGTTTTGATTTACAGCTGGCATCTTTAAACTCTTTTTTAAGGTTCATAAGCCATGATGTATATTCACATTCCTCGTTTGGTGATAACACTTTAACTGAATCTACTTGAAATATTCTTTGACTTATTGCCGATGTGACACTTGCAATTTTTTTATAACTTCCTGTTGTAATATGATTTTGTTTGATAGGAGATTCGGCTAACCTTCCAAGAACATTGTTAATATCTGTTAAAATGTCATTAAGTAGTTCAGGAACTGGTGGAGATATAGTATCAACCGAAACTGGTGATGAATCTAAAGATGCTGGAGGTATTTGAATATTTTCGTTCGTTGGAACATTTTCAACATCCTGATTTATAGAAATAATTTCACTATCGATAGTTTCCGAACATGAAAGCTGCTGTATAGAAAATATTAGTTGCATATGAATTTTTATTCATTTTAATAAAATAATTAAATTTACCTTATTTTTATAGATATAAGTGCGACATGTTTCACATATAAACTGGTCATCACGTAAACTAAAATTTAGGGTCGCAGCTTTTTGAATAACAGCTGGTGTGACCAGTTTCACATTTTTTGATGTCCGCTGATGATTTTTGAGACCGTACAAGTTACAGCACAATCTGAGAGGCATTTCTATTATTATCTTTTCTAAACGTTACGTCTTCTAAATATTTTGGAATATAATTGATTATAAGGCAACCCAATCAATATATATATATATATATATATATATATATATATATATATATATATATATATATATATATATATATATATATATATATATATATATATATATATATATACCCTTGAAATAGTTTTGACATAGGTAGAATCAGGTAAAATTAGGTAGGTACAATTTAATATATTTTGATTGGATGCAAGTATAATTTGGTCAAAAACCGTTTGTGGGCGTCATTAGAAATTTTAAATGTTAAAATTATGAGTCTCTAATGAGATTTTAATTAGTAAAAAGGGGCTGAATAGACATTTTTTAAAATGAATAAACATTTTACACACCCTTTTAATAATTTAAATTCCTTTATTTTACCACATAACTTAAATTAATTTTTAATAAGTTTTTAACCATTTAACCGCACAGAAAATGGTTCAAATTTATTGCAGGTGTTAAAAGATGAAATGTTTAATTTATTAGATCCACATTTAGTACAGGATTATTAACTTAATAAAAAAACACATGTGAATTTTTCATATACCAAACTTTAAAAAATCGTAAGAAAAAATCCATATTGAATTGCTGATTTTTTATTTCTTAATTTCATAGCTGCATATGTTTACTTTAAAATTTGTGAAAAAAAAAAAAAAAAGCCTACTTTTTGAGATATGAGCTTTGAAGTAAACCAAGGTTTTACGCGCCGCCTAGCGGAAAAGAGAAAAGTTATTAATTTTAAACTTACTTATTTCAATTATTCAGTTATTTTCCTTTTTACTTGCAAAAATATACGTAAGTCGGATGAAATTTGTGGCACCTATTCACAAAACATTGCCACCATTACCAAAAACTACGCGAAAAAGCCTCAAAATTCAACCGCGCATAACTCCGATTCAGAGTACACAAAAAATAAAAGCAGAAATGGCTTTTTTCCTTTTGTCAATGCCAACAATATATCAAAATTTCAGATTTTTTAAAAATCAAAAATTTAAAAATCAACAAAAAAATGTACGTTTTCAAAATAATAGCCCTACTATGTTATACAAGTAATTTACATATATAGTACTTAACTAATCTTGGCTTTCAAAGTCCCGAAACCATCGTTTAAACTGTGGTGTGGTGATTATTTATTTAATCGTTTGCTTTATTTGAAAATCTTTTCTTTAAATTCGTTTCAAACTTTTAGCAATAGATTCAAGTTTTGCTGGGAAAGGAAAAAAACAATTATAAGATCATTAATAATTAAAAATAATAAAATCATTATTGGCCAATAAACATTTACCTGATATTGCAGAAATTTTTATTACAGATTGGGGATGGAAACATCCCTTTAATGGTATCGTACCTATATTTACAGAACAAGGATTAATTCCTGAAAATTTATTGAAAATTATCTGCGACAGCTGCGAAAAAGGATGCGGTAATAACATATGTGGGTGTCGCAAGCATGGCTTAAAGTGCACAATTTTCACGGTCTTGATCTGTGTTCTAATGCCGAAAAGTTCTTATACGAAAAATTTTGTAATCTCGAGGACATCGAAGACGAAGATGGTATCGACTGTCTAATAAATAATAATAATGAAAATAATGATACTGAACTTGAAAATCCAGAACAGCTCCAAGGAATTGAAGATGTAGAAAATGAACATGAAGAAAGCGAAAGGTTGACCGATTCTGGCGATGAAGAATTCGATTCTGGCGATGAAGCCCAGAAAGAAAAAAAGATTTCAATGAAATTATTTTACTTTTAATTTTTGTACTTTGTCATCAAAACACTTTGACATGATAATTTGTAGATACTTACGAATCCCAAGAAATAATAAAAAAAATTTCTCAGTCACACACAGCCTTTGTGTTTTTTGAGTTTTTACCTATTTAATTGCAGTTTAAACGATGATTTCGGGACTTTGAAAGTCAAGATCAGTTAAGTATATGTAAATTACTTGTATAACATAGTATCGTATGTGAATTAACGCTTTTTATGAATGCAAACGTTTATTTAGAACAAAGAAAAAGAAATTCATGATTTGAAAGTAGTTTTTTCGATTTTTCGCTTTTTTAACGAAATTTTTGTGCATAAACAATATTATATTTTAATTCTATATTGAAGTTGGAATTTTAACGACAAAAATGAGCACTGGTAAAGTTCAAAAATCGAAAATTTCCTAACTAAATTTTTCGATTGAAAATTAGGTCTTTTTTTTTAATTTTCTTCATAAAACATCGAAAATTAAGTATTTCGCTTTAAAAAAATTTGGGACTGTTTGAAACACAAAAAAAAAACATTTTCACCGATTTTCATGAAAATATAACAACTTTTGCGATAGTTATAAATTAAAAACAAAAAAAACGGTTTTTTGCATTTTTCTCGATAATTTTTTGGTTATGGTCAATAATGTCCGGTAATTTTTTTATTATCTACAACTTTTATATCTAACTTTTTTCGATGGGATGCATAGTTTAGTCGCAAATCGCAAAAAACTAATACAAACCCCTAAAAGCGTATATACTACAACCCCCCACCCCTTTCCGGGACTTTTACACAGTTCGGTCGATTTTTCCTTAATTACTTAGACCCTTAGCTACATTTTCCTACCATTCGTATACTGCTAAGAATTTTTCATCTATTTCGATATTTATAACGGTTTGGCCCTGGTCTAACAGTTTTTCAATCAAACATGCTGTGCATTTGACGTTTGTTGAAATTTTCGTAGAATATAGCTTAACTTCAATAATTATATTATCAAAATGTCTGATATCAGCAATATAAAAGAATTTGTTTATATTGCTGATATCAGACATTTTGACAATATAATTATTGAAGTTAAGCTATATTCTACGAAAATTTCAACAAACGTCAAATGCAGAGCATGTTTGATTGAAAAACTATGGGTTTCTGTTGATTAAAAATCTGTATCGTTATGAAAAATCTGTATCAAAATGGATATAATTATGAAACGAATTTTGGCCATATAAGTGTATTTTTCTAGTACGGGTGCAGAAAAAAACATTTTCAAAACATTACAATGTACAATTAAAATAAATCAAAATATTTTTTACGGGTATACAAATGATATCAACATAAAAAAGTTATAAATACATATCATTTGTTTGGTTCACAAAACATTAACTTATCCGGTATCCGGATGTCCCAATCATGTTTTATTTTGTTGCGTGCAATTTCAGTTTGTTACAACAACACATTTTAAACATAGCTATAACACATTTGTCGTCTCATTGTGACCAAATTTGTTACAAAATATACCGTAAATTCTACCTTTACAATAGCAATGTAGCTACATTAGCTACAGTTGCGATACATATCTAATCTTGCGACTCTTTTATTTGTTACATTAGCTCCATTACTACAAATTTGTGCTAGATGGGAGGCTTACTAAAAAAATTGATTTTTAAAACCGTTATATAGAAATTAACAAATTTATGTTGAATTCTTATCACTCAAATCCATCAGAAAAAATTAATGTAAATCAAAAACTACGTTCTATTCACTCAAAAAACTCAATTTTTTTCGATTTACATCAATAAAAAACAATGGCATATTTTCGTAAATTTTTTTGACATTACTAATATCAACAAAGAAAATTTAAAAAATAAACGTTTTGTTAAAGACAATTTTTATAAATCTATATATCTATGAATTGTTTCGTTTTGAAGAAGCAGCTGTGTTTTATATAATATATATACAATAATATAACTAACATTTATAGCGAAATGGGTAGCGAAATCCGACGTCCATGCATGTCGTGCTGCCTGGGCTATATTTCGAATTGCAAAATTCAAATGATTTCCAAGCTTAAGTAAATAAGCTTAATTGTTCACAAAAAACCCTTCCAAATTAAAAATTCCCCTGAAGTTGTCTATATTTCCTCACCAAAAATATAGCAATGAATTGACCATGCGTCATGATATTAAGTTTCGCATTGATTGGCAATAATGACTTTACACTCGTGACTTAAGATGTTGATTAGAATGTTGACTTAAGTGTTGACGAAACATTCTCTCATCCTATGAATACATACATGGTAATATCTAGAAATTTAATACAAAAAATCCCAAAGAAATAATTTTTATGTTCTATAAAAAAAATAAACAAAAACAATAAAAAATAAATAAACCATTCTCACAACCCTCTACATCGACAATGACAACGAAATTTTGTACTGAGTTTTTTAAACATCATTTTATTAAATCGGTTTAAATTATTAAATGTTTAAAAATGTATATTATAACACAAACTGTTTTTTGTTCCAATAATATCAAATGTTTGCAACCTACATTGTTTTTAAAAATTGTTAAAAATCTAAATTTTTCTATGCTGTTATGTTCGCTGTTCTATAGAACAATTTTCTGGGTCTGACTCCTGCTATAATAGTGCTACAAGGGGAGTTAAGAAAAGCATTTCAAACATTTATATTGGCTTACATACAAAACACAACTATAATCATTTGAAAAATTCTCTCTGAAATTTCTCATGTTTTTGCTTTAAACGATTTAAGTTTGTTTGTGAAGTATATTAATTACTATAAATCAAGCATAATATATAGCATTTTTACACCGATATAGGTTCAAAAACAAAATTAAAACATATTACATATATTGTGACTAATTGAATTGAAAAAAAAACAAATTTAATTAAAACAACAACAAAAACTATAAATCACTATTAAAAAAATCCCCTGAATGCATTCTAAATTTTTTTAAACAATAACAAAAACTACAAATAACTAAAAAAAATTTTTCGTAATGACGTCACACGATCTTTTATGATGAAGCTGTTATCTCATATTGCAAGAGAAATACTCAAATAGTAGTTTTTGTTTTTCTTTATTTTATTTCACAGGAATAAAACTATAAAAAATAATAATCGAAAAACCACTATTATTTGAGTTTTAGAACTGTCTGTTAAAAATAATTAATTTTCTTAATATCGAAATGATAATAATTTGCACGAAAGAGGAAAAGACAGTAGTAGCAATAACTTCAAAAACCTACATTCGGTCAATTTAAAATTCGTTAAACAAAATTTTTATGATTATTATGTATTTATGAATAAAAAAAAAATTTAAAATTCCAAATACTTCTTTACTTACTTGAGTTTAATTGATCTCAAAAATCCAAAATAATTTTAATGTTATTTAAAAAAAATGAAAAAAAAAAACAATAAAAAATGTACTACGTCATAGCCGTTACGACCGTATAGAGGGATAGACTCACGGTTACTATATTATAGATGAAACACAAACAATTTAAAATTATCACAATCGAGAGCTTTAATAGCTATTTATGTACCAAGGGCGTTATGTAGGTTTTTGCGCCTCTAGCTCGAGGGATGAATGTCGCTTGAAGGGCGTAATATCCAGTAACGCCAGTGGTGCACAAGATTTTATGCTTCATTTAATAAGTTAAAAACTAAGAAAGAATTTAATTTGTTAATCTATATTGATATGCGAAAAAATACAAATGTTAACTAGTATGCCAAGAAAATAAATATTTTAAAGTTTTAAATAATTATTTGTTGTTTGTACGTTGCTATGCTATGTAAACAAATTCTCCTAAATTTTGCAGCCTATGACAAAAACATTGTATGACGTTTAAAATAATTTGATAGTTTTGGAAAACCATATGAACATTTATTTACTAAAATGTTGCTAAAAATTTGTAAACAAATGTAAAAATATCTTACTAGCTTAAATTGAATAGGAATTATTTACATTTTATAGACAGTAAACTAACAGTAAGTAAAACTACAGTAAAAATAATTTTATTTAGATTTTTAGCGTTTCAATAGCGGGCGTTATAAATTCACAATGCCCTCTCATAACGCCCCGGTTCTTATGAATGTGTTTATATACAGCGTATCCTAGACATTATAACAACTTTATATCATTGTGAAGCTTTTATATAATATATATCATCAAATGTGAAGCATTTATATATATCATCAAATATATCATCAAACTCCTAAGCCCTTCGTTTAATGAAACCAAGTAAAGAATGTCCTCTAGAGCAAATCTTTTAGCGCTGATTTTAGCATGATTTTTAGCGCTAAACATTTACAAATAATAAAATTAAATTAAATATGAATTTAATATTTACAAAAAATAAAATAAAAGCAAATTTTATATTAAGAGTCATTTTTTCAAAAGTTGGATATTTATTATATTTGCTGCTTTCAATTCAATTCAACTACTTGACAGTATTTATGTATCTTAATAAAGAGTTTCTAGTAACTGAACTAAAATATCAGTTTGATTACATCTAGATCTACCAACAGAAATATGCAAAATTTTACCAAATATTTTATATCCATCTTCATTATCTGCTACAACGATATCAATTTCGATTTTTATTAATGCAGTTTTAGTAATAATTCATTAATAAAATGTTGGATTGTAATTGTTAATAAGAAATAATAACATATTTTTTTCTGCTTCTAAAAAATGAATATTAGATTTAGGACCATACGAATCAATATCTGACAAATTTATACCGAAAAATTTTGTTTTTGTTTTCTTAATACATATCTTTCCAGAATTGTAAGGCATATGTTTCTGCGGGTGGAACGATCAACATCTTTAAGTATTTCATGTATCCTTTCGAAACGTATTGATAATAATTGTCCTATAATTTTCATAATTGTGCGATAGTGCAACATTAAATTGTATGTTTAATATTAAATATAATTCCAACTTTTGTTTCCCTACTTAAACCCAGTCTCAATTACGTTTGTGTACGAACTACGAGTAGAGAACGAAATATCAAAGTTTTTTAATAAGAAAAAGAGCAGTTTACCACCTCTGGGGCACCCGTGGGGCGTTTGACCTTGAATAGAGGTCAAACTTTAATATCACCGGTAAATCGTAAAAATTATATAATAAAATTTTTTTTTATATGAATTCTAATTGATACTAGATAGGTGTTAGCAAAAATAATTTGGTGGCTCACTCATGGCGTTGAGGGCCAAGGTCATTCGAAAAAGTTGTTTTCGTTCCTTTTTTTGCCTTGTTATGTGGCTAAATATCTGCTAAGCACATAGGTGACCCACAGCAATAACTATTGAATTGATTGCACAACATATGGAAGTACTTAGAAAAATTTAAAACAGCATGGGTTAATCTTGGCTTTTATAGTAAAACGGTCTCAAAGTTGAAATTTGTTTATAAATAGGTCAAAGTTCAAGGTCAATAAATATAGAAGCCATCAGTCAAAATATTTGAGACACATTTCTAATTATACTCCATATTGTGTCGTTTAAGGTCCAGGTTTAAACCCCATGGGGCAAGGATTTGTTTTTTTAATACATGCTTTTTTCATAGTCCAATATGCGTTTTACATAATGTACCATTATGCACATTTTGCCTATTTCTCAGGCTATTTTTGATATTTTAATGACAAGAAGGTGCAGCACAGCGATGCCAGTGCTTTCCAAATAAGTGGTTAGAAACGGTTTTTTATTGGAGTAAATACTCTTATATTTTTTTGTTGTCATTTAATTTAATTTAGTTTATTAGTTTTATAATGTTGGGAAAAATTGTGATATTGGTATCATTTGGCGGTCAACAAGAGCAAATAGGTTTAGGTCTGTATAGCTAAATAAATGTACATATCAAATGTTTGTTAAAACTAAAACACATTTTACACACAAAAAGTTAACACAATAAGTTTTAAAAATAGATAGTAAAAGATGACAGATCAAACACTTAATTTAGATAATGTACTGTTTTGAGATATTTTTTCACTTAATATGTGTCGTGATCAATTAGGTGAACGTAAAAATATACATTCGTTTATTAAGTGTCACAGTTGTCAATGCCTTACTCTGGCACCACATACTCGTCATACAAAATAGCCACACTGGTTCATTGCTCCTGATTTAGCGTCCCATTTCATGTTGATTAATTGATCAATCTATCCAGACTAGGTGCTGTTATCAAATACAGTCAATTTGCATTTTAAAATACCTGTTATAAATTGTTCGCAATACTCTACATTGATGCATGGGCTTTGTGTGATTTAATGGCAGCATGAAGCATGCGCTTTGTGTAGTAATGGCCAAAAAGTTCAAAAAATGCATATCGCTGATGTTTGGTACTAATCGAATAGCCGGTCTAAGAACTCTACACTGAAAAAAACATGTCCTATTTCCAATCGAAATGCAATTGTCTCAACCTCACCGTGCGGTCACATATGGCAAATCAAACTACGAAATTGCTTCAACAACTCTACAATTATAAATCGATGAAGTTGAGACGATCACACGAAATATTTATGTGAAAATAAAATATAGTTCAATTAATTTCAAATACTTAAACTTTAAAATGAAAAATTCATGATATGAGGCCAAAGAAAATTTTTTTCAGTGAAATAGTTATTAATTTTATTCAACTACTGTTATATTGGATATAACACTTTATATTTTAAATAAACCTCATTCTGTTGTTAGGAAAATGTTATCGTGTAGTTGTCCCAATCACAGTGAAATTGTTTGCAAATAATTTTTCTTTGCATGAATAATCAACTGCCAACTTCGAGATGAGGTTGTCATGAACTTCAATTTTTTTTTCAGTGTAGCATTTTTAGTGAATATTTTCTTTATATGAGTTTTGTCGATTTATGACGATCGTCTTATTTCGACCTTCCTGCCAGCGTTTTTTTAAAAAGAATTTGGACAAACATAGTAATAAGACTAATATTATTTAAAAATCCAGACTTACTATTCTATACTATTCTAAAAACAAACAAATCACTTCATTTGTTGACATATTTGTATATATTAATCGATTACTTGCAATAACCTCCCCATAATCCTTTTCTTCAATACTAAGGTTGCAAAGATTTGGTGCATCAATGTTTCTAAGAATAGGAAAAGACACGCCAATTTTCAATGTTTGACGCATGTGATGGTAGTTTTTAGAAACATCTACATATTACAGATATACATATAAAACAAAAAAAAACATATTTGTTGTGAATTAGAAATATTTGTTGCAACATAATGTGTTGGATTCCAATGTGTTTATAATATGCATATAAATGTATTTGTTTGTCAGCGAAACTAGGCCTTCTATCGAAAAAAGTTTAAAGTAAACGTTGTAGGTAATAAAAAGGTCTATAACTTTTGTGCAAGCCATTTTTTCACATTACCTAAAATTTGCCGTGAAAAATAGAAAAAACCAACAAAAAACAATTTTTTTTCACACAATTTAGTGTAAACATTACCTTACTATATCCCTAATACGCTGTAATTTCTTGGAATCAAAATATTTATTTTATCGTTTAATTTTGATTTTAACCCCCAAAAAAAACCTCATTTTCACCCGAAAATTCTCATGTCTTGGAAACATTGAAAAAAACAGTAATAATTATTTTTGTTGAAACGTCTACTTTTAGATGGTGCGTAAAGAAAAATAAGTATTTTTATGGAAAACTTTATATGTTTTAAGGATTTCAACAATAAATTTTAACAAATGATGGAAAATTTAAGCAATGATTGAAAAATAACTTTTTTAAATCACGTTTAATCAGCTTTTCGCATATCCTGGAAAATGATTCGGTGGTAATGTTAATTTTTTTTACACCATCTAAAAGTAGACGTTTCAATAAAAATAATGAGTACAGTTTTTTTTGAAAAAACTGTTTCCTTGACATGAGAATTTATTAGTTTTTACCATTTTTTGTCTTTTTAAAAGGTATCTGCGCGTCTTAATTTATTTTAATAATAATTCTGTTTAGCATAAAAAGCGTTAAAAGATAATGGCTCACTTATGCTCAAAAATGCTCAAAATGCTCAAAACGAAATTTGAATAAAAATTTTGAATTAAAAAAAATTGTAATCAACATTTAGGCAAACCCTTAAGAAAATTAAAATACATTAATTAAAAAAAACTAAATCAAATTTTAAAATTTCGGCCGGTGCATTAGTACATATCACTGACCTTCTCCTGACATAATTTCAGACTCTTGTGTGCTCCAGATTTTTCTGGAGAGCGCATACAGACAGGCAAACACTTTATTTTATTATTCTAGAAGATAAATCAATTTTTAACTAGGGTTATAATTGGTTTTGTAAATATAATATTTTAATTCTAATAAATCCATTTTAGAGTTTTTTCTTATTTTTTTTGTTGTTTTCATGCGCCATATAGGAGCGTTGCCAAGCAGTCGTGGTCTACTTCGCGGCTGCTCACTCCTTGGCGCACTGACGTACATTTTTTAATCATTCCAGACTGTGAATCGGATCGTAGAACATGCCCCCAACCAAACAATCCTATTGGAACGGATACAACCTATTATATCTGGACCTTCAAGAAGGTTTCTGAACTCAAAGTTATATCACGTTCTGTACTCTCCATCGTCTATCTTAAGCTTTTTATTTTTAAATAAAATGTGTTGTGTAATAGGGTTTAGAATATGTGTCACAACAACACATAAATACCTTTTAAGACCTAGGTCCAACAACAACTGGCGTTCTAAGGTATTCATGAACGCTTTTTTTAAACCTCAGCGGGTTGAAGCCACCTGAGACTAAGGATTCCGGCAAACTGTTCCATTAGTATGCAGTTCGGACAAAGAAGTCTTTCTGTGATCTGCCAGTATGACAGCGCGGGATCTTGACCGTTTAACTGGTTGCGGTAGCCGATTGCCGAGTGGAACGGGGGTAAGAATAAGTTTGAAGCATAATGCCGCTGATTTCATTTGAGCACTGCCGAAGACGATATTTGTAAAAAAACAACGAGGTCAGCAACAGTGCGACGATGTTGTAGGGAATCAAGTTTTCATGTCAAAGCTCGATCACGATTCGTATAGTCCGCTTTTAAACAGAGTCCAAGAGGGCCAAGATGGAAACAGAAGCAGCACCCCAAACTTGACCACAGTACACCATACAGGGACGGATATACGACTTATACACATAGAGCAATTGGTATGGCGTGAAATTTTTTTTGCATCTATTTAGGAGGCAGAGTTTTTGAGACGCGCTTTTTGCCATCGCCATTACATGATCATTCCAGAGTAGGTCGTTTGAAACTGTGACGCCCAATAAACGAATGTTTTTCCATTCACCTATTGGTTCATCACACATACTGAATAAAATATCTTTGGGGAACTCGGTCTTTGATCTGGAAACAATTAACAGCTGTGTTTTCTAATCGGTGACTTTTTTTGGGCCTTTATTCACGTTTATGGCAGCGTCTTTCCGGTTGGGGTTAATTAGTTTGTGCATTTTACCTTTGGAAGGAAGGGGCTCGAACGACTTGTGCAGAGTACTATCATCTGCAAAACTATTTATTGGGTTGCTAGTGATTTTCAACAATTCGTTGATATAAATCAAAAATAGGGTTGGGGACAATACTGAGCCTTGAGGTACACCAGCGTTAATTAGTTTAGACTCAGAAGAAAATCCGTCTAAGGTTACCGAAATGTATCGGTTGGATAGAAAATTTTGAATCAGCTTCTCAACATTGGGATGAAAACCATACGCAACGAGCTTGTTGATTAAGTTGGCATGCCAGACTCGATCGAATGCCATGGAGATGTCTAAAGCGATACCGTATGTTTCAAGACCTTTATCAAGTATGCTGTTCCAACAATGCGCTACATATAGTTTAATAGATCGGTAGTTGATCTTTTGTTTCGAAAACCGTATTGGCTGTCGGATATTAAATGATTTACTTCCAGGAATTTTGAAATATGTGTGTTAATATAATGCTCGTAGACTTTGGATAGGACCGATAGTAAAGCTATATAATTTGAGTAATCGGATTTTGGTCCGTTTTCGGGGACGGGCTGGACATTTTCCAGCCAACTTCCAGCACGAGGGAAATATACCAGATTTGTAGGATTGGTAGAATATTTTAGTCAAAATTGGTGCAAGTTCTTTGGAAAAGGTTTTTAAAATAATGTGTGGAATATTGTCCATTCCTGAGGCTTTGTTGATATTTAGCCCCTTTAAAAGTTTGGCGACTATTTTGGGTTTGAAGTGAAGTTCATTCATATTAACTCCTGAAGACTGGATTTGGGGTATTTCTTTAGGAGTTTCCAAAACAGTGGAGTTCAGAGCAAAGCGTTCATCGAACAAGTTAGCTTTTCTTGCGGGATCATTGACGATTAAATCACCATCAATAATAGAAGGAATAGAAAATTTTGTACCAGAATTTAAAGAATTAATGGCACTGTAGAAACTCTTGTCAGAAACAGACATAGACGTAAGTTTTGAGGCTTTTGCTCTGTCAATTTCAGACTTTTCGAAAGGGAAACCATGGAAAAATTTTGAAGACCATTCTTATCCATTTTTGAGTAGTGAAATATTTTACGGGGCTTAGGAGCCGTAGTTTTAAGTACATTAGTTTTACTAACTGATGAAATTAAATAATGATCAGAATTTCCAATACTACCATTCGCGACATCAACACTCGTAATATCTGGCATTGTGGTAAGATAGAGATCTAAAAGAAAACTATTATCGCCGCCATTGCGGGGAGTGAAAGTTGGGTTTTTAACAATTTGGAATAGGCCCTGAGACGCGGCAAAAATTTCTGCCAATTTTCCACTATTGTCAACATCGTCGGTCGATTTGGATAATTTCAACCATGATTTGTTGTGGACGTTGAAGTTACCGGTAACGATAACTTCACAATTAGGGGACTTTGCTCTAATCTCATAAACAATTTTTGTCAGTAAATTAAAAAAAGGATGGGGGACCGGTATAAAGCTATTGTAAAAAAACTACTTTCTGGAAGACAAATCTTTAAAACTATTGTATTGAAGCCGTCACCGTGTAGTTCAAAATTTGGAAAGCGTGTATACGCAACACTCTCATGAATGAATGCGCACACGGAAGGAGTGTGAAAGCTGATTCTAGCCTACATTTGAAATTAAGCGATTTTATAAAGATATAGTTTTCAGAAACATGTGTTTCTGTAAGAAATAAAATGTTCGGTTTGTCGTGCTCAAGATGATGTTACACGTGGTCATGGTTAGCGTTCAATCCGTAGATGTTTTGAACATGTATTTTAAAAAGTTTTATTGATTCATATCGTGAGAAATTTGCAGAAAACAAAACAAAACTAATTGCCAATAATCCAGCTGATGCAGCGCACCCCAGACGCACCTCCCACCACCTCAATCGAGGTACAAAGCGCACACATAATTACGTGTTGGTCTGATTCCTCGGAAGAGCTAATGAGCGGTACCGCTACGGAACGCTGCCCAGCTAAGACTGGAAGTGCTGCGGTTGACTAATTAAAGTTCGTCCATCAGCACCCTAAGATATCATCTTGGCTAATGACATCTCCTGCCATTACCAGTGGTATGTGATATCTCTCGCTCACTCATATGTCAATGGCGGGGACTGGAGTACGCAGGGTAGTCAGACCCGTAGATCAAGATTGATCATAATCGATCAAAATCGACCCCTCCTGCAGGGTAATGAATCAATATTTGAATTGTCCACCAACAATAGATCAAATCGATGTTGAAATAGATAATGACACTAATACTGTAGCTCAGTTGATTTCGTCACCGAATTGTATAATGGCAAATGTTACTCATCTAACAAATCATAATGAAAATAAAATTCAACTTAATCATAATCATCATTCAAATATCAGTGCTAACGTAAAACCTTTTACAGCTGTTATTATAAATGAAAAATCAAGTGATGACAAGATAAATAAAAACCTGAAATCAGCTGTCGGTAACAATAATCCAATTAAAAATACACCTATATCTCCTAATAGTGGTGGATCTGTGCTCAACCTACCAGTTGCTAAAAACGGAATTCCACCTAGTGTTGCAATTGGTACTGGTGGTTCTGTTAGATGATAGTTGTTGAACAAAAAATTTGGATCTTTGTTTCAAGATTAGGCAAAAATGCATCGGACGTTGATTTTCGAAAATTCCTAAATGAGAACCTGCTACTACCGGATCTAAAATTTATTCGGTTGGTACCTCAACCTATTGGCGAAGTGCAGATAGAGATTATGTATCTTTCAAATTGAATGCGCCCTTGTCAGCAAAAGAAAAGCTTCTTACTTCATCATCTTAGCCTGTAGGTGTTCTTGTAAAATAATTTAAACCTAAGTCAATTTATCGTCCTTTTTTAAGTATTCCGGGTTCAAGCACAACAGCAACATAATCAATACTGCTAAGAATTACTGCATCTCCTATACACCTACTAAATTGATTATCTATTTGCAAAATGTACGTGGCATGGCTCAAAAACATCATCTTTTTCCAGATTTCTTAATTCAACAAATTTTGCAATTTATGTGTTAGTTCATAATTGAAACCTGGTTTCATAAGGGGATTTATTCTCAAGAATTGTTTACGAATAACTATACAATGTTTATTGCTGTGATAGATCATCGTTGAATAGTAATAAAAATACTGGAGGGAGTATTAATTGCAGTTCATTGTCATTCGTCTCTTCAAAATGAAATTATCAATATTGGAACCGAATACAATACAATTGAGCTGATTTGTGTATCAGCAACTATTTCGCAAGTAAAATATTTGATATTGTTGTATATATACCACCAGGGATGTCAATTGATGTGTATGTTACGGTCAATGTGAATAATCGGTTATTATTAATAATCACCGGCTATTATTAATAATAACCAAATATATTGGTCAAAGTGATTAATTTATGTGCATTTATTACATTGACCGGTTATTATTAATAATTGACATAATTTATTTTCTAAAATATTTCCCTTTCTATAGAAATGCCTCTAAAATAATTAGAAAAGAGGCCCATAGACACACAATTTCTATAAATTTTTTATTCGTGGCTGATGTTTAGATTTGACTGATCGATTTTATTATTAAAAATACCAAAACAAGTTTATAAACGATCTGAATAAAATCAAAAAATAAACTGCTTTTAGAAATTATGTGACTATGGGCCCCCTTTCTAATTATTTTAGAGTCATTTCTATAGAAAGGGAAATACTTTAGAAAATAAATTATGCTCAATTAATTACATTTACTAATCTGCATTGGTAATTATTAATAATAACCGGTTAAAGTGATTAATGTGCATTTTTTATCACATTTACCAAAACACTTGGATATTATTAATAGTCACCGCATTTATCACTTTAACCGTAACATATACATTAAATATTGTGAGTGTATCCATAGTATTGTCGATAAAAGTAGTATTTGTGATAAAATCTTCTTATTAGGTGATTTTAACCTGCCGAATATTAAATGGGAGTCTACAGCTGATGGTGATTTTTTATTACCTGTAAATGTAAAAACAGTCATCGATTATACATGTATTGATTCATTGTTAGCATGTGATTTGTATCAAATTAACAGTATTTGTAACATTAATGGAAAATTTTTAGATTTAATTTTTACAAAAGACTGTAATTTGCTATCATTAGAAGAATCCATTACTCCATTTGTAGTTAATGACAGTCACCATAAACCGTATAAAGTTGCAATTAAAGTTGATGCTTTTTTACCTGTTAAACAATTTGCCAATGAGCTACCTTCTTATAATTTTAATAGAACTGATAGTGAAGGCTTAAATTTGTATCTCAACAATTTTGATTGGGATTTTATTCTTTCTAACAATTCAATCGATTCAGATGTTGAAATTTTTGACAAAATAGCTATGAATGGTTGTACCCAATACATTCCCGTCATTAAGAAGGTAAAGAACAACTTTCCTCTTTGGTTTGACAATAATCTGATTAATTTGAGGAATCGTAAAAATAAGGCACGTAAAAAATTTAAGAAAACCTAATAATAATCTGATAAAAAATATTCTATATTAACTATGGTAAATCCATATCTAATGTAGAGGAGGTTATTAGAGACAAACCTAAAAAATTCTGGGAATTTGTCAATTTAAAACGTAAGACCTCTGGCCTTTCAATAACCATGTGTCTAAAAAATCTTCTGATATCCAAGGCATTTGTAACTTATTTCAAAAACTCTTTCAAAGTGTATTGTGTTGTGTTGACTCATGTAATGTATCATCTTTTTGCTCTCCTTTAACTAGTATGGAGGACATTACGTTTGCCTTGAATTCATTTAAGGAAGGATCAGGTCCGGATGGCATACCTTTTAAAATGTTCAAATTGTGCGCTAGTTCATTTGCACGTTCGCTCTCTATCTTATATAATAAATCGCTGAATCTTGGTGTATTTCCCTCTAAATGGAAAATATCACATATAGTTCCTGTTTACAAAAATGGTAGTAGAGGTGACATTTCTAATTATAGAGGGATTTCCATACTTTCTGTATCACCCAAGCTGTATGAATCTATTGTTTGTGATTATCTGTTTTTTAAATGCAAAGAATATATAACCGTTCATCAGCATGGCTTCTTTAAGGGCAGATCTACTTCAACGAATTTAGTAGAATTTGTTAACTCTACAGTAAATGTTCTTGAAAATGTAGGTCAAGTAGATGTTGTATGCACTGACTTTAAGTAGGCTTTCGATACGATTCAACATAAAATCATCTTATCAAAACAACCTCAATTCGGATTTAATTAAAGGGATACGTTCCTATTTGACTGGCCGAGTTCAATATGTGTTGATTGATGGCAAGAAATTGGAATATATATATGTTCATTCTGGAGTTCCTCAGGGTTCCCATTTATGACCCCTCTTATTTATATTATTTATTAATGATTTATCTAACATCATTGAGTTTTGTCATTTTCTTTTGTATGCTGATGATTTAAAAATTTATCGTGTCATTGAGACAGCAGCTGACTTTTTTCATTCACAATTATAATATAAGCAAATAGTGCAATTGAAAACAAATTATATTTGAATGTTAAGAAATGTAAAATTCTATCATTCCATGAGAAACTGAATCCTCAAATCTTTGAATATCAAATACTTGGTGATTCGCTAACTAGAGTTTCTGAAGTAATTGATTTAGGTTTTACATTTACACAAAATTTAACATTCAATTTACACATTGATCGTATTACTGCCAAAGCATCATCAATGTTTGGATTTATCAAAAGAGTGGCTAAAGGTTTTAATGATAAGGAAACAATTTTGTTACTTTATAATTCTTTCGTTCGTTCTAACTTAAAATATGCCTCAATGATCTGGTCGCCCTATGTTGATATCCATACAAATAGAATCGAGGCAATACAAAGGAAATTTCTAATCTATTACGTTAAGAAATTTAAACTTTGTGCCTTTGATCCCAAACTCTAGTTTTACGAGAATGTTCGTAACCTTTCTTGCTATGATTCTCTGTGTAAATTGGCTAATTTGCAACCACTTAGTTTGAGAAGAGATTTTACTGGTGCAACCTTTACAGCTGGTCTTTTAAACAATAATATCTCGTCTCCTAGCTTATTGTCCCAGATAAATTTGTATGTCCCATCGAAAACTATTAGATCCCGTGATATTTTATACATTGAGGTTCATCGAACTACCTAGTTATGGTTTAAAGTCACCAATAACTGTTATGTCAAATGCGTTCAACGTGTATTACCATTTGCTCAATTTTTATATGAAATCGGATAAATTTAAGCGCCACTAAAATTAAGTTTTTACGAACAAAAAACATATATTGAATTTTGTTAATTGATTTATATACAAATGATACTCATTTATTTTATATAATTATATGTGTTTGTATTCTTATTTTAGTAATGATTTTATTTAGGTTTACATATATGTACTGGATATTTATATTTTTAATTTTTTAATTGTTCTCACATAATTTTAAAATAATGTCGGTTTATTGGTTTAAGATGTGATTGGAATTTAATTTTTTTTTTAATGTACATATTAGTTATTTACAATCATGTGGGATATTGTATCCTGTAGATTTGTTTTCATATAAATAAATAAGAGGACTCCTCTTTTTATGTTAACATTCAAATAAAATATAATATAAAGGGGATACTCAATATGCGAGTGAAAATTGAACCGCTAAAGAAAAACTCCATGAGAGCACCACAATGGAAGAAGTGTCAAAGTTTTAATCACACACAAAACTACTGTGAATGTAAGCCAAAATGTGTAATGAAGCGCTGATTCATTGGCGAACCAATGAAGCGGCAGAGAAGGTCGCGTACCTTCGAAGTTTATTTATAGTCCCTTGACTAGCTTCAATCATAGGGATCGAGTAAGAAATCCTGCTACTTCAGCACAAATAAACATAATGTACGCGAAATACATGACATATACGGAAATGAGAAAAAAAGCAAGTGAAAGAATGTGACTCTGGCGACACCTGTTTGCGAAAAAACTACGATCACCACGTTCAACCCCACAATTTTAATTCAGTCACACACTCGCGCACTGCATCCAATCCCACATACATATACACACTCACACACACATGCACATGATCACCCATACCTACATCCATGCCCATAAGTTTAACCTTTAACCACATGCATCCTTCACTTCCACTTTAAAATAATTTGATGGAATAATTTGAAAAGTTCCTGTTAGTGCTTAAATTGTTTAGTATATTATTGTTTTAATAATTTTAAATTCATGCATGATTTCCTGGACAAAATGGTAACAAATATTGTAGGTTTTCTGAAAGTAACAATCCCGTGCATTCGAAATTTGGAAGGCACCAAGCAGAACCGAGAAAAAAAGTATCAATTATATGTGTTACCATAAATTATTATCACTTATCGCGTTCACAGTAGAAAGCATTACCTGTGTATAATATGTCCATTTGCTGTTTTGTAAAATAACAATAATGCCGAATTCCAATTTATCCTCCCTTTATCACACCACACCTGCGATACGTTACGAATCAAAGTATGTTTACGTCCTGTATCGGTTTGATGTTATTGCGTGAATCATCAATACAATACAGAAAAAGATCAACTGTTTAATTTGAGGCAACTTTTAATACCAGAATCCACCAATAACGGTAGATCTGGATTTGAGGTGATGGAGATAATCGAATAAACAAAAGAAAACAGGGTTGACTTCTAAAATAACAAAAAATAGAGGTAATCTGGGCTATCTATGATAACCGTAGACATCATTGTTGCGTGGAAAGACACTCATTCAATCTAGCACATTCTCCTCTGACTCATGCGCGCATGCACCACCTCCTGACTGAGCGAGTCATACATAAATTCACACCTCCATGTACACACTTTCATACACACATATCCATAATCATTCCTACATCTAATTAAAATATAGTTGACATATAACTCACCCTCTAATGTGGTCAGATCCCACTCTCCATACCCTCCAACTCGGATTAGCCGACCATCTCTCCCTGTTCAATTAGATGATACAAATCAAACTGCTGAGGCGATATATATGGATACGGGTTGATCGTTGGTAACTTATGAAAGCTTGTTAATCCAGATGGTGGTGAATGAAATCGGTTGATGATCAAAATTTGTAATATAACGGTAGTTGTGAAGGCGGACGAATAATGTGTGATTGTACTGACATCAAAATTATTGAACCATGCAGGGGCATGCGGATGTAGATCGGATGATAAGCAAAATTTGTAATATTGAGTGATGTATGAATATTGATCGGTTTATAAGCACAATTTGTACTATTGCTAAAATTGCGGAGGCCGGCAAATGATGTGTGATTAAAATGATATCAAAACTATTGCACCATGCAGTGACTAACGGATGTAGATCGGTTGATAAGCACAATTTATGATATTGCTACAGTTATGAATGCGGACGAATGAAGTGTAACTATCTGATGTCGAAACTATTAATAATCCCGCATTTCAACCAAAAACAATAACTAAAGAACGATTGTCCCAATCACCGCCTATCGGAAGTAAAGTAATCATACATATACCATATGAAATATTGCCCATAGATGCATATACCACGTATCAATATATATATGGGGCATTCTTTGCAACTCGGAGACCCCCTGCTATCTAGAATTGGTTAAAGATTTTCGAAACTTTTATTAGCAGAAATTTTAGCTTACTGTTTCTAGTTTCTAATGCCGTGTGCCCCTTTTTGAAATTCAAAATGGCGAAATCAATATGGTGGCTGGAAGCCACGAAGAGCAGTGAATTTAATGTAAGAAGCATTATAACAGCAACATTTGTCTTGGTATGATATTGTTTTATGTCCACCCGATTGCTTTGATGCTCGTTCAACACGAATCCACTGTTAGGTTTTTAGAAATTTAAAATGGCGGATCCAAGATGGCCGACCGGAAAATTGAAAAAATTTTTTTATTAAATTTAATTCGTTTGACTTTTGGAGGTGTCAGTGACGAATCTAGTGTCATATTTTATGATTTTAAAATGGCGGATAAAATGTGGCCCTCAGTGGCGTCAGTGACGCTCACAAAATTCGATTTTTTGTCTCGCCCACAAACTTGTGAATTTTGATATGATATTTGTTAAATTTCACAATTAAACGAATTTTGTAAAGTTGGCCGCCATATTTGATCCGCCATTTTGTTTAAAAAAAATTTTCTTTTTTGAAATTAGATTCGTAATCTGCGAGCCTAACAATCTTAGAATATACTATTCTTTTACCATTTATTAGCGCATAGAAAGAGAAAATGCGCTAAAACTACGCCTTTTCCCGTTTTCGTCTTGTTTTGGGCCAGTTCCTGGTCGATGCCAATTACAAAACAAAAGTTTATCGAAAGTAGATAAAAGAGAGAAAAAGTTTAAAAAAAAATTTAAAAAAAATATTGGCATATTTCTTGAAATCCCGATTTTAAAGTTTTAACCCTTAAAATTAGGGTGAGAACCACCACCAAAAATTTTTAAAATATTGTTATTATAATCTATGGTAAAAATTCTAACAAACTCATATTTTTTTTTCAGTCGCACCGCACCCATTTTCCTACAAAATTCACAAGTTTGTGGGCGAGACAAAATATCGAATTTTGTGAGCGTCACTGACGCCACTGAGGGCCACATTTTATCCGCCATTTTAAAATCATAAAATATGACACTAGATTCGTCACTGACACCTCCAAAAGTCAAACGAATTAAATTTAATAAAATTTTTTTTTCAATTTTCCGGTCGGCCATCTTGGATCCGCCATTTTAAATTTCGAAAATCTAACAGTGGATTCGTGTTGAGCGAGCATCAAAGCAATCGGGTGGACATAAAACAATATCATACCAAGACAAATGTTGCTGTAATAATGCTTCTTACATTAAGATCACTGCTCTTCGTGGCTTCCAGCCACCATATTGATTTCGCCATTTTGAATTTCAAAAAGGGGCACACGGCATTAGAAACTAGAAACAGTAAGCTAAAATTTCTGCTAATAAAAGTTTCGAAAATCTTTAACCAATTCTAGATAGCAGGGAGAGTTGCAAAGAATGCCCCATATATATAATTGTTGCATTAAATAAATTATTAGCAATCCTTCCGAAAAACAATTTCGTTCCGAATTTTAGGTAGATTTCATATAAAAATCTACCTATTGCAATGGGCTTCATCTCGGAATTTCGGAAAAAATTTTGTGCCAAACGACTATATATGATAAGCGGAGACGATATATATATATATATATATATATATATATATATATATATATATATATATATATATATATATATATATATATATATATATATATATATATATATATATATATATATATATATATATATATATATATAAATATATATATATATATATATATATATATATATATATATATATATATATATATATATATATATATATATATATATATATATATATATATATATATATATATATATATATATATATATATGTATATATATATATATATATATAAACGATATGAGATATAACGAAAACGACCGGCACTCGCACGGTCGCATTTGTTGAGGTAGATCAAAAAAATTTTCTGTACTTGTGTGTTCTAATAATATCTTGGACAAGTTCGTGAATCAGCAAAATCCGACAGGTGGTTAAGAAACTAAAGGCTTTTTTCTGAAAAAAATTGATTTTTTAAAACCGTTATAACGGCCGTTTGGATACTAATATTTCAAAAAATTTAACAAATTTAGAATTTTTGGAATCTTTTTTATCAATTTATTTTAAAAATAGACCTCTGCAGTTAGAGGTTCCTGAGTGAGTGGCTCCTACAAAAAAGTTTGCAAAAAAAATTTTTTTTTTTAAACAACTGGCTTTCTCACGGTCGCATTTATAAGGCCAGATCAAAAAACCTTTTCTAAAAATGTGCGTTTTATTAATATCTTAGACAAGTTCGTAAATCAGCCCAATCCAACACATGGTTAAGAAACTAGAAGCTTTATACTAGAAAAAAACCCTGTTTTTTATATCCGTTATAACGGCCGTTTGGATTCTAATATTTTTAAAAACTTCATAAATTTGGAATTTTTGAAGCCTTTTTAATCAGTTTCTTTCAAAAAAAAGACCTCTACAGTTGGAGGTTTCTGAGTGAGCGGCTCCAACAAAAAAGCTTGTAAAACACAAAAGCGTTTGAATCAACCGGCGCTCTCACGGTTGCATTTGTGGAACCAGATCAAAAAACCTTTCTTAAAAATGTGTGTTTTAATAATATCTTGGACAAGTTCGTAAATCAGAAAATCTGATACATGGTTAAGGAACTATAGGCTTTATACTAGAAAAAAAATTAGTTTTTTTTAATCCGTTATAACGGCCGTTTGGATACTAATATTTTTAAAATCTTCATAAATTTAGAATCTGTGGAAACATTTTAATCCGTTTCTTATAAATATAAACCTCTGCAGTTAGAGGTTTTTGACTTGTTGGCTTCAACAAAAAAGTTTGCAACAATCCCCAACTACAATTTCCAAAAACTTTATAACAGTCAATAGATTACCAACCTTATAACAGATCACCAACCTTATAACGGTCAACCTTATAACAGTCAAAAAAATAAAAGATTTGAATAGAAGAAATAATTTTTTTTTCTTAGAAATAAACTATTTTGATATTTTGCAGCAATTGCACGACATATGATATAGAATAGGTTTGTGTCATAAATTGTCACACACATGTTCTGTGGTAGATTTGATATTTGTTTGTTGCAAAATTGGATAGATATAATTTTGCTTGTAGGTAGCTAATTTTCTTTTTAAAAATTGTTCGATATCTGTTTTAAATTAGTTTGTTTTGTTTAAACGAATCTGATACATCAGATTCTACTGGCACTCAAAACTGTCTGATCTCGAAATCTACCTATTTCTAGCGGATATACGTGCCGCTTGGACTTTTTAGGTATCTGACCATCAGCAGGACAACACAAACAAACACAATTATTCTCTCTCTATTTTGTTTTTGTTTTATATTTATCAAAAAAAAATCAATTCTTACGGTAAATCATTGATTGGAAGTTCGCTACTCATCGAAAAAAATATTTCAACTATATATTGGTTTATTCTAGTAACAGTTGCATACACCAAACATTACTTTGAATTGTTAACTAGTAGTTTGCATACACAATAATAAATTTCAACTATATATTTGTTTATTCTAGCAACAGTTACATACACTAAATATTATTTTAAATTGTTAACTAGAAGTTTGCATACACAAAAAAAATTTCGACTATATATTTGGTTATTCTAAGAACAGTTAAATACACTATTACTTTAAATTGATAACTAGAAGTTGGCATACAAAAAAAAAATTTACTATATATTTGGTTATTCTTATAACAGTTAATTACACTAAACAGTACTTTAAATTAATAACTCGTAATTTTCTACACACAAAAAAATGCAAATATATATTCGTAAATTCTAGTAACTGTACAATATGCTATTTATTAGTTTAAATCAATGACTATATTTCCACATAATAGGAAAAGAAATTTCCATTATCCATTCGTTTAATCCCGACATTGTTAATTATCCTCATCAATACTTCAAAAGCATTAACTCGTGATCGAAAAGTCACTTGGCAATAACTCCAACAGGATTGAACAAAACAAAATTTTACTTACGGTGTATCTGGCTAGTTAACTTGGTTGGAACAAAACCACCGCATTTAGAAGAGATCAAGAAAATTTTATTTACCGCTTACTTGTTGGGTATAATTGAACTACCACAATTTCTTTTAGTTTTCAAATTCCCTATTTTGTGAACAAACACGCGTTTTGGTATTATATCTATTCGACCGAGCTGTCAGAAAAAAAAAACAAACAACAACTCTGATTTCATCAGAACAAAAATGAAGAGACTACGAGTCACAATAGACTAGAATAAAATAAACAAATAAGAGATTGAGGCTAACTTTTAGCTGCTATTCATATGCGGTTAAACAACGAATCGATAAGGTAGTTTTTTGTGGGAAATTTTCTTTTCTTTTCGATAATTATTGTAGCCATAAAAAAATTGGTACAATTAACTGGTGTTAAAATTGGACAAGAATTTAAAAAAAATGATTATAAAATGATGGTAAGAAATTATATTTAACAAAAAGGAAATCAGAAACAACCTTAAAAGTTCATGACAGCACAGCAAACGATTATATTCTAATTCAAAGACATTGCGCAACCGTTTTATGACAGATTTTTAAACAGGAAGAAGATTATTGATTGAATATAAGAAATTATGTTTGACAAACAAAACGAGAATAACTACAAAAGTTTCTGCTTTTGCGAATTCAATACGTGTGGACAAGGTGGTTAAGGTGGTTCCTAAGGTGGTTAGATGATCAAAGGCGATTAGATGATCAAAGCAACCATTTCATTATCTATTTCAATTTTTTGGGTTCAGCCAAAATTTATGCTTTCAGAACTGGTTTTGGTAACAACAAAATTTAGCCAATTATTTAATTTAGAGCGGGTCTTTTTCTTGAATATTTGTTTATACAAGCTCGATAATTTTACATAGTCTATTTGGAGCCACTATATCACTAATTAAGTTTATATAATTTAAAATCATACAAAAGTATCACATTAATCTCTAATTTCACCTTTATTCTTTTAATCACCACTTAAAGTTTTTGGTTATGCTTCAAATAAAAAAAAAATTATTAAGTAAAATAAAAAATCAGTTTTTATATTTTAACCAACCATAATCAAACATATAACACTATCTATCCACTTATGAACCTCATCAACAAACACATTAATCATAATATTTGTACATATATACATATGTGAAGAAAAAAATTCGAATTACATTTCTTTTTACACTTCATAAAAACGTCATAACTATTACTCCTAGTTATTTGTTTCGAATAGATAAATAAATTTAGTGGCTATTTTTATTATAAAATTATTATTTTTATGAGATTAGTTAAAGACATTTTTTTAAAACAACAAGTCCATCTGTTGTCTAGTTTCTTTGGAATTACAAATTAAAATTTTGATCAAACGAAAAACTTTTTCAGTTTAATTTTCAATCAGCGCCCCTTGTAACATATACGAGTATCAACTTTCTAAAAATATTGAAAATGAAAATATGTATTAGAATGTAACAATTAAATTCCAAAATAAAAAACCAAAAAATTATTTGAATAGTTTTCAAAGTGAAGAATATATAAATAGAAAACTATCAACTTTAATTAAAATTTACACATTTAATTTGTTTGTTTTTTTATTTTAATTATTGTTTATGGTGTCGATTGTTTATCTTTTAATTATGTTACTTATAACGTTAAAATTTGAAATACAAAATTGATTTGTTCTAATTTAAATAAATTATGGTTGAATGTAAGTAATATATAAAATTTATAGCGAAATGATTCGGTGATTAAAAATATTTATTAATGTCTATATTAATAGATTTGAATTGAAAAATACTATCGTTTATCGTATTATGGATTTATGGATTTAAATTGTTTGTGTAGTTTAAAAATTACAATTGATTCTCGTTTTTATTTTTTTAAAATAAAGAATTATTTATTAGTGGCGCAGTTTTTTAAATTTAACAAAAGTTCAGACTAAATTAAGTATAAATGACTTAATGATTTTGATTCAATTTTCTTCGAATGTTAAAATTTAATTTGATGGAAAAGAAAGTAAACTAAATCATAAAAATGAACAGTCGTGATTCACGATTACATGTTTTTATCGAATAACACTAACATAGAAACAACAACAAAATTTATTTTATATTGGATTGATTTAACATCAATCAAATCTAAACGTTTGTTTTGTTTTTAAGAATGTCAAATTAATATTAATTGTGAAAAATGTACAACATTTAAGCGGAAGTTACATTAAATGTGTGAAATTAATAGAATAACGAGATATTCGAGAAAGTATGTTTTGTACTGCTAGCTTGCTGAAGGTCTTATCTTATGTGTTCTACCCTGGTAGTTTTTAGTGTCCATGCAGTGAAAAAAGTTTTTCTCATCTTCCTTGGAAATAAATGTACTTTGCTTCATTTTCTTAATAAAGATATTTCGAATTTTTAAGTTTTTGGTTTAAGCTTTAAGGTTTACATAGTGGTGAAGACCTTTGGTGAGTGTTTTTTGAGTCATCTTCATCTTTGAGTCACTTGAGAAACATTTTCCTAAACCAAAGCATTCACCTAGACATGCGGTTTTTAATATGGTTCACAGTTTTAATATTGGTTTGAGGAGTTTTCATTCATTTCTTTGTATAAAAATGTTAGTAATGTATACAAAAAGTTCAACGTTGAATTAATAGAGGTAGCAGAGCGTAAACTTTCAACATATCTAACAAACAACAAAGATAAAATCAGTAAACACAACCAGCAGCCAAATTCTGTAACTGTGAAGTGGTGAAGTGTTAAAAATTTTTTCATTTCGATTTAATCATTAATTTTTTATCATTTTACCATTTTTGCGATTCTATATGCGATTTAAATGTTAAAAAATTTAATAGCAAGCATCGCACTGTCAAACGTCAACAGTATATAAGATTAAATGTTTATTTTAACTTTTAACACAATTTAAACGTAAAACGTTTACAAATTTTAATATATATAAATATTTAAAATAATAAATTTGAAAATAAATCTATATTTAATTTAGAAATGCAATTTTAAAAAATCAAATCACATTGACGTTATTGTGTTTTTTGACAGAATGTCAATAACAACAAAAGAAACAGGTCTGTGCAGTTGGCCGGGAACTTTTGATTTCTTAAAATTTTATATTTTATTATGATTGTACCTTGATTGGGAGGAATGAGGAGTTCAATTAAAATGATTGTACCTCTCTAGTTTAATTATTATGAACAAAACAAAATTGGGTTTCCAGTTAGCCGGTCATCAATTCATATTGATATTTTTCGGTAAATTATAGTTGATAACAATTCGAAATCGTTTGGGAGGAACAAAAATATAAGTTTTATTGATTGTACTACCGTAATTTATTAACAATTTTATATAAAACTTTTTGATTCTGAACCATTGACAACTGTCTGAATTTGCAAAACACACCGATGATCCCCCTTACAGAATAGTTTCGAAGCTTTAATCATAAATGACTGCATTACCGACTGAAAACATTTAGTATTAAATTTATACGAGAGAGTCTTTTGTTTTACATATTTTGATATTACAGTTTACAGTTACATATTTTTATATTAATTTATTTTATCTAAGAAGGCTAGAATTATTTTTAACAGTCAAACATCCTTTGATAACAAATTTTAACTTTTAATATAAATAATTGATTTTCTAAGTTTTCCTTCCAATCCGTTTTATTTCAAACTGTTGCTATTTACGAATGATGAATTTTTATGGCATTAACGTTCATTTTTATTATTTATTTAATTATAAAAATGAACATTATTTGTTGTTTAACTTAAATAAGATATTATGGACATTAAATGCAAGTACTATAGATAGTAATTAATATGCTAAAATTCTTACTATGTAAATGTAGTGGAAATATTTATTTATGTGAAAATCTATTTTATCGACCGACGTATCAACAATATCAAAACCGTTTAATTTTGTAAGAGACATAATTGTTTTAATTTAAAATTATAAAAATTTATAACAAATATCTTTCCATTCAAAAGTTTATTGAAAAAATAACTATTTCAAACCGAGAATCGAAAACGCTAGTAAAAATTTCTTCAATTTTAAAACATTCAGAAACTATTGTAGATGAATAAAAACTCCTGAATGCATTCTATACTTTTTTAGTATAATGACGTCACACAGTTGATTGAAAGAAACATACATGAGATAAATGAGAAGTTTTCGGCATGCATGCTAAGAACAATGCCTAATAATATATCATGGGAATTTTTTGTTGATTCAATTTAACAAAACAAAATGTGTCCTCTAGTCTATATGTAACAAAGTCGTATTGGTGATCAATAAATTTCCAATCTTCACTAAATACAACTATACATATACATACAAATTTAACTAAAAACGTCTATTTACAGTGTTGCTAATTTTTATATTTGTTTAATAATTTAAAAGTAGTGTTTAATTCGTTAGAACTACCATCTGCAATACAATAGAATAAAAAAATATTGTATGAGATTTGACTCTGAACAAACAATATTAATTAAGATTTAATAAAAGTTTAAAAAAAAAAGCCAATTGCAAGATTTCGAACCTCTGTTCAACAATTAAAATACACAATTTTCGTGCCGACTTAACGTCCACGACCAATTTCATTATTAAAACGTTTGAGTTGTATAAATTATTTAATGATTGTAAAAAAACGGTTTTCATGAGTCAAAAAACGGTGGTTATCATTATATGCAAGGGATGTAATTAGGATGTTTGACATTCCTGCATAGGATCTTGATGAAACGTTGGCAAATGATCCAGGTTCACTTGAAAAAAGATCTGGATTCATTTCAAAATGGCGAGGTGTCTGCCGAACACCTCTAAGTTTAAATCTTCAATAACTTCTAATCCCTTCTAATCTAATTTTGATTTTTTTGCATCTTTGGAAAAAGATGCAAATATGTATGACAAGGAGTTGATTAGTTTTTGAGTGATATTGAACAAAGTGGTGGGGGGTCCACCGAGCACCTGTTTTTTTTAAAGCTCAATAACATCTGTATCTGATAATCGAATTGGATGAAACTTGGTACATAAGCATTTAGTATGGTTCAAAACAGTTCTACATCACAACTGCCGGTTTTTCACTTGCGGTAAAACATTTTTGTTTGCATTTTTTTCAGTGTCTTGATGAGGCTGTATAGTAGTCTGCAATAATGAGTGATTTGATTATGATGAAACTTATGAAAAAGGACTCAATTAGTGTGAGAAGATAATGATCAACCTTTGGGACACATTGATCAAAGGTGTGTGGGTCCACCATACAACTGCTGACTTTTCACACTGTGTTTTTAAAGTTTGTTGGGAGCAAACAGAGTTTGTTCCTTAATCAATTTTGATGATACTTTGATAAAAGATGTAAATTTGCATGACAAAAAACTGATTAGTTTTTGGACAGGATTGGAATAAGTGATGGAGCGTCTCCGCTCGGACCTATTTATTTCAAACTTCAATAACATCAGTTCCTGATAATTGATTTTAAATAAACATGGTATATATGCTTAGAGTATAGCGGTTTGTCGCTTGCGCTATCGGTAAATTTTTTTTATTTTCTATTCGTACAACAAGATTTAGTTCTGTTGGGTTACTACAGCTTTCTTAAATGTTTTTATAATTAGAACTACGCGAATACGCTATAACATCGGTCACTAATTGAAGTATTTGATGGGTATTAGCTCACTATATATCCAGAACATTTTGTTTCCAGAGCTGTGGTAAAGTTAGCCTATGCATCAGCTTCGCAATATTTGTTTATTGGTTTTATTTTAAACTCCTATTATAATAATACATATTATTTGTGAATCAGTTAAAATTAGGTATCAATAATTAACGGTTCTTAAAACATTAAATATGCCAACATTTTTTTATTGAATTGTATTCAAATATATGTCTAAATTAAAATATAGTTAAAGTTGTTAAAATAAAATGTTAATGATTTACCGTTAGAACAAGATCCACTTTTACAAGGTATTGGCCTGTTTGCATCTTTATCAGAAATAAACTCAAAAAAAAGTTGAGTTGAATGAAGATACTGTTCATTTAAAGTAACCTCACAAAGTCCTATTACTGATTAATTAATTTTCAATCTTCCGTAAACACAACAAGACCCTGGTTAAACATTCCAATTCAAACCTATTGAATCCTATTAAATCCAATATAATTTCAATAGGATTAAATTGGATTGAATTGGTTTAATAGGAAGACTTCGATCTACCAATTAAAATTCAATCGGAATGAATGGGATTTAACAGGAAAAGAAGTTCTGTAGGATTCTAAAGGAAATTTCCAATTGAATTTCAATCGGAAATCAAGAGATTCAATAGGAAAAAGGAACTTAGAAAAAAATTAAACAATCTTATAAACTTAACAGAATTTAATTGGAAAAGATTTAATAGGAATGAATAGGATTAATCGGAATTCTGCAATGGAAATTTCCAATTAATTCCTATTAATATAAATTTCCTATAGATTCCGGTTGAAAAATAAAATAGAGATATTTAACAGGAATGAATAGGATTGTATTGGAAATAGATTTTTTGAATAGGAATTAATTGAAAATTCCCAATGCAGAATTCCCATTAATCCAATTAATTTTTTTCAATTGGTTTCAATTGTAATGTTTAACCAGGGATATATATATATATATATATATATATATATATATATATATATATATATATATATATATATATAAATATATATATATATATATAAATATATATATATATATATATATATATATATATATATATATATATATATATATATATATATATATATATATATATATATATATATATATATATATATCTGTAGGTGGGAGGTAAACTACACCAAGTCACATTTTTAAAATTTTACACACTGAAAAAAAAATTGAAGTTCATGACAACCTCATCTCGAAGTTGGCTGTTGATTATTCATGCAAAGAAAAATTATTTGCAAACAATTTCACTGTGATTGGGACAACTACACGATAACATTTTCCTAACAACAGAGTGAGGTATATTTAAAATATAAAGTGTTATATCCAATATAACAGTAGTTGAATAAAGATAATAACTATTTCCCTGAAAAAAATTTTCTTTGGTCTTATATCATGAATTTTTCATTTTAAAGTTTAAGTATTTGAGATTAATTGAACTATATTTTATTTTCACATAAATATTTCGTGTGATTGTCTCAACTTCATCGATTTATAATTGTAGAGTTGTTGAAGCAATTTCGTAGTTTGATTCGCCATATGTGACCGCACGGTGAGGTTGAGACAATTGCATTTCGATTGGAAATAGGACATGTTTTTTTCAGTGCAGGAAAGCCAAAAAACTGTTTGAAAATGGACTATTTACTATGGACTTGGACTATTTAAAATTGTTCTATCTCGAAAACTCCACTAGTTAGGACTCAGTGCTTTTAACCTCTCGGTAGAAAACAAAATCCTGATTCTAACAGTATAAAAAAACGTATTTTGAAAAAATTGGACTTGGTGTAGTTTACCTCCCACCTACAGATATATATATATATATATATATATATATATATATATATATATATATATATATATATATATATATATATATACATATATATGTATATATATATATATATATATATGTATATATATGTATATATATATACATATATATATATATGTGTATATATATATATATATATATATATATATATATATATATATATATATATATATATATATATATATATATATATATATATATATATATATATATATATATATATATATATATATATATATATATATATATATATATATATATATATGTATATATATACATATATATATATATATATATATATATATATATATATATATATATATATATATATATATATATATATATATATATATATATATATATATATATATATATATATATATATATATATATATATATATATATATATATATATATATATATATATATATATATATGTACATTAACATATTATATGGTTATTTAACTCAATGAAATTTATGTAAAACCTCCTATTCAGTGTTGCTCATCTTTACATTTTTTTATTTCATTAAGAATGCATAATATGGTCATAATAGCAAACGTTATGCAGAACTCGTTAAAATTACCATCTACCATCTTCTAACTTTTAAACCAAATGACTAAATTACAAAATATTGTATGAAATGTAAAAATAAAAAAAAAACATAAAAAAACAGGATTTGAACCCATGCTAAGCTAAAAATAGCAAACGAATATTACTGTGTCGCCTTAACGCTCACCATCACGTACATACTTGTAATTGTGTAAATATATTTAATAATTTTAAGCCAAAATAATGATTATTCGTGTAATCTGCAATATACGATCGAATTCAATTCGATGTGAGAGACAATGGAATCAATATCTAAATCGGGAATCGATATCTAAAATAAATGGGTGAAACACCTTTTTACCGACCTGATACAGTTTTTCCCCATAAAAAACTCAAAACCAAACCGTTATCTTCAAACACAAACTTAAACAATTCTTCTGGTTATGTAACAAACAATCCAGGTATGGTATGATTGAATTTGATCGGAAATTTTTATACGAATCGAAGATACTACGACAAATTTTTTCCGACGTATGATTGAAATGTTTCGTAATATTTTCGATTCTCATATAAACGCACCCATTTAGTACAGAATTTAAAAATGTCAAAACCTTTTAATATTCGTATTTATCATTTGTTGTGTTGATATTGATAGAATATATATAGTTGTTGTTGTTGTTGTGTTGATATTGATAGAATATTTATAGTTTAAATGGCGAGTTTAGCTTTTTTTATGATTATGGATAGCTTTTCCGTTGTAAAATGTTTATTAAACAAATGTAAAAATGATATATAAAAAAAACATAACGTATAACTTAATATAATTTACAACAAAACGTCAAGTATAAATTTCCGACAAGCAAAATGGATTCGAAAATTTTTCCGACAGAAATGTTCGAAAAATACTTTCAATCATATGCCATTTTAAATTTCCGAATAGTTATAATATTTCCGAGTCGGATTTTTATTCAATCATACCACCACAGACCTATATATTTTAACAAACCCGTTGGTCAAAATGCCAACAATTCTTTAATTCCGTTAAATAAAAACTCAAAATTTTCATCAAAAACTTTTGATGAAAATCCAAACGATCTGAAAAAAAAACGTTTGATTTTAGAGGTTGAAGAATAACAAGCAACAATTTATGTGAAATATGTTTACAATAGTAAGTGAATGTAAAAAAATCTACCTATTACAATTTTGGCCTCTGATCCGATTATCATGTCATATATATGGCACTAAAATTTTTCCAAAATGCCGAGATGACGCACACTGAATTTTTTTATAAAATCTACGGAAAAGTACGTTTATGCATGTGTGAATGTATACATCAATATCCTCTCTTTAAATGTTCATAATATTGGTGTTTTCTAAAAATATGGTCAAGGTTTTATGATTGAATGACAAAATATTGTGTATGTACATTATTTTTAAGTAGACAAGGTCAAATAATATTTAATATTTCTTTTAGTTTTTTTGGGATAATATGTATTTCATATTTGGGTTATGGATTTTTTTTTGTTGTCATAGGTTAGTTACAAAATTTTACATTTTTGGAATCTGCTTTTATTATTAAATGGAATAACATATATTTTATTGATATCGGTCGTTTACCAAATAAATTTAAATAGGTTTTGATTTTGTTTGAGTTTGCAGTCATATGTAGTCATATGTAGTCATGCATTTTAGGGTGGTCCACTACTTCATGGGTTAAAAGAGTGGTGAACTGAAATCACCAATTATTCACATTGTGAGAATTTACATTGAATACAAGAATAGGCATTTTAATATATAAATAAAATAAATGAAAATAAATGGGTGAAATATCAATTTACCAACTGAAATAAATTTAATTAAAAATAAAACCCTCCACAAATTTGTCTATTAAAGAAAATGAAATTGTATTTTTTAACCAAGTAAATCACTTTTTACAATTATTTCTAAAGAGAATTAGTGGTTGTGATATATGATCACTCACTGGAAAAAACCATCTGCCATTAAAGTATTGGAATCAATAAAATCGAACTAGATTTTGACAATTTTAAAAAACTTACAGTTCATACCATTGATCTTCGTTTCAAATTAATAAGTAAATTTCAACTTAAAAAAGTTGGTCATTTCTCGAGAGGTTTAGGCGACAGAGGTTCATTCTCCAAACCAAAAATGTTGTCAAAAGTGTAGTAGGGAGCAAATTTTGGGATTACGGGATTGCCATATTTATTTATTTATTTATTACTCCATTAACAATTCAATACTGAATATCCCAAAGATGAAGTTCCCAAAAATTTCCAATTTACTTGATTTTTCGCTTTTCGTCGCCAAAAACAGCTCGCATGTTGAACAATGCTTTCCTTCCATCTTCTTTTAGGTTGACCCCTACTTATCTTGCTTGTTGGTGTCCAAGCCTCTATAATTGATGGTGTTTGGTCTGGCCTACCTATACCTTGCAACATGGCCAGCCCAGTTCTGCATTTCAATTCATTCGTTGTCCCTTAGCTTAAACCAGCAATATAGAAAACCTCACGTTAACCCATAATGCCAATAACAGCGGCTGCAGCTACATTCTGACTGTGAAGCAGTGAAGTGATAAGTTTTCAATCAAAAGTAATAAAGAAATTTTTAACGCTTCACTGCTTCTCAAACAAAAATTTACAAATCAACAAAAACTGATCTCTCCATGCAAACCTAATATAACTTACTTTTTAACAGGATATCGTGTTTTCATCGATTAAACCCGGCCAATATTTTTGACTCAAAATGTAATGAAAACTAAGATAATAACCAAAATGTTGACTCTCTTCAAATCGAAAACATTGAATACGAATCTTTTAAAAACATTTCTCGATATCATGAAATCAAAGCATTCAAAGACTTTATTAAAGATTCTTAGACAGTTGTTAATTGATTCATTAGAGCCATAATTAGTACTACTGAAATTAATTGCAAAAAATATACCACGTTGGCGAAGCTGCCGAGATGGAACATATATATCGAAATAATACAATAAATTTGAGCAATCGATCCGACAACACAAAACATCTCTAGCAAAAATCGCACAAGCAACCTCTCTTCTCTTATACAGCGTCTTCAAAGTCAAAAGCTCTAATAGACTTGCATAAGGTTCTAAAGAAAACTGAAAAGTTTTATTTGAAGGCAATCTATTCAGAGCAAAAATAAGAAACATTTTCTGCACGCTTTCAATTCGTGTCGAATGGATAACATACAGCGGATTCCAGATTACAGAACCATATTCCAAAATTGATCTGACATATGCACAATAAAGTGTTTTGAGCGTTAATGGATCACAGAAATCTTTAGTATTACGTTTGATGAACCCTAGCATTGAATTAGCTCGTCCAATCATATAATCAAAATGATCATTAAATGAGTATGAAGCTGTGAAAATAATACCTAAATCTTTGAGCTTATATACACGTTCTAAAATATTATTGCAGAAATGATAAGTAACTAAGATAGGTGATTTGTTTTTAAAAATTGACATAATTTTACATTTAGAGATATTCAAAAACAGCTCATTTTCTACAGTCCAAATATGTAATCTATTCAAATCACTTTGGAAATTAATTGTATCAGTGATTGATTTTATAGTAATATAGGCTTTCATATCATCTGCATATAATACAAATTTAAGAAATTTAAAACAGTGACAAACATCATTAATAAATAAAATGAAAAGCAAAGGTCCAAGATGACTACCTTGCGGTACACCAGAAGTTACTTTGAAAGTCGTAGAACAATAACTACCAATTTTGACATACTGCGTACGCTGGGATAGATACGATGAAATCCATTTAATAGGAATCATTTCACAATCAAGTTTGTCAAGCTTGAGTAATAATTTAGGGTGTTTAACCTTATCAAACGCACTGCTAAAATCAGTGTATACAACATCAACTTGCTCAAAGTTTTGCAGTGCATCCGAGATATAACGCAAGAATAACACTAAATTAGTGGTAATTGAACGTCCAGATAAAAAACCATGTTGTTCTTGAGCAATAAACTTTTTAATATGAAATTCCAAAAAATGTTTAACTAGTTTTTCAAAAAACTTCGGCAACACTGAAATTAAAGCAATACCTCTGTATTTACTAATATCATCACGCTTACCAGATTTGAAAATTGGCCTTATGAAAGACAACTTCCAAGTTTCTGGAAATATACCGGTGGATAAGCTCTTGTTGAAAATTAACATTAGTGGACCAGCCACAGAACATAAGCAACTCTTGAATAGGATAGGAGGCAAGCCATATGGCCCAGCACCTTTAGAGATGTCAAGTTCATTCAATCCCTCAATGATTTCATCCATGGAAAATTGCAAGTGGATGTAAGGACTACCAGATGAAGAGCAAGTAAATGGGGAGTTTGAATCGCCATCTTCAGAGCAATTCACTGTTTTAAAATAGGACGCAAATAAATTACAGATATCTTCAGGGTTTGAAGCATAAACATCATTTAAGTTAATAGTCTTAGGATAGCCATTAGTTTTTCGCTTTGAGTCGATAAATGACCAAAAATTCTTAGGATTAATTGAAATTTCTGATTCAATCTGCAACATATATGATTTATACAAAAAATTATTCAAAGTTTTAAATTTATTACGACAAATACAAAAAGTAGAGTAAGCAGAAGTGGTTTGGTTGTTCTTGTAAAATTTTTGAGCTTTAACACGGCGATTTCTTAGATTAATTAACTTTTTATTAAACCATGGTTCCCGATATGACTCAATACTATGACAAACAGGAACAAATTTATTTATCCCATTTTTTAAAATTCCATCAAATTTACATACACAATCATTTACATTAAGACCGTTAAATAAAGAAAACCAATCAATGGAATTCAAGAACAAATTAAAAGAACTATCACCCTTAGAAAAATTAAAATACGGAAATGAATTATCAATATTTTCAACACAGTCAATAAAATTTAATTCCAATTGTAACGGTTTATGATAAATACTAGAGCAGCCCGCGAAATCTTCCCGCATGGAGGGATCAGTTTTTATTGTTTTGAAATTTTTTTTTTAATTTTCGATCTACGGGTGTGACAACCCCGCGTACTCCAGTCCCTGCTATTGACATACGAGTTAACGTGAGATATCACATACCACTGGCAATAGTAGTGAGATATCACTAGCCAAGGTGACATCTTAGGGGTGGTGGCGGATGAACTGTATTCAGTCAACGGTAGCACCCTCAATCTTAGCTGTGAAATAATCCTTGATGATGAGAGGCTATTGCTTTCTTGAAGAAAGGAGCCTTCATATAACTTTGTGTGGGCTTCAATCATTAAGAAAGACTGTGCGTCACAGGATCAAGGAATATGCAACCGGCTGGATTATTGGCAACTACATTTTGGTTTTGTTCCAGCAAATTTTTGTAAAAATTTGCTATTTACCTTTTAATTTACTTTAATTTTCTCTATTCTATCATAAAATATTGGCCTATGTCATATTTTGTCAGTGATAGGATTTTTTGTTTAGTTATCCATTCTTTAACAAAAAATATAAAAAAAACAAAAAAAAAGAAAGATTGACGTCCATCAACACCTTTGAACTTATGTTGTTGTGGGACCTTGGTCTTAAAAGGTTTTTATGTGTTATTGTGACACATATTGTAATTCCTACTACACAACACATTGTATTAAAAATAAAAAATAAAGAGACTGCAAGCTGATCACATGAAGAAAAAATGAGATCCAACATTCTATTTTGATTGTTAAAGATGCGATTATACTGTTTAAGTCCAAAACTAGTAAGATTATCTAAAAATTCATTAGACATTTCATTGGTTGACGTAGAAGAAAATTCGTCTTCATTCACCCAAAACCATTCAATAAGTGGTAATTTAAAGTCACCAAGTACAATAATTTTATCCGATTCATCCATTAAAGTTAAAACTGTGGCAACTGAATCAATTAGTTTCATGTAAGTTTCACGTGAACTCCTTGGACGAATATAGGCTGTACACAAATAAATCCATTTCCGGCCACGCTTGATTTTTACAGCTAGAAACTCAAGCTCGCTAGTTGACGTATACACGACAGCAGATTGGAGATTGGCTTTAATTGCAATTAAAATTCCACCACCCTTTAGTTCTTCACATATATATCTATCCCGACGAAACACTAGATAGTTTTCAGTAAAAAATTCTTCGGAGTTAAAGCTGCATGTGAGTGAGGTTTCGACTAAAGCAACAACATCAAAATTGGTATTCAAAGCGGACATATAAATTTTATCTGCCTTGGATCGAATACCACTAGAGTTGTTGAAATGAATTTGAAGAGTATTTTTACATATATGATTTAGATCTAAAAAAGCATTATTATATTGACCGGCAGCATTATCATCTCTTACGACGCTGGATCGCAAAAGTTGTTTCGTTCCAAGTTTTTTGAAGAAGATGATGTTTTAGGACGATCGATAAACTGACCAACCAAAACACCTTTAGGCCAGATGGTAGCGTTTAGTGCCAAATCAAATAAATCCTCAGTAAGACCGATCTTGAATGAAATAAAATTTAAGCGACTGAGTTCAACATTTCTCGGTATCAATGGACGAATAGAAAATTTCTTATTATCGTCAATGTTTATCTTGCTCTTGATGTAGAATACCAAATCATCAATTTTAGTTTTCGGATCAAGTCTGGTGACATAAAGATGCTTATAGTGAATTGTTTCCACAGAGCGAATCGTCTCATTCATAGACGCAGTGCCAACTATTCCATCATATTCAGTATTACCCTGATAAGACAGCAATTTATGTGGAGGCCGATTGATATTAATTCTTTTACTCACATGACGATCAGACTGTGACGACAAATTAGCCTGAGACTTGTTGGAGACAATCACATTCTCATTAAGTATGTTTTTAGTATTGAGTGCTTTAGGCAGAAAGTTATCAGTTTTAAGAAGATTTACTGCTGCTTATTATATGACTCTTGTATCCTTCCCGTGTTCCCTTATGGCTCTCAAACATGGGCTTTAACTGAAGATGATAAGATCAAACTAGCTGTTGCTCAGAGGAATATGGAGAGATCTATGCTGAAGATAAAAATATCAGACAAAATAAGCAATCAGAAGATCCGAAGGAAAACCAAAGTGAAAGACGTTGTATCTACAACGAATGAATTGAAATGCAGAACTGGGCTGGCCATGTTGCAAGGTATCCTCCAGATCAAACACCATCAATTATAGAGGCTTGGACACCAACAAGCAAGAAAAGTAGGGGTCAACCTAAAAGAAGATGGAAGGAAAGCATTGTTCAACATGCGAGCTGTTTTTGGCGACGAAAAGCGAAAAATCAAGTAAATTGGAAATTTTTGGGAACTTCATCTTTGGGATATTCAGTATTGAATTGTTAATGGAGTAATAAATAAATAAATAGATATGGCAATCCCGTAATCCCAAAATTTGCTCCCTACTGCACTTTTGACAACATTTTTGGTTTGGAGAATGGACCTCTGTCGCCTAAACCTCTCGAGAAATGACCAACTTTTTTAAGTTGAAATTTACTTATTAATTTGAAACGAAGATCAATGGTATGAACTGTAAGTTTTTTAAAATTGTCAAAATCTAGTTCGATTTTATTGATTCCAATACTTTAATGGTAGATGGTTTTTTCCAGTGGCAGTGATCATATATCACAACCACTAATTCTCTTTAGAAATAATTGTAAAAAGTGATTTACTTGGTTAAAAAATACAATTTCATTTTCTCTAACAGACATATATGTTTCACTAATTTCATTTTCTAGGGGGGGCCAAAATTCGTATAGGGGAGGCCGGGCCCTCTGGGCCCCTACCTAGTTACGCCTATGCCAACCAACGAGCTTTAATAATTGTTGATCAAAATTCAAACGACCTTAAGGCCCGCTATACACTTGGGCTAAACTATGCGAACTATGCGAACTTATTTTTAAAAAAATAATGTTTTAATGCAAATAATGATTTTCTAAAAAAATGTAATGTTTCTGTTTTGATTTTATTTTTTAAATGTTATGTTTGTGGAATGTTTTTTTGTATAATTACGTTATAAACAAAAAACATAGTTCGCATAGTTTGCATAGCTTAGTTCAAGTGTATAGCGGGTCTAAAAACGGTTGGTTAAAACTATGCACACATTTCATTTCTTTGTTGATTGGGGTTGCGTTGAGTTTATAATCAATTTTATTTTCAAGGGCATAGTGAGTAATACCATAGACAAATAATAATATTATTATATATTATTATTTGTCTATGGTAATACTTAACCAATAATTTTTGAGATCGTTTAGATTTAAATGAACTGTTCAACAAATTTGTGGAGGGTTTTATTTTTAATTAAATTTCTTTCAGTTGGTAAATTGATATTTCACCCATTTATTTTCATTTATTTTATTTATATATTAAAATGCCTATTCTTGTATTCAATGTAAATTCTCACAATGTGAATAATTGGTGATTTCAGTTCACCACTCTTTTAACCCATGAAGTAGTGGACCACCCTAAAATGCTAAGGTGACCATATATTCAAAAATGAAAAAGAGGACAAAATGTTACAAAAATTTTTCCATATTTATTTTAAAGCGCCCTACAGACGATCCAACTTGTCGGACGACCAAATTGGATGTTATCTCCAGACGATCCAACTTAACATCCGATTTTGACAATTCGTTTTTGGTTTTTGATTAACAAATTCAATTTATTAATTCATATATATACTAAAATACTTTTTTAAAATTTTTTTGTTTCTCATTCTATGAAATTTCTTACACAATTGAATTAAAATCGTCCGACAATATAAACACCAATCGTTTGTTTGGTTGTTCTTACGGTCGGATGGAATTTCCACTTAATTTTATCGGAAAGACATGCATACACACTATCCGATTTTACATCCAATCCAACTAAATCTGTCCGACCGTCGGATCGTCGGTAGGGCGCTTAATACTAATTTCCGCTTACAAACAGGCTAATGATAGTTGGAATTTTTCTGCTGTCCAAATATCATTCACATTTGAAAAGCAACGCTCTACAGCTGTATTTGTACCCGGCAGTGAAAAACAATACTGCACCACTTTTACGATTTCAGTCAATGAAATCTTGGCCTTATAAAAGTGTGCAAAAATTTCAACCTATCGTTCATCATATTCTACATTATGGTCGTTCCATTCAGCAATTTTCACATCATTACAATATATATTTATTTTTTGGATCTCATCAAATATAATTCATTCATTTATCGGAATCATATGGAGTCTAATGACACTGGAAAAATTCAAATTGTCATCGCCTCAACGGCGTAATTGATAGTGAGCCTGTCTAAGGATTCGAGCCAGGTACTGACGAGGAAGGTTTGAATTCATCCGAAACACGAAAAATGTGAAGTGGAGTTTTTTTCTGAGAAACTTTAAACCATACCTTTGAATTGAAAAAATTCCAATTACTTCTTTACTTACTTGAGTTTAATTGATCTCAAAAATCACCAATAAATTTAAATTCCCTTAATGTAGTCTAATATTAATGCATTTAGAACTACAAATTGACCAAGTGTCAGCCATTGATTTCACATTGATTGGAAACAATCAATAATGACTATACGAACGTGACTTAGGATGTTGATTAGAATAGAAATGTTCTCCATTCTATGAATTCACACAGAGTATTGTCTAGAAATTTAATGCAAAATATCCCATATTTTAGAATGTTTTTTGTTTTGTAATTTTATTACTTTTAAGAGGAATTGTTGAAAACTTAAATTACCAATAACCAGAAAAGAGGACAAAAGATTCAAAAACTAAAATAAGAGGACAAAAAGAGGACAAGTTTTCTAAAGATGACAGTCGGCCAAAAAAGAGGACTGTCCTTCTCAAAAGAGGACGGATGGTCACCTTAAAAATGCATGACTACATATGACTGCAAACTCAAACAAAATCAAAACCTATTTAAATTTATTTGGTAAACGACCGATATCAATAAAATATATGTTATTCCATTTAATAATAAAAGCAGATTCCAAAAATGTAAAATTTTGTAACTAACCTATGACAACAAAAAAAAATCCATAACCCAAATATGAAATACATATTATCCCAAAAAAACTAAAAGAAATATTAAATATTATTTGACCTTGTCTACTTAAAAATAATGTACATACACAATATTTTGTCATTCAATCATAAAACCTTGACCATATTTTTAGAAAACACCAATATTATGAACATTTAAAGAGAGGATATTGATGTATACATTCACACATGCATAAACGTACTGTTCCGTAGATTTTATAAAAAAATTCAGTGTGCGTCATCTCGGCATTTTGGAAAAATTTTAGTGCCATATATATGACATGATAATCGGATCAGAGGCCAAAATTGCAATAGGTAGATTTTTTTACATTCACTTACTATTGTAAACATATTTCACATAAATTGTTGCTTGTTATTCTTCAACCTCTAAAATCAAACGTTTTTTTTTCAGATCGTTTGGATTTTCATCAAAAGTTTTTGATGAAAATTTTGAGTTTTTATTTAACGGAATTAAAGAATTGTTGGCATTTTGACCAACGGGTTTGTTAGAATATATAGGTCTGGATTGTTTGTTACATAACCAGAAGAATTGTTTAAGTTTGTGTTTGAAGATAACGGTTTGGTTTTGAGTTTTTTATGGGGAAAAACTGTATCAGGTCGGTAAAAAGGTGTTTCACCCATTTATTTTAGATATCGATTCCCGATTTAGATATTGATTCCATTGTCTCTCACATCGAATTGAATTCGATCGTATATTGCAGATTACACGAATAATCATTATTTTGGCTTAAAATTATAAAATATATTTACACAATTACAAGTATGTACGTGATGGTGAGCGTTAAGGCGACACAGTAATATTCGTTTGCTATTTTTAGCTTAGCATGGGTTCAAATCCTGTTTTTTTATGTTTTTTTTTTATTTTTACATTTCATACAATATTTGGTAATTTAGTCATTTGGTTTAAAAGTTAGAAGATGGTAGATGGTAATTTTAACGAGTTTTGCATAACGTTTGCTATTATGACCATATTATCCATTCTTAATGAAATAAAAAAATGTAAAGATGAGCAACACTGAATAGGAGGTTTTACATAAATTTCATTGAGTTAAATAACCATATAATATGTTAATGTACATATATATATATATATATATATATATATATATATATATATATATATATATATATATATATATATATATATATATATATATATATATATATATATATATATATATATATATATATATATATATATATATATATATATATATATATATATATATATATATATATATATATATATATATATATATATATATATATATATATATATATATATATATATATATATATATATATATATATATATATATATATATATATATATATATATATATATATATATATATATATATATATATATATATATATATTATTTAATTTTTTGATTTGTATTAGCTGAAGTATACCAGGGATATATATATATATATATATATATATATATATATATATATATATATATATATCCCTGGTTAAACATTACAATTGAAACCAATTGAAAAAAATTAATTGGATTAATGGGAATTCTGCATTGGGAATTTTCAATTAATTCCTATTCAAAAAATCTATTTCCAATACAATCCTATTCATTCCTGTTAAATATCTCTATTTTATTTTTCAACCGGAATCTATAGGAAATGTATATTAATAGGAATTAATTGGAAATTTCCATTGCAGAATTCCGATTAATCCTATTCATTCCTATTAAATCTTTTCCAATTAAATTCTGTTAAGTTTATAAGATTGTTTAATTTTTTTCTAAGTTCCTTTTTCCTATTGAATCTCTTGATTTCCGATTGAAATTCAATTGGAAATTTCCTTTAGAATCCTACAGAACTTCTTTTCCTGTTAAATCCCATTCATTCCGATTGAATTTTAATTGGTAGATCGAAGTCTTCCTATTAAACCAATTCAATCCAATTTAATCCTATTGAAATTATATTGGATTTAGTAGGATTCAATAGGTTTGAATTGGAATGTTTAACCAGGGTCTTGTTGTGTTTACGGAAGATTGAAAATTAATTAATCAGTAATAGGACTTTGTGAGGTTACTTTAAATGAACAGTATCTTCATTCAACTCAACTTTTTTTTGAGTTTATTTCTGATAAAGATGCAAACAGGCCAATACCTTGTAAAAGTGGGTCTTGTTCTAACGGTAAATCATTAACATTTTATTTTAACAACTTTAACTATATTTTAATTTAGACATATATTTGAATACAATTCAATAAAAAAATGTTGGCATATTTAATGTTTTAAGAACCGTTAATTATTGATACCTAATTTTAACTGATTCACAAATAATATGTATTTTTATAATAGGAGTTTAAAATAAAACCAATAAACAAATATTGCGAAGCTGATGCATAGGCTAACTTTACCACAGCTCTGGAAACAAAATGTTCTGGATATATAGTGAGCTAATACCCATCAAATACTTCAATTAGTGACCAATGTTATAGCGTATTCGCGTAGTTCTAATTATAAAAACATTTAAGAAAGCTGTAGTAACCCAACAGAACTAAATCTTGTTGTACGAATAGAAAATAAAAAAAATTTACCGATAGCGCAAGCGACAAACCGCTATACTCTAAGCATATATACCATGTTTATTTAAAATCAATTATCAGGAACTGATGTTATTGTGTAACACCCTATATTTATATATATATATAACTATCTTTGTTTCTCGTTTTCTCTTTTCGTTTCATTCTGAAATAATTACAACACGAAACAAAAAAGAATTAGAATGATCGTGAACGTTGTAGCTTACGCTCAATATATTTTATTTTATATAATTATATTTGAATAACTAAGATAATATTGTTTAAAGTATGAATTCTTATTAAACGATTGTATTTAAAATTTAAACCAAATAAAATTAAGTGTTTCTTAAAAATATATATAATGAAATAAAAGTTTAAAAATTAATATCTTTAGTTTTCCAAAACAAAAAGTAAGATGTGTCTTACAATTGAAGTTTGAAATAAATAGGTCCGAGCGGAGACGCTCCATCACTTATCCCAATCCTGTCCAAAAACTAATCAGTTTTTTGTCATGCAAATTTACATCTTTTATCAAAGTATCATCAAAATTGATTAAGGAACAAACTCTGTTTGCTCCCAACAAACTTTAAAAACACAGTGTGAAAAGTCAACAGTTGTATGGTGGACCCACACACCTTTGATCAATGTGTCCCAAAGGTTGATCATTATCTTCTCACACTAATTGAGTCCTTTTTCATAAGTTTCATCATAATCAAATCACTCATTATTGCAGACTACTATACAGCCTCATCAAGACACTGAAAAAAATGCAAACAAAAATGTTTTACCGCAAGTGAAAAACCGGCAGTTGTGATGTAGAACTGTTTTGAACCATACTAAAATGCTTATGTACCAAGTTTCATCCAATTCGATTATCAGATACAGATGTTATTGAGCTTTAAAAAAACAGGTGCTCGGTGGACCCACCACCACTTTGTTCAATATCACTCAAAAACTAATCAACTCCTTGTCATACATATTTGCATCTTTTTCCAAAGATGCAAAAAAATCAAAATTCATACACGAACGAAGATTGTATGCTCCTAACAAACATAAAAAACATGTTGGAAAAAACACCTGTTGTATGGTAGACCCACCAACCTTTTATCCAATCTATTCCAAAAGCTGATAAAATCTTTCTCATGTTACTTAAAAGTTTTTACCAACGTTTCATGAAAATCGATTGATAATTGTAGGCTACAGTAGGGATAAACACATTAAAAAAAACTTTTTATCCGGAAGGGACAAACCGTATATACCAAATTTCAATAAGATCGAAAGCCGGGATTAGAAGTTATTGAAGATTTAAACTTAGAGGTGTTCGGCAGACACCTCGCCATTTTGAAATGAATCCAGATCTTTTTTCAAGTGAACCTGGATCATTTGCCAACGTTTCATCAAGATCCTATGCAGGAATGTCAAACATCCTAATTACATCCCTTGCATATAATGATAACCACCGTTTTTTGACTCATGAAAACCGTTTTTTTACAATCATTAAATAATTTATACAACTCAAACGTTTTAATAATGAAATTGGTCGTGGACGTTAAGTCGGCACGAAAATTGTGTATTTTAATTGTTGAACAGAGGTTCGAAATCTTGCAATTGGCTTTTTTTTTTAAACTTTTATTAAATCTTAATTAATATTGTTTGTTCAGAGTCAAATCTCATACAATATTTTTTTATTCTATTGTATTGCAGATGGTAGTTCTAACGAATTAAACACTACTTTTAAATTATTAAACAAATATAAAAATTAGCAACACTGTAAATAGACGTTTTTAGTTAAATTTGTATGTATATGTATAGTTGTATTTAGTGAAGATTGGAAATTTATTGATCACCAATACGACTTTGTTACATATAGACTAGAGGACACATTTTGTTTTGTTAAATTGAATCAACAAAAAATTCCCATGATATATTATTAGGCATTGTTCTTAGCATGCATGCCGAAAACTTCTCATTTATCTCATGTCTGTTTCTTTCAATCAACTGTGTGACGTCATTATACTAAAAAAGTATAGAATGCATTCAGGAGTTTTTATTCATCTACAATAGTTTCTGAATGTTTTAAAATTGAAGAAATTTTTCCTAGCGTTTTCGATTCTCGGTTTGAAATAGTTATTTTTTCAATAAACTTTTGAATGGAAAGATATTTGTTATAAATTTTTATAATTTTAAATTAAAACAATTATGTCTCTTACAAAATTAAACGGTTTTGATATTGTTGATACGTCGGTCGATAAAATAGATTTTCACATAAATAAATATTTCCACTACATTTACATAGTAAGAATTTTAGCATATTACTTACTATCTATAGTACTTGCATTTAATGTCCATAATATCTTATTTAAGTTAAACAACAAATAATGTTCATTTTTATAATTAAATAAATAATAAAAATGAACGTTAATGCCATAAAAATTCATCATTCGTAAATAGCAACAGTTTGAAATAAAACGGATTGGAAGGAAAACTTTTTTTTTTTTTTTTTTTTTTTATTTATGGCTTAGCTCCTTCATCGGAGCCATATCGCCGATCAATTGCAATTTACAAATTAATAACAAATTTTATAAAATAAATAAATAGAAAAAAAACATAAAATGTGAATCTCCAAAAAAAAAAATAAAAATACGTAAAAATTAAAATTAATATGAATCAAATAATGATATACCAAAACAAAGAAGAATAGTAAAATGTTAAAAAATCTCTTTTCAACATAAATAAAACTTGTCCATTCACACAAATTCTCATTCTTAGATCGACTCATTCACACCACTTTCACACTTCTATTCCACTCATTCTGATAAACTCATACACGTCTTTAATTCCCATTCTATCTAATTTTAAGATTTCATTCAATCGTCTTCCACTCAAGAGGGTATTGAATTGCGATCTGATCTGGTCGTACTTAGGGCACACCAGAATCAAATGCTCAATATCCTCCACCACACAACATCTTTCACACAAATTATTTCCATTCAGACGACGTTTGAACAAGCATTCCTTCCAATTGCCATGGTTCATTCGTATCCTTTCAATCGTTCTTATCATTCTAGTACTTCCCTTGAGGCCCTTATAATAAGGTTTTCTCAAAGGAATACTCACTAGCTCTCTGTACTTTTGGCCTTTCACTTGACTTTTACTCTCATATTCACACTCCCATTTATGCCAGATCATTTGCTGAAACATCCTAAGTACATCCCTTGCATCCTTCCTTTCATACACAATGGCTTGCTCATTCATGCTTCCCCTTTTCGCTAACGTATCGGCCCTTTCATTCCCAGTGATCAGACAATGCGATGGTATCCATTGAATGGACACCTCACACTGATTTCCTTTCACTAGCCCATATATCATGTCCACATACACATTGCCTTGGCTACCACCACCATTTTGTAGCAAGATCATTCCACTCTTGGAATCGGAGAATATTACTATCCTCCTTTTCCTCTCATTTATTCCCAACTTGATACCTTCATACATCCCAATCAACTCAGCATTCATTATACAGATGCTGTTTTCCAGTTTCACAGAACTCTCATAGTCAATCACAGGCCCGAACACTCCAATTCCACATCCATATTCATTTACACTAGCATCTGTATAAACAGCGAAATATGCATGATACGTCATTTTCACACTCAACCACAGTCTTTTAACTATGGTTTCATTCATTTCATTCTTACTAAGTTTCCCAAATTCCAAACACACTACAAGGTTAGCAGGCTTCACCCCCCGGCCAATGTTTCCAATTGAAGAAAACTCGTTTAAGTTTTCGCTCAAAATGGAGGCCTTATAGGTTTTCTTAAAAGGGGGTTGACTCTGTAACCTTGTCAACATTTCCTCAATTAGTTGATTTTGGTTCGTCTTCATTCTCACTATCTCACGTACTGTGATCCACTCTCTCTTAAAATCAAGAGGTGAATCACCAACTTCCGAATAAAGACAGTGGATTGGGGTCGAATTTATCGCCCCCAATACCACTCTCACACATTCATTCTCGACTTTCATCAACTTACGAAAACCAACTACAGAACCATCACCATACACTCCTATTCCATACGCAACTTTTGTGGAAACTAAAGCCTTTCGTAACATGTCAGTCACACCAGGGTGAGCTCCCCATTTCGGTTTGCTCACTCTTTTGATCACATTCAATCTCTTCTTGCACTCATCGGCCAGAAACTCCATGTGTTTCTTAAAGTTCATGTGCCGATCGATCCAAATACCCAAATACTTAACTACATTCACTTGTTCAATTCTATCATTCTCCACTCTAATATCTAACACTCTTTGTGGTCCCATTCGAAATTTCATACAATTACATTTGCTCACATTCACTCTAAGGTTTAAGCTCTTAAGCTTCAGCACAACCTGATTTACACCATGCTGTGCTCGCTGAATCGCTTCGTCAGGAGATCTACCTTTCGCAACGATAACGATATCATCTGCAAACTGCAGGATGATTAGATCGCTATCGCTGATCTGGTGTATCTCCCGCGTATAAAGATTGAAGAGAGTCGGTGAAATTTTACTACCTTGCGGCAGTCCTAAATTCACCTCCTCACTCAATCTAAAAGTTTTCCCATTCAAAACTATTCTCCTTTCACTAATAAACGCATATATCCATTCAATCCATTTCTTCGGAAACCCCAAGTCTGTAAGAACTTGGCTCAACTTCCTCGGAACCACATAGTCATAAGCCCTCTGAACATCCAAAAATACCGCTACAATCTTTCTGTTATCCTTTCTCACTTCCCATACAAACTTTTCCACACACTCTACTGCAGAGTGGTTCTTTCTGAAACCATACGTAGTTTCTGGCAACAAGTTATTCTCATTCACAAATCTATCAATCCTTCCTTTCAGCATACCATTCACCAATTTCATCAAAACATTCAACATACATATACCCCTATAACTTGATGCCAATTCAGGATCTTTGTCCTTCTTAAGTATTGGAACCACTCTGCTTTCTTTCCATTTATCTGGTATTTCGTTTTCCATCCATGCATTATTGAGCACAGAAAACAAATTTTGTTTTGCTTCCGTGCCCAATTTCTGAATCATTCTATAACTCACTCTGTTTGTTCCTGGGGTAGTAGACTTAGAGTTGTCTAATACCTCCATGAACTCACTCCATTCAAAAGGGCCACTCATATCATCACTTTCACATCCATGATCATTCTGGAGAATCTCATTCAAGCTATTATCCACGTTACCCATCATTCTTATAAATTCAATCCCTTTTTCACGGTCATCCAACACCACATTCCTTCCACCAACTTTCATTCCTCTCACTCTATTGAACTTTTGCCATACATCCCGTGTAGTCGTCCTATGTGTCATTTCTGACACATAATTACGCCAACACTTCCTTTTCGCACTACGGATGGCCTTCTTTAACTTTGCTGTCATTCTAGACAGAGTTATTCTGTTTTCGGTGCAAATGCACCGGTTAAAATTGCGTAAAGCCATCCGTTTCTTTTCATAGCAGTACTGGATCTCATTATTCCACCAAGCTTTCACTCGAATATCTTTCATATCAACCGTTTTGACGCATATTTCGTTCATTCTCTCTATTTCACACTCAAGTTGTTCCGCGTTAACGAAATCATTCACAGTGAGAATCTCATCCATTCGTTCCACCCATTTCTTTTCATTCATTAATTCCCTTTTATCCCGATAGAGCCTGTTATCTCTTACATTCATTTCGATCATATAATGATCTCCACCCAAATTCTCTTCACTAACATTCCAAGTGATCTCGGTAGCCAGGTCAATCGACACCAAAGAGATATCGATTGCACTAGCTGTTCCACCCACTCTCGCTAACCTAGTTGGTCTACCATCATTCAGATTAACCATTTCGCTATTCTGAATCAGGTCACTCAACCGGGTCCCTCTCGCACAGTTTCTCATACATCCCCACATTCGCGCATGCGCATTCATATCTCCACCCATTATAAGATCACTTTTTTCTCTTGCCCATTCAAACAAACAATCAAGATCTCTCAAGGCACATTCTCTCTCTTCTGCATTCACTGCTGGGGGTACATACACACTCACAAGTAATAGATTTCTGTCCAAATTTTCTGTTTGTGCAGCAATAGCTTCCATAAACACAAAATTAGGCAAAAGAACACTGCGCAGTCGAATACTGGTTTTAGCCAGTATAGCAACTCCACCATATCCGTCACCTCTCGGTTTAGACAGAAATCTATAACCAGTCATTCTAAACGTCTTATTTGCACGCTCCCATGTTTCACTTACAAGCACTACATCCAAACTGGTATTTGCCAGATAGTTCTGCAGCATATCACGCTTAGCGTAAATGCTTTGAGAATTTATCTGGCCAATACTTAATCTTTCATTCGATCTACTCATTCATTTCTCCATTTATTCACTCATTCACTGGAATCGTGCCTACAAGTTTATTTAATATGAAAAAAGTATTTATAACGAAAGCAAATATCTTGTATCCTATAATTCTAATAGTTGGTAATAGTAAATACCAATAAACCAGAACTATAGGGGCAAAAGGCATAATAGCAGTTTACTCAACTACCATATCTAGGGTTTCCCCTAGAATTGCCCTTTCCGCTTCATTTAAATATATCCTTTTGGAAAAGGTTTTGGTATTAGGTTTATCTAAATTATTGCTAGCTAAATTAGTTTGACTGTTTAATTGTATTTGTTTATTTTCATTAGTATTTGTGTTGACTTGTTGCTGTGATGTTGTTGAATTACATGTTTTTGGTTTTGATGATAATACCGTTGGAGTTTCTTTAATAATTGGTTGTGAAGTTTGTTGTTGTGTTGGTTGTTCTGACTGAATGATTGGTTTCGATAGCATGTTTTGTTCTTGATGTACATTTATTGTTTTTTTATTTAATTGATTTTGTTCTTGTTGTTTAAGTGTAAGTAGTTGTTGTTGTACTAATTTACCTGAAGTAGTATTTTGTTTTAAATCTGAATTTTTTTGTTGATGATTTATTATCTGCGGCTCCCTTAAGCATTCGGCGTATTGATTTGTTCTATTTGTATATAAATTTGGTTGTGATTTTAAATAGATCTCTCTAGCCCGATGGTAAGTTACCCGTTCGCTGGTTCTGATGCATGCAATAGCTTTCTCTCTATGAAAGACAGGACACTCTCTGCTACTACTCATATGCTCACCTGGACAATTTACACATTTAATTTTAACGCACTGCTCTGCATGTGCCTCTGCCTCTGCTTCAGCACATTTACCACAAATAGCATTCCTATTACATCGCATTTTCGAATGACCAAATCTTTGACAATTGAAACACCTAAGCGGGTTCGGAACGTACATCCTTACTTCGACGTTTAGAAATGCCACTCTAATTTCTTTTGGACGGTTAATTGTGCCAAAAGTCAAAATGTGCATTGGTGTTGGCTCCCGCTGTTGATTAATCATTCTAGTAATTTTTTGTACTCTTGTGACCTTGTGCTTTTTAAGTCCCTCCAATATCTCTTCTTCAGACAAATATTTTATCTCCGGGCAAAATATTACTCCTTTAGATGAATTTAAATATTCGTGTTCTTTCACCTCTATAGGTATTATACCACCCAACATTTTGGATTTAAGAAGTGCACGACCTCCTTGTTCTTTACTTGTTAAAACAAGAAGATCACCACTCCTTAATCTCTGAACTTCTTTAATATACATGGTGATCATATCTAATCCCTTTGAAATGAAAAAAACCGACTCTTGATTGAATGTTTTGTTTTCTCCCAAATGTTTAATGATATAGTATTTTTCATCCTCTTCACTTTTACGACTGAATAAGTTGTTATTTTGAATACGCTCACCACCATCCCTTTTCGTCCTCTTTCGATCATTAAGCCTTGGAAAATCTTCAAAATTTTGTAGAACCGAAAAACGGTTTGATAAATCTACGCCCTCCATCCTGCCACCAAGTGGCAGACTGCCTACGGCTTCACCAAAATTCACTTTTTCTTTGATTCGTTCTTCTTAAATTAATTCCAAAATTTCTTCTTAAAATAAATACAAAATAATTTAGATCAAAGTCAACTGACTATAAAAATATTTACAATCCTTAGAACTAAAAGTTTCTAAATTATCACTAATATAAACTATATTTATATATAAAAAAAAAAACCAACTAAACTAAACTAAATCTTATGGTTATTAGTATTTTTATAATGCACTCGTATTTTATTAATTAAAAAAAATTATTTTCCGATAAGAAAAGAATACGTCAATTCGATTTGAAAATCGTAGCCGACTGGAAGGAAAACTTAGAAAATCAATTATTTATATTAAAAGTTAAAATTTGTTATCAAAGGATGTTTGACTGTTAAAAATAATTCTAGCCCTTCTTAGATAAAATAAATTAATATAAAAATATGTAACTGTAAACTGTAATATCAAAATATGTAAAACAAAAGACTCTCTCGTATAAATTTAATACTAAATGTTTTCAGTCGGTAATGCAGTCATTTATGATTAAAGCTTCGAAACTATTCTGTAAGGGGGATCATCGGTGTGTTTTGCAAATTTAGACAGTTGTCAATGGTTCAGAATCAAAAAGTTTTATATAAAATTGTTAATAAATTACGGTAGTACAATCAATAAAACTTATATTTTTGTTCCTCCCAAACGATTTCGAATTGTTATCAACTATAATTTACCGAAAAATATCAATATGAATTGATGACCGGCTAACTGGAAACCCAATTTTGTTTTGTTCATAATAATTAAACTAGAGAGGTACAATCATTTTAATTGAACTCCTCATTCCTCCCAATCAAGGTACAATCATAGTAAAATATAAAATTTTAAGAAATCAAAAGTTCCCGGCCAACTGCACAGACCTTATTTATTCAATGTGCAAGCTGCAATAGACCTTTTTCCCGAAAAAAACTTGACATTTCTGATCAGCTGATTTGTATTTCGAAAACTTTAAATAATAGTTATTTCTTGCAAATCAAGATTGTTTTGCGTTGTCTTTAAGTTGTTTTTACTAAAGTTGCATTATTATTATTTTTTCAATAAATTTTTAATGCATAATTACTGATTTCTAATTATCATCTGACAGGTGACATGCAGCAATTGACGATTGGAGGAAACTTCTGGTGGTAAGAATCAGAACTAGTACTCCAATATAAATTTTGACATTTAGTTCATTTTTGTATACATTCCAAAATTTGTGAATACATTAGTAAGTTTTCAAGCCTAATAATAATAATTTAATCTAAATCCAAATGAAATATGCATTTATAAAACTTGTCTTTTTCCAAAAGTTTAGTTCAAATTAGTGGAAAATATCCAGAACTGTAAATAAAAATCAAAAAAAAAACAGCCATCACAGCAAAGAAAAATCCAGTTCACAAAAGAACTCTGATATTATATTGTGGGGTAAAGTAATGATTTAAACCTAATCTAAATGAAATATACATATATAAAACTTGTCTTTTCCAGGTGTTTTGTTCAAATTAGTGGAAAATATCCTGAACTGTAAATAAAAATCATAAAAAACAGCCATCACAGCAACAAGAAATCCAGTTCACAAAAGAACTTTGATATTATATTGTGGGGTAAAGTAATGATTTAAACCTAATCTAAATGAAATATACATGTATAAAACTTGTCTTTTCCAGGTGTTTTGTTCAAATTAGTGGAAAATATCCAGAACTGTAAATTTGTAAATAAATTACTTGTAAATAAAGTAAATAAAACTTGGATATTATATTGTGGGGTAAAGTAATAATAATAATTAACTAATATAAATCGAGTTTAAAGTTTTGTCCCAATTCTGGAAATTATTTTTGGAATACGTATATAACCGGTACGAT
>OY856186.1:143230737-143345993 GCA_963693315.1 Diogma glabrata | reverse complement strand
CGCCATGCACCCAACCGCAATATATGTCTCTTACGGAAGCAAAAAGTTCAGATTTCAGAATTTAGCGGCGATCCAATTAATTCTGTTTTCTTTTGCAATATTGAATAGATATTGCAACAATTTTTGAATCGCTGTTGCTTAAACTCTGTCAACAACACTTCGCAAATCTTCCCAATTTTTCTGTTTTATTCCTTGTAATTCAAACGCCTTTTAAATGAAATGATTGTTTTTCCATATGGTGCTTATAGTTTTTTATGAATCAAATCAACATATTAATCATTGCATCCCACCATTTATAAATCAATAGCTTTGAATATCCCAGATAACATGTTAAACGTTATCTTTTACTATACATTCAGAGATTAATCGGAGCAGACCTGAAAACACACATTCTGAATAATGTAAAGGAAAAGTGATCTCCGTCGAGAATCGAAACCGGCTTACTTGAGTTACAAGGCTACCTAGCGCCTTATCAACTGAGTTAAAACTGCGACAGTGTAAACCAAACCACCAAAATGGAAAGATATAGAGGATAAAAACCACCAATTGTGATTGATAAATCACAACTATTTTTTCTCATATCTAAAAAACGTTTTTATTTTTGAACTTATCGGTCGCAATAAACGAACAATCTGTGCATCAATCTGTACAAATTTTATTGCAAAATTGGTCGCTATATCAGAAATGTCGTAATAACCGAAGTCGTTTTAAGCGAATATTTTTATATAGGAACATAGGCAAGTTCAACCATTACTTTGATTTTATGACGCTATAGGCGAAATGTCGTTATAACCGAGGGCGTTATAAGTGAATTTCACTGTATATATATATATATATATATATATATATATATATATATATATATATATATATATATATATATATATATATATATATATATATATATATATATATATATATATATATATATATATATATATATATATATTGTTACGTTTTTCCAACCTTCCTTCGAATTGGCCTAACTCACAATTCGATAAACGCAATCCCCAATCTCTTCCTGAGTTCGATCACTGATTAGTAAGCACAAACACCAGGTTTTATTAAGTATTCAACCCCTTAATTGTTCCACAACAACAGGAAAACAATGCAGCAAACAATATTCCTAACTAGAATATTCTTTTAACAGCTTCAGAAACTCCAACGGTTTATTGTAGAAATTTCCAGTAACTCAACGTTCAAAATAATACACAAATTATTTCTATTCAATAACACTTATAACTTTATTCACTAATTTAAAGATCACTTTTATAATTTTAACTTCACAATCGCAGGTTTAAAATAAACTAATTAAAAACTACAAGAAACAATTTCTTTATATACATTCTGCTTAATTTCTAGAAATTTCGCGGTCACTTTTTAGAAACCTTGAGAAAATATTAGAATATTCGATTATTTTACGTTACGTTGATTTGTTCATAAAATCATAAAACAAATAGACCTTAATTCTAAGAATATGTACAACAACAACAATGCTATTCATTTCATTCACTTTCTGTTGTGTTTTGTTGATTTTATTTTCCTGGAAGTGACCGTAATCGTCTAGATCTTTCTGTAATCGTTTAGATTTTTCTGTACTCGTAACATTACCCTCCACTTAAGCCTGTTCGTCCCGAACAGGATCTAGCTCTCCTTTGTATAAGGCCAATCTTTCCAAATGTACGACTTTCGCTTTGCCCCGATGGCCTTTCCTAATTCTATAAACCACGTCATTCAACTTGGTTATAATGTTGTAAGGTCCTTCCCATGCAGCTTGCAGTTTTGGTGATAACCCTCGTTTTCGTTGTGGGTTGTGTAGCCATACTAATTGTCCTTCTTCAAAACCTTTATTATTAGATCGTATATCATATCGGGCTTTCATTCTATCACTGGTCAGTTGTATCTTCTGCCGAACAAGCTTGTGAATATCCTCAAGGTTATCCCTGATTCGGTTGACGTATTCTTGCGCAGACAATGATGTTGATGGTACCGCTCCAAATTTGAGGTCACCAGGAAGTCTTAAATCACTTCCAAAAATAGTTTGAGCTGGTGTCATGGTCGTGGTGTCATGAACTGCTGATCTGTATGCCATCAAAAATAAAGGAATATGTTGATCCCAGTTACGTTGGTTCTTACTGACCACTTTAGCTAGAAATTCCTCCAAAGTAGCATTGAATCTCTCAACCATCCCATCTGACTGTGGGTGTGAAGCTGTCGTTCTCGTTTTGTTAATCCCCAGCATTTGACAAATTTCCTGGAATACAGCTGACTCGAAGTTCCGTCCCTGATCGGTGTGGATCTCCATAGGAACTCCATAGCGGCTAATCCAATTATTTATCACAGCTTCAGCGATTGTGGTTGCTTCCTGGTTGGGAATCGCACACACTTCCGGCCACTTACTGAAGTAGTCCATGATCACAAGCACATATTTATTCTGATTATCAGTTGTTGGAAATGGTCCCGCTACATCCATTGCGATCCTTTCAAATGGAGCACCTACATTGTATTGCTTCATTTTTCCATGACTTCTTCGTACGGGTCCTTTCACCGCCGCACATTTATCGCATTTTTGACACCACTCCACAATTGATTGCCGAGTCCCTGACCAGTAAAACCGTTGTCGTATTTTTGCAAGAGTCTTATTGATCCCAAGGTGACCTCCACTCGTTCCTTCGTGATACTCTTTCAATACTGCTGGTATTTTCCCTTTTGGTACCACTGTAAGGGATTGCTTTATCTTGCCATCTGAGCTTTCCCATATTCTCTTTAGGCATCCATTCTCTAACTGGAGACTGTCCCATTGCGCCCAGTACGCCTTCAAAGTCGGAGTTTTATCAGAAATTTCTCCCCATACTGGTTTGCAACCCTTTTCCTTGAACTCGATGATGGGTGCAAGATCCGGATCTTCTAATTGATCCTTCCTTATGGCTTCAGCAGTCCATTCATTGTCAGGTAGCACTTGTAGTAATCGGACATCGATGATGTTCTCCTTATTTTCTTGACGACTGCAATGCTTGCATTCAACTTGACAGGGTCGTCTCGATAATGCATCAGCGTTCCCATGTGCAGTACCCTTTCGATGTTCAATGTCCAAATCGTACGCCTGCAACCGTTCGATCCAACGTGCTACTTGTCCCTCTGAATTTTTGAACTGGAGTAGCCATCTTAACGCACCATGGTCAGTTCTGAGATGAAATTTCTGACCATACAAGTATTTATGAAAATGTTTGACGCATTCCATAATGGCCAATAATTCCTTCCGGGTAACACAATAATTTCGCTCCGGCTTTGATAACATTTTGGAGAAATAAGCTATCACCTTTTCCTGAACATCTATTTTCTGCGACAATACTCCTCCTATACCTTCATTACTGGCATCAGTATCCAAAATAAACTGAACATTTGGTATAGGATAGGATAGAATTGGAGCCGTACACAATCTCCTGCGGAGCTCTACAAATGCTTGTTCCTGAGGTTCATTCCATTCAAATGCCTTATCTTTTCTGGTTAACTCATGCAGACTTTTGGCAACGTTGGCGAATCCTGGCACAAACCGTCTGTAATATGTGCACAATCCAAGGAAGCTTCGTAGTTCATGTAGGTTCTTTGGTCTTGGCCAGTTCATAACTGCTGCAATCTTGTCAGAATCTGTATGAATTCCCATTGCCGTAACCTTGTGTCCCAAATATTTTACTTCTTCCTTGAAAAGTGAACACTTTTTGGGACTTAACTTTAAACCGGCTGCTTGCAACCTTTCCAGTACCTCCGCCAAGTTCCTCAAGTGGTCATCAAAGTCTTTGCCCATGACGATGATGTCATCCAAATATACAAGGCATGTTTTCCAGTGCAAGCCTTTTAGTACCCGTTCCATTAATCTCTCGAAAGTTGCGGGAGCGTTGCATAACCCAAATGGCATGACATTAAATTGCCATAGTCCATTCCCTACACTGAACGCTGTTTTCTCCCGATCTTCATCCGCAACTTCAACCTGCCAGTAACCACTCTGCAGATCCAGTGTTGAAAACAATCTTGAACCCGATAATGTATCCAGTGTATCATCAATCCTAGGCAATGGGTAGCTATCCTTTTTAGTGACTGTATTTAGTTTCCTGTAGTCAACACAAAATCTTAAACTCCCATCTTTCTTGCCAACTAACACCACAGGTGAGCTCCAGGGACTGTCTGAAGGCTCAATTACACCAGCTTCTTTCATATCCCTCACCATTTTATCAGCTTCCTCTCTTTTAGCTAATGGTAATCTTCTTGGTGCTTGACGAATGGGCTTTTCCGCTCCAGTGTCAATACGATGTTTCACCATATTGGTTCTGCCATTTCCTTCAGGTGTACTGCAGAATGCAGACTTGTGCCGCTCCAACAATTGACGTACTGCTTTCTTCTGCTCTTCTGAAAGCCCTTCTGTCCATTTCTGCACAAGTTGTTCCATTGCTGCCTTTTGTTGTTTTGTGTTGACCGAGCAGTTGATGTTTTTCTGCTCGCACTTTATTATCTTAGCTACCTCTTCACATTGTCCTATGATTGATCCTTTCTTCATTGTTTTCTGGGTATCTGACAGATTTAAAACTCTTACTGGTATTTTGTAATCAGCATCCGATCTAACTAAGGTTTTCCCTATAACGACTTCTTTACAATTTGGATGTTCTTCTTTGTTGGCCTCCACAACCCACAACCTGGGTGACCCAGAACCTCCTTCCAATTTTCCCCAAATGATTGTTTCTGATTGGGGTGGCAGCTTTTCTCTGTGATCCAATATTATTCGACGGACACAATTTGAATATTCACCATTAAACTGGAGTGGCAACTCAACATTTCCGTACGTGAGTACTCCTTTGCCAGCATCAATAACGAATCCATTTGGCCTCATGAAGTCCATGCCCAGGATGACTTCATCCACAATGTCAGCTACAACCACTTCATGTTGAAAGTGAGTATTCCCGATTTCAAAGTTGACCACTTTCTTTCCTTTAATACTTGCACTTTCGCCAGTAGCTGTCTGCATCCGGTATCTCCCTGCTGGTTTTAGTTTCCCTTTCAAAATATCAGTGCGGACAATTGTGTTTGTTGCTCCCGTATCTAACGTGATGACACAACTTTTTCCATCAATATTAGCCCTAACAGTAAGGCTGTCACCTCCCCTTGTCAATCTCGAAACCTGGATGAAGGTTATGGGGCAATCGGTTGTGGGAGCCAGCTTACGCCCCTTTAGGCTGACTCGTTGTAGTTTAACTGATGCGGCGATGCTCCATCGTCTTCCCTAGCTTGCTGCACCCGTTCTTCTGCTGGACGTCTTTGCATAGGCGATGCTGATCTTGCTCGTTTCCTTCTAACATCTCGACATTCTCTTGAAATATGGCCCAACTTGCCACATAACCAGCATCGTATTCTGTCACTTCGAATACTTTCTCGTGCTCTGGGCTTGTAATTGTTATCATCAGCCAACTCTACCCGGCGTATTTTAATTGATGGTTTAATAATTGCTTGTGCAGTTTCATTTGTTAAGGCATAAGCAATAGTTTCAGCGAATGTTGGTTTTGGCGACAACATTACAGCTTTCCTTGTCTCAGGATCATAAATACCATCAGTAAACGCCTCGATCTTCATCTTCTCCATGAAATATGGTGGTGTATTTGAGTGTGCTAAATGAACAAGCCGCTCTACAGCCGAGGAATAATCCTGTAGAGATTCACCATTTCGTTGCAAGCGACCTTTTAGCTCAATCCTGTATAATTCCTTTTTATGGTCGCTGCCATATTTTCGTTCCAATGCATTCATTACTTCAGCATAGCTTTTTCGGTCGGTTGCCGGCACCGCCTGTAATGCTTCAGCTGCTTCCCCCTTTAGAGCAACTATCAATGCAGCAAGACGGTTTTCGGCGTTCCATACATTTTGATCTGCTGCAGTCTCGAACTGGAACTTGAAGATGCCGAAAGATGTGGTACCGTCATATGATGGTGGTTTTAATTTGATATTTGCTACTTGATGTACCACCTGTGAGGTAACTTTGGTCGTCTCAACATCCTGCAACCGTTTTTCGAAATCATCAACTTTGGAAAGTACCTTTTTGTTTTCGTCAAGCACGTTTTGTTCTAATTCTTGGATTTCGCTTTGAATTTTCTCGACTTTTCCATCGAATGCCGTTGACATTTGTAGAAGTTTCTCATCCAAATGTTGATGTATTCCAATTTTCAACTCATTTATTTGCTGGTTCATCTCATCTTTATTTGCAGCAAGTGTTGCAGTAATCTCTTCTTTATTAACAGCAATGTTATTGTTGACTGTTTCCAGCTGTTGATTGATGTTGAGACTTTGCTGATCAAATTTTTGATTCAACTCGTCTTTGTTAGCAGCTATGCTTGAGTTTACGACATCCAATTTCTGATTCATATTGGTATTTACGGCAGCCAATTGCTGATTCATATTCAAATTTATTTGTTGCATCATAGCCATTAACTGTGTAAAATCACTATTTGCAGGTGGCAATGAAGATGTTGTTTCCGCAACAAAACTTTTGTCCTCATCAACTGAATCAGTATTTGTTGTAACAATTCCAAACTGGTAACTTTCCACGTCCATTCCATTGGCTTCCATACCTTGTCGAAGCTGTAGCATTAATTCAGTTTTGTTTCCACTTGTTGACAATCCACGTTGTTCTAGTTCTTTCTTTAACTCAAGAACCTTCAAATCACTTAATAAAACCATTATTAACAGCTAACTAATCCGCCGATGTCACCAATGTTACGTTTTTCCAACCTTCCTTCGAATTGGCCTAACTCACAATTCGATAAACGCAATCCCCAATCTCTTCCTGAGTTCGATCACTGATTAGTAAGCACAAACACCAGGTTTTATTAAGTATTCAACCCCTTAATTGTTCCACAACAACAGGAAAACAATGCAGCAAACAATATTCCTAACTAGAATATTCTTTTAACAGCTTCAGAAACTCCAACGGTTTATTGTAGAAATTTCCAGTAACTCAACGTTCAAAATAATACACAAATTATTTCTATTCAATAACACTTATAACTTTATTCACTAATTTAAAGATCACTTTTATAATTTTAACTTCACAATCGCAGGTTTAAAATAAACTAATTAAAAACTACAAGAAACAATTTCTTTATATACATTCTGCTTAATTTCTAGAAATTTCGCGGTCACTTTTTAGAAACCTTGAGAAAATATTAGAATATTCGATTATTTTACGTTACGTTGATTTGATTCATAAAATCATAAAACAAATAGACCTTAATTCTAAGAATATGTACAACAACAACAATGCTATTCATTTCATTCACTTTCTGTTGTGTTTTGTTGATTTTATTTTCCTGGAAGTGACCGTAATCGTCTAGATCTTTCTGTAATCGTTTAGATTTTTCTGTACTCGTAACAATATATATATATATATATATATATATATATATATATATATATATATATATATATATATATATATATATATATATATATATATATATATATATATATATATATATATATATATATATATATATATATATATATATATATATATATATATATATACTTATATATTATATATATATATATATATATATATATATATATATATATATATATATATATATATATATATATATATATATATATATATATATAAATATATATATATATATATATATATATATATATATATATATATATATATATATATATATATATATATATATATATATATATATATATATATATATATATATATATATATATATATATATATAAAGATGGGGCAAAAAAGTGCAACTACACTGAACAAAAAAAGTAATAATATGCATAAAAAATTACATTAAACTACGAATTAAAAACTTACGATTATTCTTTTATAAATGCTGGTTTATAGTATACATAAACGGGTTATCAAACGATAAACAGATGTTATAAACATTTCGTATTATTTGAAATCTATAAATTTTTACTCATTTATAGATTTCATAAATAATTTGGTTATAAAATTTAATAAACAGCGTTTATTGAATTTTTATGAATTTTTTTTTGAGTGTAAATTTTTCTCCACTGTAACTCATGTGTTATAACTTATAACTACTACGGGCCTAATAGCATTATGGGTTGTTTAAGGTCTACTCAACTAATTCCAAAACATCATCGTGAAGGAGATATAAGTGCAATTGTTAGGAAACTGTCTCAATGATAACAAGCAAAAAACTGACAATCGTCAAAAATGGTATTTCAGCTGCTCTTTTTTCAAAGCTACTTTTTGTTTTTACAAAGCTACATATTTTAACAAAATTTATCGTATTTACGATTCTTCAATTTCAAAACTGATATATAAAATTGAAAATAAGGAAAACTATTGCTTAAAGATTCTCACAAATTAATAATCTGATTCAATTTTAGTGCATGATCAGACCACAATATAGTAGTTATATGCAGGGACTGAAACCGAACCCGAACCTGAACCCAAATGGGTTCAGGTTCGGTCTTTTTATAAACCATGAACCCGAACCCGAATCCATAAATCTCAGGTTCGGGTTCATAAATAAATATAAAAATATATATATTTTCCTACGCAAGTAAGCGTAGAGAGGCTTTTTCAGCTTTGAAATTTGTATTGTCACCACAAAGAGCAAATTTAAAAGAAGAAAATTTAAAAAATATTTTGATTCTTAAATTAAATGAGAATTTTTTTGAAAAATAAATAAAGTTTTTTGACAAATAAATAAAATATATTGTACTCTTTTTCTAAATTTTGAACCCGAACCGAACCCTGAACCGAACCTGAACTTTCTATTTTGATTAACCCGAACCTGAACCCGAACCCAATTTTTTCAGGGTTTCAGTCCCTGGTTATATGATACAAAATAATAATATATTTAAAAAATTTTTGCTTAAAACGATTGTAATTAAATTCAACATAATTTTCAATTAAACGGTTATTACGTAAATCATTAACACTAGGTGATTAATAAATAATAACACCAATATGATATAATTAGTTTTAATAACACGAAAAACAAAACTTCCACTAAGTCATAAATTAACCAAGATTCAAGAATAACAAATAATTTATATAAATCAAATTTTATTTTGTTTCTATAGCTTAATTTCTTTTTAGAATTTAGAGCAAAAATATTAATAATAATTTAATAAAAAATTACCAGAAACTGTTACAAAAAAATTTATTGATTTTATGTTTTTGAATTAAAGTTTTTGTTGTGTGGTTATTATTGCATACATATATAATTGCGCAAGATATGTATGTGATATATATTTGAAATAAATTATAGAAATTAATCGAATAATGCAAAATGATATTTAATTTTTTTTTTAATTAACACGATTACCAGTTTTATTATCTGATTATAAGTTGCAACTTTATTTATTATTAATTGGAAATCAATTAAGGTTGTTTAGATGAAGGTGATCGGAAATAGTTATTTACATATCGAGGGCTGAAAGTAGAAGATTACGATAAAATATATTTTATCAAAGGATATAAGTTAGGAATATGAAAATAAATCAAAAAGACAAACTGACTAGGATGTAAAATTCAATACATTTTCTATTACTTACCAACAAAAGCTTAATACATACATATATAAGTGATTAATGCGATAATCACGTTCGAGAGATTGATTAATGTTTATTTTTATTGTGAATATTATTTGAATAATAAAAAAGTCAGACAAGTGCGAATAAAATTCGCTCGTCAAGGGTTCCGTGAATGTAAAGAAAACAATATCAAAATAATTTACATAAAGTTGTGTTGTAAAGGGTTTATATTGCCAGACCATAGACACATAAAAACTAAATGGTTCATCGTAAATATCAATAGTTAATGTCAATCTCATCTAAATTGATCGAAATGATATAAAAAATATTACTTTAGGTTAAATGATATCCATAGCTATTTATGGTAGCTAAGGAACGACTCAATTCTGTTAAACAACGACGAAATTTAGGGGTGGAGTGGTGTTAACGCTAAAAATAGGACTTTTTTGACAATAATTCAAAAACTGTGCATCGCAAGATTCTAAAATAATTGTAATGTTTCTTAATTTTGGTGTTCTTTCAAATGACACTCATGCGAGCCAAAAAACCTTTTTTTCACGATTCCCCACTCCTATCCCCTAAACACGTAGAATTAAAACTACTTGAGGCTTCGCTAAATTTTTCGTTAAGGGTTTATCAAATTTCCTATCTCTATGAATTTTTTCAAATTTTTCTGTCAATCAACGAAGAAACGTATAGGGGGGGGACCAACTTTTTGTTGCACTTTTTTGAGAATAATTCAAAAACGATGCATCGCAAAATTCTAAAAAAACTGTATTGTTTTTTAATTTTGGTGCTCTATCAAATGACATCCCACTCATGCGGGTCAAAAAACAATTTTTCACCCTTCCCCACTCCCATCCCCTAAACACATAGAAATAAAATCACTTGAAGCTTCGCTATATTTTTCGTGTTCCATAGAATTATAGGCTCATCGCTTTACTAAAATTTTCAGTTCTTTCTATAGCAACAATTTTTTTGTGTTAGATTACATAAGTTCGACATTTAGGTCGGTGCTTGAAAAACAACGTATAATTTTAACAATATTTAAAATTAACAAAAGATCAATGTTTGACTTAAACAATAGCATATTAAACAAATATTAACCCTAAAATAATTGCAGGTTATCGAACTTACCATTCAATTAAAACTCAACATTTTCTAAAGTTATACAAGAAATTTAATAAACCAGTAATTCTAATTATGAATGGATTACAAACGTGGATCTTAACACAAACTAACAAATCACATCAATCTGATTTGAACCTTGAGAATTTACGCCACCTTTTGGGCCCACTTATGGCATACAATACAATACAATATACAATAGATAGTAAAGGACCGTGATAATTTTGAAATAAAGTCTTCTTTCTTTTGGATAACTGGTTATATTCACTCTAAAAGAGTTGCAAAATTAAGAATTGCTCTAAGAATCAGTATAAAGGATGACATGACTACAAATGTACACGCCAGTCCCACTCGATATTGCTATTCGGGTTAAAAAAGCTTTATTTCACCTTACCACCATTCCTACCCTTTCAAAACGATTAATAAATATTTGATACACGGGGGGACGGTCTGAATTTTGAACATTTTTGATCATAACTCAAAAACTGTGCACCGCAAAATTCTAAAAAAAATTGCAATGATTTTTAAATTAGGTGCTCTTTCAAATGACACTCCATTCGCTTGGGTCAAAAAAAGTTTTTTTTTACCCTCTCTACCCCGGTGCCCTAAACACACAGAAATATAATTATTTGAGACTTCGGTATAATTTTCATACAAAATTTACAAATTCATACAAAACTGTGCACCGCAAAATTCTAAAAAAAACTGCAACGAATTTTAAATTAGGTGCTCTTTCAAATGACACCCCACTCGCTTGGGTCAAAAAAGTTTTTTTTTTACCCTCTTTACCCCGGTCCCCTAAACACTCAGAAATATAATTATTTGAGACTTCGGTATAATTTTCATACAAAATTTACCAAATTTTCAACGAATTTTAAATTAGGTGCTCTTTCAAATGACACCCCATTCGCTTGGGTCAAAAAAGTGTTTTTTTTACCCTCTTTACACCGGTGCCCTAAACACACAGAAATATAATTATTTGAGACTTCGGTATAATTTTCATACAAAATTTACTAAATTTCTTAACTCTGTGAATTTTTCCAAATTTTTCTGTCAATCAGTGTCGAAACGAAGGGGGGGGGGGGGAACGGTATGTTTTTGACAATAACTCAAAAACTGTGAATTGCAAAATTCTAAAAAAAATTGCAATGATTTCTATATTAGGTGCTCTTTGAAATGACACCCCACTTGACCACATTTTAAATAGTGTTTTTACCCCTCCTCATTTCCACCCCCTTAATAAATCTAATTATGAGAATATGACACTTTTATATATTTTTTATTAAAACTGTACTAATTTTTCTATCATTCCAAATACATTTGAAAATTTTCGATCAGTTAGGTTCGGAGCTAATCGAGTTAAGAAAACACGAAAAAAACGCCATTATTCAGAATTATACAAAAAATGGTGAGGTGTAAAATTCCAAAATAAATTTTTAAGGAATACTGAAATGAAGCCCTTTCATATGATACCCTACTTGAATCTATAAAAAAATCTATTTTCTCAAAGGTCTCACATCGAACCCCTGTAAACCAAACGAAAACCACTTTAGTTTTATTTGTATTCGTCATTTCATGTGGACAGATTAGTTTTATACGCACCTCAAATTTCAAGTCCATAGCATTTATAGTTTACGAGATAATCGATATAATGTGAAAAACTCGTTTTACTCTCACCAATAGTGTTCCGTATAAAAAACGGAACCCTAAAAATATGTGTGAACGAATGAATTTATATAAATATATATATATATATATATGATCTAAAAGATATAGTATTATGGCATACCATTTTTTCTATTGTAAATGAGAAATTCTATACTGTCTATGCAATTCAAGAGTTCTTTGCACTCTAAAATTCTATTAAAAATTATGACTTTAATATAAATTGCCATTTAAAACATAACAGTTACTAATTATGGTGTGAATATGATTTTAATTTATTGTTGGTGTAAAACTTTTTTTCCGTAATTAATTAATGTAGATGTAATTGTAGATTCAATGTATAAAAATTCGTTATTTCCTTATTAAACAGTTTTTTCTGTGTAATTTATTAAATGAAATAGAAATTTTAATTTATTTTTCTAATAATAATAATTTCTTAATATTAATTTAATTAATTTTAAAAATTAAAAACTGTCACCATAAGTCGTGAATCATGTGATCTAATTACGATAATCTGGCAAAGTAAAATCTGAAAATTGGATTTTGATTTTTTTTTCATGGTTGTACTGGTTGTTTCAAGGTTGTACAACTGTTCCAGTAATGGTCCACTACTGGCAGACAGTAATGCAGCAATGGCGGGGTACTGGCAGCCACGACTGGGCCATTAACATAATTTTACTGGATGATAACTTCGGACAATAAATAACTGCCATTCATGGGCCACAAAAAAAAACAACAGCAATGGCTCATACAAGGTTGTACAGTTGGACCAATAATGCTGACTAGTATTGTAGTAATGGCTTAATACTGGCAACCATGACTGGGCCGTTAAAAAAAATATAAAATATCATATGTAAATTTAAATAAATTAAATACAAAATAATTTAAAATAAAATAAAAATGACGGAAAAATTCAAAACTCCCCATACAAATGGTTCAGTTGCAATAATGGTCGAGTACTGGCAAACATGACTCCCAATACTCGGCGGCCATTAAAAAAAATATAAAATAATATTTTCATACGTAAATTTAAATAAATTATTTACAAAATAATTAAAATAAAACAGAAATGAACAAAAATTAAAACATATTCCATCCTTTTCAATATTATCACATAGTCTTTCAGCCGAGGAACGATAACTAAACTATATGCGAAATTTTTCAAACTATGTATTTCTAAAACGGATAATATTCTAGTGAAATTTAAAAAAATGACATAGATCGGCAAATTCATGGCTGCAGTACTGGCCCAATAACAATAGCCAATTAATGTTAACCATTAACCGGCCATTGCTTGACCATTCAAAGTAAACTGCACTGGCAATTTTCTATAAACGGTAGATTGGCCGATTGATGGTTACAGTAATGGCACGATAACAATAGCCAAGTAATATTTACCATTCGTGGGCCAGTGCTTGACCATTCAAAGGTAACAATATACTGGCTTTTTTCTGTAAACCATAGATCGGCCGATGAATGTATTTCTAGTACTGGCCCAATAACAATAGCCAAGTACTGTTAACCTTTAATGGGCCAGTGCTTGGCCGTATGTCAGTGTCTGGTAAAACCTACTTGGGTTATGCCCCAAAATATTTTTTTTGGAAATAACCTTTTTTCATTATAATATTATTTTTACATTATTATACAGGATAGAAAAATAGAAAGCCATTTTTACCATATGGGCTATTATTTTGAAAACATGCATGTTTTTGTTGATTTTTAAATTTTTGAGTTCTGAAAAAAAACTGAAATTTTGATAGATTGTTGGTATTGACGAAAGAAAAAAATGTATGGGCGTTATGCACGTGTGAATTTTTGAGGTTTTTTGACGATGTTTTGTTATGGTCTCAATGTTTTGCTAAAAGATCCCACAAATTTTATGCGATTTACGTATTTTTTTACAAGTAAAGAAAAAAATAGTCGAATATTCGAAGTGTGCAAGCTGGAAATTAGTAATTTTTTTCTTTTTCGCTAGGCGCGTTAAGCCTCGGTTTACTTTAAAGCTCATATGTCAAAAATTGTCCTTTTTTTCACACAAATTTTAAAGTAAACACATGCACATGCTCACAAAAAAGTGAGAGATTCCATATGGATTTTTTATATTAAAGTTTAGTATATGAAAAATTAACATATGTTTTTTTATGAAGTTATTTATCCTTTACTAAATGTGAATCATATATTCATATGAACCATATATATTTATATGTAAACATCCGTACTAAATTTGAAACATATGTGCATTACTCATTGAAAACATGTTTTTATTGAGAATACAAATTGGAGATTCCACCGAATTGAAAAAGTTACTGCAATTTTTAATACAAGCTTTGCGATATGGGTTATGTAAAGCAAGTTATTATTAAATTGCAAAGCAAATGTTGCATTAAAACTAATTTGAATCCAAAACGACAAATTTTAGTACAACTCTAACATCATAATTTATTTAGTATAGAAATGGTTGAAGTATGAAAACAAGTTGCTACGCTAGAAGTTTGAAAACAACTTGCTAACAGGTCGTTCAATAAGTCCGTATGATAAGTAAGAAAAAAACAACATTTTGACAAAACTCGATTTTTTTTTTCAACATAGTTGCCTTCGAGGGCGATACAACGAGTATAGCGATTTTCCAACTTTTCTATACCACTTTTATAGTACGATTTCTCTTTCTCGTCAAAATAGGCCTCAGTTTCAGCGATTACTTCATCATTGGACTTAAATTTGAGTCCGCATCATAACATCGAAAAATCAAATCGTCGAATCACCAGAAATCACAAAACCGAAAGTTCATACCACCGAATTTCATATCATCGAAAGTTCATATCATCGAAAAGTCATAGCATCGAAAGATCATATCACCGAAAGTTCATTGCGTCGAAAAGTCATAGCATCGAAAAATCACATCACCGAAAATCATATCATCGAAAATTTGATTCACAAAATCGAAAAATCATACCATCGAAAATCGTAAAATCGAAAAAAAAATCATATCATCGAAATATCATTACATCGAAAATATTCGATGTAATGAATAAATCATTACATCGAAAAAATCATATCATCGAAAAACAGGGTGTACTCTCCTCACAGATAAAACTTTTGTAAATTAAAATGTTAAATGTCAGCAGTATATGTTAATTGGGCAATTCGTTTGAAAATGTACATTTATTTGTGGATTTTTTTTTAAACCAAAATTTTGTATGAGTGGAACGAATGAAAAAATCTAAGTTCTGAATTTTTTATTTATTGCTTTGAAATGCAGTTTTGCCGGCATACATTTTTAGTAATTTCTTTTGGTTTACATATCTAATATATTATGTGCTATCATATTTTGAAGATAAAGTTTTAGGATTCCAAACAGATTTTACGTTTTTTTTTAATAATAAATACTATGCCCTATAGTATTATATTATATTCACCCTGTATTCTTTTGAAAATGCGCATGTTTTATAGTTTTTTTTTGAAAATGCCTAAAACACTTGGTATGTTTAGTATTGACGAAATTTGTATTGGCGAAAGAAAGTGTGTGTCAAGTGTTTTTCAAAAAATAAGGAAAAACACGAAAATGAGCATTTTTTGCTTAAAAAATCGATCATTCAAAGTGATTACGAGTAGTAACATTGAATGTGGAGAAAATTTGATGTTAAAAAAAACTGTCAAGTGTGTCAAAAGAATGATTTTCATTTATTTTTTAACCCAATTTTTCGGAAAAAAATAAAATTAAGTATGTAATTATTTTTATGACTTGAAATGTATTTGAACATGAAATTGGACATGTTTCTATCCAGTTTCAACTTCTCCCAACTTATAGGAACAATTGGGAAATATCAAGTTGTTGCAGATTAAATGTTTTTAAAAAAATGTAATTATGAGAAAGATATTTCTTTTGTAATCGTTTTGTGTGATTCCACGACTTCTGAATAACAGGAACAGTTGGAAAATAAGTTTGAATTTTTGATCATGTTATAATTTTGGCAATATTTTTAGAATTTTGAAATTTCAATCTTTGATTTTTGATTAATTTTTGGAATATATTTAGAATTTTGAAAAAAGTTTAATTTTTGATTTTATTATAAGTTTTGGAATATTTTTAGAATTTTGAAAAAGTTTTTATTTTGTTTTGATTTTTGCAATATCCTTAGAATTTTGAAAATAGTTTCAATTTTTGATTTTGTAATATTCTCTTGAGTATGTTTGAACTTGTGAAGAAAATTGAAATTTATGATTTTATTATAATTTTTAGAATCTTAGAAAAAGTTTGAATTTTTGATTTTGTTATAAGTTTTGCAATATGTTTGGAATTTTGAAAAAGTTTCAATTTTTGATTTTGTAATAATTTTTGGATTGTTTAGAATTTCGAAAAAGTTTAAATTTTTGATTTTATTAAAATTTTTGGAATATTTTTAAATTTAGAAAAAAAATTTAAATTTTTGATTTTATGATAATTTTTAAAAATTTTAGGATTTTTGAAAAAAGTTTGAATTGTTTATTTTGTAATATTCTCTTGAATATTTTTGGATTTTGAAGAAAGTTGGAATTTTTGGTTTTATTATAATATTTGGAATTTTTTTAAATCAATTCAATCAGGCGTCTTTTTTCCGGCTATGTATTTATATTACTTCGGTCTGAAAGACCTAAGTATTAAATTCATGAGCCAAAAGTGAAATTCTTACCCCCACGTTTTTTGCATTTCTTGCAAAATTTTTTTAAGCAAATTTGATTTTTCTCCCTTTATTTTATGACATTACAAATTTAAATAATAAAACAGTAAGGATTGTGTTTGTGTTAAGGCTTTTTATATAGTTTTCACCAAAAGCTTTGTACGAGGACAAAATTATTGACAAAATCAAAAATTAAAACATTTTTCCAATTTTCCAATTCTAAAAGTATTGCAAAAAATATTGCAAAAATTGAAACTTTTTTCAAAATTCTAAAAATAGTCCAAAAATTCTTACAAAATCAAAAATTGAAACTTTTTTCAAAATTCTAAAAATATATATAAAATTCAAAAATTTTATTTTTTTTTTCAAAATTCTAAAAATATTCCAAAAATTAGAATAAAATCAAAAATTTAAACCTTTTCTAAATTCTAATAATGGGCCCGATTCAGTGAAATCTTTTATCGAAAATTTCTTTTATTCTTTTATTTTTTGTATTAAATTTTATTTTCCCGTTATAAAATTTCATACAAAAAATAAAAGAATAACAGAAATTTTCGATAAAAGATTTTACTGAATCGGGCCCAATATTCCAAAAATTCTTAAAAATTAAAAAAATTCAAACTTTTTCCAAAATTCTAAAAATATTGGGCCCGATTCAGTAAAATCTTTTATCGAAAATTTCTGTTAATCTTTTATTTTTTGTATGAAATTTTATAACGGGAAAATAAAATTTCATACAAAAAATAAAAGAATAAAAGAAATTTTCGATAAAAGATTTTATTGAATAGGGCCCATTGTAAAAATTATAACAATATCAAAAATGGAAACTTTTTCCAAAATTAAAAAAATTATAATAAAATCAAAAATTTAAAATCTTTCAAAATTCTAAAAATATTCCAAAAATTCTTACAAAATCAAAAATTGAAACTTTTTTCAAAATTCCAAAATTCATAACAAATTCAAAAATTTCCATGTTCAATTATATTTACGTAAAGAAACAGCTAAATTTATTTTTCCAAAAAATTATCTAAAAAAATACATGAAATCATTTTTTTGACACACTTGACTATATTTTTTTGATAAACTTATAATGCCATAATGCTCATGTCATGTCAAACAAATAATTAATTTTATTTTTTTCCAAAAAATTGGATAAAAAAATAAATAAAAATCTTTCTTTTGACACACTTGACAACATTTTTTTGACAAACTTATGATGGCATAATTCTCAATAATAATAATAAAACTTCATGTTAAACAAATAGTTAATTTTATTTTTTTCCAAAATATTGGGTAAAAAATAAATAAAAATCTTTCTTTTGATACACTTGACAACATTTTTTTGACAAACTTATAATGCCATAATTCTCAATAATAATAATAAAATTTCATTTCAAACAAGTAATTAATTTTATTTTTTTCCAAAAAATTGGGGTAAAAAATAAATAAAAATATTTCTTTTGACACACTTGACAACATTTTTTTGACAAACCTATAATGCAAGAATCTAGATTTTGGTCTCACATACCAATCCCAACCATCAAAATTTCTCCAAGTTCAATATTCCTACTCGCAATCATTTAAAATGAAAGTTTTTTAAGCAAAAAATATGCAAATTTCCTTGTTTTGACACACTTGACGATTTTTTGACACACTTTCGGTACAGTTATCGAACATATCGTCCTTCCGGCTCTTCCCATTGAGTAAACCTATTTTTAGAAAATTTTTGAAATCCGTCCAGCTGTTTTCTAGATTTCGTAGGTTGTGACGGCCGGCCGGCAGACATACATACATTTTTTTTTGCTGTTTTAAAATCAGTAGGTCCTAAAACGTCGAGAAATGTCAAAAGAAGTGGGGGTAAGAATTTCATTTTGAGCTCATGTATGTTATACTTAGGTCTTTCAGACCGAAGCAAAATCTTTTTTTTGACACATTTGACAACATTTTTTTGACAAACTTATGATACCATAATTCTCTATAATAATAATAAAATTTCATGTCAAACAAATAATTAATTTTATTTTTTTCCAAAAAATTGGGTAAATAAAAATTTTTCTTTTGACACACTTGACAACATTTTTTTGGCAAACTTCTAATGCAATAATCTAGTTTTTGATCTCACATACCAATCTCTACAGTCAAGATTTCTCCAAATTCAATGTTTCTACTCGTAATCACTTAAAACAAATGTTTTTTAAGCCAAAAATATGAAAATCTGCTATTTTTGACACACTTAATGATTTTTGACACACTTCCAATACAGTTATCAAGCGCAGCGTCCTTTCGGACCTGTCCATAGAGTATACCTATTTTTAGGAACCAAAATTTTTGAAATCGCTCTAGCGGTTTTCTAGATTTCGTAGGTAATGACGGCCGACCGGCAGACAGACATACATATTTTTTTGCTTTTTTAGAATCAGTAGGTCCTAAAACGTCGAGAAATGCAAAAAAAAGTGGGGGTAAGAATTTCACTTTGAGCTCATGAATGTAATACTTAGGTCTTTCAGACCGGAAACATTGCCCGAATTTTGATTGAATTGATTTAAAAAAATTCCAAATAATATTATAATAAAATCAAAAATTCCAACTTTCTTCAAAATCCAAAAATATTCAAGAGAATATTACAAAATAAACAATTCAAACTTTTTTCAAAAATCCTAAAATTTTTAAAAATTATCATAAATAAAATCAAAAATTTAAATTTGTTTTCTAAATTTAAAAATATTCCAAAAATTTTAATAAAATCAAAAATTTAAACTTTTTCGAAATTCTAAACAATCCAAAAATTATTACAAAATCAAAAATTGAAACTTTTTCAAAATTCCAAACATATTGCAAAACTTATAACAAAATCAAAAATTCAAACTTTTTCTAAGATTCTAAAAATTATAATAAAATCATAAATTTCAATTTTCTTCACAAGTTCAAACATACTCAAGAGAATATTACAAAATCAAAAATTGAAACTATTTTCAAAATTCTAAGGATATTGCAAAAATCAAAACAAAATAAAAACTTTTTCAAAATTCTAAAAATATTCCAAAACATATAATAAAATCAAAAATTAAACTTTTTTCAAAATTCTAAATATATTCCAAAAATTAATCAAGCTTTTTAAAAACGACATTTAATCTGCAACAACTTGATGTTTCCCAATTGTTCCTATAAGTTGGGAGGAGTTGAAACTGGATAGAAACATGTTCAATTTCATGTTCAAATACATTTCAACTCATAAAAATAATTACACACTTAATTTTATTTTTTTCCAAAAAATTGGGTTAAAAAATAAATGAAAATCATTCTTTTGACACACTTGACAGTATTTTTTAACACACTTACAATACAATAATCGAGGTTCTGGTCCCACATACCAATGCCAACCATCAAATTTTCTCCACATTCAATGTTACTACTCGTAATCACTTAGAATGATCGATTTTTTAAGCAAAAAATGCTCATTTTCGTGTTTTACCACACTTCCTTATTTTTTGAAAAACACTTGACACACACTTTCTTTCGCCAATACAAATTTCGTCAATACTAAACATACCAAATGTTTTAGGCATTTTAAAAAAAAAAACTATAAAACATGCGCATTTTCAAAAGAATACAGGGTGAATATAATATAATACTATAGGGCATAGTATTTATTATTAAAAAAAAACGTAAAATCTGTTTGGAATCCTAAAACTTTATCTTCAAAATATGATAGCACATAATATATTATCTATGTAAACCAAAAGAAATTACTAAAAATGTATGCCGGCCAAACTGCATTTCAAAGCAATAAATAAAAAATTCAGAATTTAGATTTTTTCATTCGTTCCACTCATACAAAATTTTGATTTAAAAAATCCACAAATAAATGTACATTTTCAAACGAATTGCCCAATTAACATATACTGCTGACATTTAACATTTTAATTTACAAAAGTTTTATCTGTGAGGAGAGTACACCCTGTTTTTCGATGATATGATTTTTCGATGTAATGATTCATTATTCTATTATTCTTTATTCATTACATCGAATATTTTCGATGTAATGATATTTCGATGATATGATTTTTTTTTCGATTTTACGATTTTCGATGGTATGATTTTTCGATTTTGTGAATCAAATTTTCGATGATATGATTTTCGATGATGTGATTTTTCGATGCTATGACTTTTCGACGTAATGAATTTTCGGTGATATGATTTTCGATGTTGCGATTTTCGGTTGTGTGATTTTTCGACGGTATGATTTTCATTTTTCAATTTATTGCTTTTTTTTGATGTAACGATTTTCGACGGTATGATTTTTCGATGATATGACACGCTCCGTTAAATTTCTTTCCAGCAAGCATTCTCTTGAGATCTGAAAACAGGAAAAAGTCGCTGGGGGCTAAATCTGGAGAATATGGTGGGTGGGTAAGCAATTCAAAGCCAAATTCATTCAATTTTGCCATCGTTTTCATCGATCTGTGACACGGTGCATTATCTTGGTGAAACAACACTTTTTCTTTTGCAAATGTGGCCGTTTCTTTGCGATTTCAGCCTTCAATCGATCCAAAAGTTCACAGTAATACTCGCTGTTGATGGTGGTTCCTTTTTGGAGATAGTCGATGAATATTATTCCGTTCGTATCCCAAAATACAGACGCCATCACCTTACCGGCCGACTGTTGCGTCTTTGCTCGCTTTGGATTCGGTTCGTCGACTGCTGTCCACTCAGCTGACTGTCTTTTGGATTCTGGTGTGTAATTGTGAAGCCATGTCTCATCCATTGTCACATATCTACTATAGAATTCCCTTTTATTGCGGTTTAACAGTGCCAAAGACTCCTCCGAAGCATCGATTCGTTGTTGTTTTTGGTCGACTGTGAGCTCACGCGGCACCCAATTTGCACAGAGCTTTCGCATACCCAAATGTTCATGTAAAATGGTAAAAACACCACCATCTGCTACCTTTACAATGTCAGCTATTTCGTGCACCTTCAATTTGCGTTCATAACCAATTTGTGGATTTTTTTTATGTTTTCTGCAATACAGCCTCATTTGAGCGTCCACTGCGCTCTGCATCTTTTGTGCTGGTACGACCACATTTAAATTCAGCCATCCACTTCTCTACCATTTGTCTCGATGGAACAGAGTTTGGATAATGTTTATCAAGCCATTGTTTGGTTTCCACTGTATTTTTTTTCATCAAAAAGCAATGCTTTATTAAAATTCGAAATTCACTTTTTTCCATTTTTTTTCAAAAACAAAAGTTGCTTCACACAAAATGCTATAACTCACGAATAAATAGTCAGATTGCTGTAAAATTTATACACGTATCGTTTGAAGGTTAGTACTAAATAAAAATCATATGGAAAAAATTCTAGTAACGCCATCTATGTGTCATCCTACGGACTTATTGAATGACCAAGTATGTTTAAAATTTGTGCAAAGAGCATGAAATTTAACTTTAAAGCAAGCTTTGCATTATTTTATAATGGAGACTTCCGTCTTCAACCCTATTTTTGATTTATATCAACGAATTGTTGAAAATCAACAGCAACCCAATAAATAGTTTTGCAGATGATAGTACTCAGCACAAGTCGTTCGAGACCCTTCTTTCAAAAGGTAAAATGCACGAACGAATTAATCCCGCCCGGAGAGACGCTGCAATAAACGTGAATAAAGACCTAAAAAAAGTCGCCGATTGGAGTGACCAAAATCAGTTCAATTTCAACTCTACCAAAACACAGCTGTTGATTGTTTCCAGATCAAAGACCGAGTTCCCCAAAGATATTTAATTCAGTATGTGTGATGAACCAATAGGTTAATATAAAAACATACGTTTATTGGGTGTCACAGTTTCAAATGACCTACTCTGGAACAATCATGTAACTGTGATGCCAAAAAGCGTACCAATTGCTCCATGTTTATAAGTCCTATATTCGTCCCTGTATGGAGTACTGTTGTCAGTTTGGGGTGCTGCTTTTGTTTCCATCTTGGCCCTCTTGGAGTCTGTTCAAAAGCAGGCTATACAAATTGTGCGTGATCGGATCGAGATTTGACATCAAAACTTGATTCCCTACAACATCGTCGCACTGTTGCTGACCTCGTTGTTTTTTACAAATATCGTCATCAACAGTGCTCAGATGAAATCAGCAGCATCATGCCTCAAACTTAATCTTACCCCCGTTTTACTCCTACAACATCGTCGCACTGTTGCTCGTTGTTTTTTACAAATATCGTCATCAACAGTGCTCAGATGAAATCAGCAGCATCATGCTTAAACTTATTCTTACCCCCGTTTCACTCGACAATCGGCTAGCGCAAGCAGTCAAACGGTCGAGATCCCGCGCTATCATACTGGCAGATGGCAGAAAGACTTCTTTGTACTGACTGCATAAAAATGAAATAGTTTGCCGGAATCGATAGTCTCAGGTGGTTTCAATCCTCAGAGGTTTTAAAAAGGCGTTCATCAATACTTCAGAGCGCAAGTTGTTGTGGGACCTGGGTCTTAAAAGGTGTTTATGTGTTGTTGTGACACTATTGTAAACCCTATAACACAACATTTTTTATTTAAAAAATATGTGTAGTAATTTGCATTACATATTCAGCTTATTTTTAACTGTGCAAGCATCGAAGATTTTGATATACTTTCAAACTTACTTAAGAATAAGTAAATTATAAATAAATATTTTTCTCTATAAAAAATATAATATAATAAAACAATATTAATATTATAAACAAATACATTAAAACATTAATGTATATGTATTTGTTTTTCAATAAGTAATGTACAGAATATGTTTAAAATTTAGTATACGGATCTTAAAATATTAAATTTTCCGCCTAGCGAAAAAGAGAAAAATTGTTAATTTCCAACCTTCACACTTCGATTCTTTAACTATTTCTCTCTTTGCTTGCAAAAATATACGTAAATCTTATAAAATTTGTAGGATCTATTAGCAATACATTGACACCGTAACAAAACATCGTGAAAAAGCCTCGAAATTCACACGCGCATAACTCCGCTTCAGAGTACTCAAAAAAGTATCCTTATTATTTAAAATATTTTTAAAGTCGTGGATAAAATAGCATCTTGTATTCGCTTAGGATGAAGGCAATTCTTCACTCGGATGATTCCCTCCACTCGCTATGCTCGTTCCGGGAAACTTCATCCTCGTGAAGAATTGCCTTCATTCTAAGCTCATACTAGATACTACTATTATTTGTTTGTTTTTCTATTTTTTTGAATTTTTAGTTCGCTGACATTAATTCTTTCGAATTGATACATCCGAGTATGCATCTCTGACTTATCTGTTTTTTTCTTCTACATTTTGCCTTCTTAACATTTTTTTATTTATTCAATATTATGATTCAGTAGAGTTCTTTTTTTTTTGTTTATTTAATTTGTGTCTTTTCTGGTATAATATACATACACTTATTTTTATGGTTATTTTTGTTCAAATATATCCAATAATCAACACTGGATTAGCAAGTTTTTCAATTTTATATATCATTTTGTTTTCTCAAGATTTTGCATTTATTGTTTTGTAGTTTTATGAAAAGAAAGATGATTGCTATTTTCTGTACATATTTTATTGAAAAACTGTCTACCTACAATATATTTTTTACAATAGATTCAGGTGTGGTGTTTGGTTAGGATTATATTTGTTTTGTGGGATGCATAAATTATGTCAGATTATTAAACATTTTTCAATGTAACTTTGTTTTGACAATTTCAAAACATCTATTTTCGTTTAATATAACAATTTTGTTGAAAATAAAAATTTATTAAAATAACAATTAATAATCATTTATAATTAATATATCCATTAACTATTTAAGATGTTGTAATCGAAATGTTATTAAAATTCCATAAATTATGAATCTTTAATTTAAAATTACAAGACAAAAATTAAGATAAAACCGTCTCTCTAAACTTATCGCGATTAACATAATAAATTTATATTTGTTTATTTTAACTATAATGGATTGTTTTTTTTATCTAAGTTATACAAACAGTAGGATGATTGGAAAATTTTAATTTAAATGCTAAGTTATGATGCAATGTAATGGTGACAGGTTTATAGGTATTTTATCAAAATATTAAGCCATTAAGAAGTAATTAATTATATTGTTCCAACATTTCTATGCAATCAAAGTATGCCATTATGGGAAAAACAACATTATAAATTTTATTGATTTTGTCCTTAATTTTATAAATACAATAACAAATACTTAGGATGTTGACTAAATAATAACAAATTCGTAATAACAAATAATAACGTTTTCGTTGCCGAAAACGTAATCCTGTTGCCGCTTCCGTAATTTGTTTTGTGGAATAAATTTAAATCCGTCGTTAAAAGTAAAAGGATTCAACTGAGGCAGCTTGACCCTTCTAGAGTAGTTTTGATTTTTGTGTCCGCAGTTGTTGGTCAATTTTAAGACAATGCAAAGGGAACTTTAAATCTTTAAAGTAACTTAAAGACATTGATAACAAAATCATCCACATAAGCGATCGCTTATTAATACTCCGTTCATACAAGATTAACAACATATTATCTATTATAAAATGCCAAAGAAGAGTTTAATACATATTAATTTTTTTTTAAAATCAATAAACCATTTTCTTCGAACATTATTTTATAATAAAACTTACCATAAAAATATAAAAATAAAAAGAGCAAAGACCTTATCTGTGCGGGTTTATCTGTGCTCAATTAGACGTATAAAGGAGTGCAACGCTGTTGTGTGAGGTTCACAGCGGTCGATTACAGAGATTAAAAAACGTCCTCTAATTTTTAGGCGTGAATTACTATTCTCTTAACAGTTATCAATGACAAAATATAATCCTTTACCTCCCTATACAAAAATATAATCCTTTAAAATATAATTATTTTTGTTTACTAAAACACCTTTTGTGCTATTGTCATAGGCGTAACTAGGTAGGGGCCCAGAGGGCCCGGCCCCCTCTAGACGAATTTTGGCCCCCCTAGAATACGAAGCTCATGAAGCATATAACAGTTAGGGAACTAAAGAATTTGCTGTTCAAAATTATTTCAAAACGTTACCATCAATATTTAATTAAATTATTTGTTTTTTATTTGTGATATATGATCATCTCGATAGAAAAAACCACCTATCATTAAAGTATTAGAAATAAACCAAATCGAACTATTTATTGACAAGTATGAAAAAAATTTTTAAAGTTCATATCACTGATCTTCATTTCAGTTTAATAAGTACTACCAATAATACTGCAACAAAAGCATCTACATATCGAAGTCCGAAATCGAAGTCCACAAAAGTATCTATTATCGAAGTATAAAAGAGAAAACATTTTCTTTCCAACATGTGACCACTCCTTTGTTCCAATTTGTTCAACGAAAAACATCGCAATAAAAACAATATAGACTTCGTTTTAAAAAATACGGTGTCATTTCTCCATAAGACCTAAAACCACACCGAAACACCAACACTACTCGTAGTTTCAATTTTGTTTGTATCGCCATTAGCAAATTGATGGTGTAATTCGAAGTCTGATGGATTTATTTCTGTAATTATCTGAATTCTGTGTGGTTCAGCCACAGAAGATGAAGATCGTTGTGCACAGTACTGCATTAAATGGTTGGGGACTGTGTGATTACTGTAAACAATGAATTGTTATTTTCCAACTAATTTTTATTTTTTCAATAACTTTGACACAGGGTGTCTCAAAATATGTTAAGAAATTTAGAGACTAGGAATATTGATTTTGTATAATTTTTATTTGTTTCAAAGTTACTAAGTAAGGATTTATAATTTATAATACAATTTATAGTTTTATATGATTTTTTTCAATTTTAATTTGCCAAAAATGTCGGTTTTAAAAAGAACATTTTTTTCTTTTATTTTTATGATTTAAAGATTTATTATTTACACAAACATATATCTAAATATAAACATAAATAACTGCCTTAAAATCGGTAGATGTAGTAGCAACGGCATCAAAAGTGACACTAAACACCGTTAATTTCACCGTTCATATTCTATAGGTGCCGGCTTACAGTGGCGTTAAGGGCAACTATATAACGGACGCACTTGCTAAGCAAGGGACTGAACTCGATCTTCTACAAGAAATGGAAGCTCTAAGCAGGTCGTTTGCCCCTCTCAAACTACTAACTTATGACAGGGGTGGGATGCGTAACCGATAGGACGGTAGTCAAACAAAATTAGCTGCAAGATAAGCAGGCTAATCTTTCCCACACTAGACGTGCAGCGTTCAAAAGAACTTATATCTTTGAGTAGGCAGAATATTAGTTCATTGGTAAAGTTATCCTGGTTATTGAATCCGTGGAGAGCACCCAAGTACTGATTGAAGGAACTCTAAGGATGAGGATCAGGAGGAACCAGCGTTTCATCTACTTTGCACGTGTCTAGTATTCGCCCTTTCTACAGAAAACTCTTTTGGAGCGCACACATTTAAAACTCTTACAGACTTAGGTATTTATAAACTCACGCCAATACTTAGCTTCATGAGAAGCTCCAAATAGTTCGAGTCGGGAAACGAGATTCTTTGGTATCACAACCTACGTATTTTAGTCTTACTATGTCGTCCTGATGTTGTGTTTTTGGTGACAGTTATTGCATACTAACCTAACATAAATAACCTAGAAAAAAAATATAATTGATAGTAAATTTAAAAATAAACTTCAAATTGACACACCGGTTATGTATTAAAAGAAAGAAATAATAATTTATTTGACTAGGCTTCTCGGCAGATTTTTTTGAAATGATTCAAATACCTGGAACGTTTCCTTAACGATCGTTATATGAAAAATAGGCTCTTCGTAAGCCAAACACTGAATGTAGCTTTGTTTCTTTACTCAAATTGATGATTTCTAATTTTGAAAAAAAGCCAGGATATTTCACACTTTGACACCAATAATAATCTTGTGTATTTTTGAAACCTTAAGCACATTTCAGAAAACAAAATTCTGATCCATTTTAAACCTCACTTATAAGTTATAACGGTTTATGTAAAGATTACACTACAATAACGTTTTCGATAGAAGACATATACGTTTTCAATTTTAGATATATTCGAAAATAAATTTCATGTAAATTTTGCTTTTGATTAAATAATTTTCTTCTATTTCAGGTAAGTGATATGCAACAAATCCTATCCATGATGAGAAAAAAGGTAATTAGCTCCATCGTTTTAATCGACGCAACAACCACTACCATAAACATGCACATTGCACACTTGCACATAAAAAAATTCATGTACACAATATTTGAATAACATCATGAAATTATTTATATTCAACATTTAAGTTTTTTTTTAATTAGATTCACGTTTATTGATATAAATTGGAATTTCTTTTTAATTACACCGTCTCGTATTTTATTTCCTAGGAATTAACATTATTATCAATTTTGACATATAAACTTTAATGTATAATAATGCTTATCAATAGATTGTTTTGATTGTTTTCATTTTATCTGACTGTTATATTACATTAAAACTTTTCAAAACCAATTCAAATCACGTCCCCTATCCTATATATAAATCGTTGCATTAAAACATTTTGTTATATTAAATAATTTCGTTTGCATAATTGAATAGATAACGTTAAGTCATTTTAATCGTTTTTAACTTTATAAGAAACAGAATATAAAAAAAAATTTCTATATCAGATTTCATTTACTGATAATTTTTTTCCAAAGAACATCTTCGGGAAATATAAAATTTCCAATAATTAATTTACTGCAAAAACAATTAAAATAACAATAGAAACAATGGAAACTATAAACGTAATATTTATTTATTTTTATTGACTGTCATCTGATCCTATACTCAATATAATATTTCATTAATGAATTAAACAATAAAACAAAACTTCTTTGATAGTTTTCTTTAGTAAAACACATTGTCATGTGTATTTTATTTATGAATGAGTTTTTTATTGCTTTGATGTAGTGACTGATCATATATCAAACTATTTTATTTTTGCGTTTATATATGATTAAACGAATATTCAGTTTTTTTAATCTTACGTTTTTTTCAAATCTAATCATATTGAGCATTAGAATGATTATGTACAAAACATCAGTATAAGCTAGTACACTTTTCAACGGTGGGTAGAATACGAATTTGGAATAGTTATGTACTATACTTTTTCGAGCGCAACACCAACAGAAGCTATTTCACCAAAATAAAGACACCATTTCGAACGAAAAAATGCTTGTAATTATAATTCCCTACACTGTAATTTGTAAGACAATTATGGAGAAATAATACAGGTAATAAAGACATTGCAGAGTGGAAAAATTAGGGGAATTTGAATGAACTTCCTTTTGTGGTTCTAAACAATATCTCAAAAGTTTCCACCGATACCTGTGCCGCTAAAAATGTTACGCGGGGTCAAAGGTCACACAAAATGGTTTTCGCAAAACTTTCGATAACGGTTACTTTTATGGAAAAAATGGCGAACATAAAATTTGTAATAACTTTGATGATTCGTAGCCGACTTAGCCATTTTAAAATGCTTTCTTAGTCCTTCCTTCTAATACTTTAAAGTTTTAAACGTTCCTCAGGGAAATATTGATTTCTTATTTGATTTCTTGATTTCTTATTCTTACTATTCTTAGTAATAGAAATAAATATTTCCCTGAGAAAGGTTTCAAAGAAACCGAAAATATTGGAGAAAAAAATAAAAAAAGTTTTTTAAAGTGTCTAAGTCGGTTACGAATCATCAAAATTCAAAGTTATTGAAAAAACACTTTAAGTAGTTCTTAAACAATCTTCATACAAAAGTTGTAGTTTAGAAAATTATCTGCAAAAACATTGTATTACTTAAAGATTTTTAAAAGCAATTAGAATTTTGGAAGTAATTGGAATTTGTTCAATTCAAAAGTATGGTTGGAAGTTTCTCAGATAAAAACTCCACTTCTCATTTTAAGTGTTTCGGGTGAATTCGAACCTGTCTCTTCAGTGCCTTGTTCGAATTCATAGACAGACACGCTATCAAAAACGCCACTGTGGCTTATTTATTTACTTAAGCTGAATTATTCCACTGTCATTGTAGTTCTTTTTCGTAAGAATAACAGTTTTTACGAAAATGTGATTTAAAATGTGTACTTACATAAAGATAACTTACATAAAAAGTTTTCAAATATTTTAAGTCGCATTCACGTTTAATTATGAATATTCGACGCAAAGTTTAGGAGTGAATTCTGTACCTTACAACTTTTTAATTTGAATTTGCTCGAAACCCGTATTAAGATACAAAATAATACAATGATTTTTACAGGAAATTTTCTACGCTACAAATTTTATGTGCACTATTTTTTCGATAAAAGTAATCGTTAACGAGATTTTTGCGAAAAAACATTTAAAAAACGAGATTTTTGCGGCAAAACCGAAACATGGTTCGATGGGGGATATTGTTTAGAACCACATAAAGGAGGTGCTTACGAAAATCTTGCTTGCCGGAAACTTTTCCAAAGTTGACCAGTTTTTTGCCTTTATACCCTGAACTAAAATGATAATAAACAATTTAATTTAATGTTAGAATATTTCATGTTTTAAACTTCAACTGTCATATATAGTGCCAATCGGTGCAATGTAATTAACAAAATCGTTCGGAATTTAACTTTCTGGTTTGTTAATTATTTTATCCAACGTCAATCAAGCCAATTCAGGAATATGAGGAGGAGAAAGAAAAACGCGTCAATTTAATAAATGAAAGACGACGTTTATGGTGCTCAGTCACTCCCTTCGACTTGACTGAAATATAATTTATTGGAATCTACCGTATGTCGCAGGAACTTGTGCTAATTTTAAAGGATATGGTTGTTTCACACATGAAAACAACATCAATTCCAAAGGAGTTAAGTATTTTAAATTTCTGCTCCTTGGTGAAGCTTTTTCCCTATATTAGGAAAAATACTATTATAAAAATATGTTAAATAACAAATGTGTTATTTAATTTAAACTTACGCGTGTTGACATATTAGCATTTAAAATCTGAAATTTAAATAAAATATGTTATTATAAAAAAAAATATTAGCTATACCATTTATTTTCATACCTTTTTCCCTGTTCCCACATAAATAATTTGACAAAAAAACTTTTTAAAAAAAAATAGAACCGACTTCAGAAAAAACAAAAGAGGCACAAAAAGTGAAAAATAACTCAATTGTTGCTTTTAGAAACAAAAATACGTTACATTTTGATTAATTTAATTTAATTATACCTTACTATAGACAAAAAAAAAAACTTTTAAAAAAAAAATAGAACCGACTTCAGAAAAAACAAAAGAGGTACAAAAAAGTGAAAAATAACTCAATTGTTGCTTTTAGAAACAAAAATACGTTACATTTTGATTAATTTAATTTAATTATACCTTACTATAGACAAAAAAATTACGCTATTATACAAAGTTACTATATTAAAATAGTTACTTTTTATTATAATTATTATAGTTATTATAGTTGTTATAATGGTTATTATATTTTAAAAGTTATTTGTAGTACAAAACTGTTGGAAATAGGTGCCAAGCCCGAGACATATTAGTCGGTTTTTCGTCAATGTGGCACCGACTTCGAACAGTTTTGTCCTACAAATAACTTTTAAAATATAATAGCTATTATAACAACTATAATAACTATAATAATTATAATAAAACGTAACTATTTTAATATAGTACCTTTGTATAATAGCGTAATTTTTTTGTCTATAGTAAGGTATAATTAAATTAAATTAATCAAAATGTAACGTATTTTTGTTTCTAAAAGCAACAATTGAGTTATTTTTCACTTTTTTGTGCCTCTTTTGTTTTTTCTGAAGTCGGTTCTATTTTTTTTTAAAAGTTTTTTTATTTTTTTATTTTTAGTGTAGTCATAAAGCAAATGTCGGCTAGAAAGCGTTCTAAAAGTAATAACTTCAAATGCTGGAAAAACTTTCATCAGTGACAATCTATTAACTATGGTTTTGCGATTTTTTGCACAAACGGCATACATATTTCCCGTGATAGAAAATTATAAACGATAACTTTGACAAGTATAGCAATATAATACTGCCCAAAATATCCAAACAGATTAATATGTTTTGACGAAATCAGCGAAAATGCATTAAAAATATGGTTTTTTCTAATTTTCTGAATAACGGTATTTTTCACATCAAAGAAACAATTATGGGACCCTCTGGGAATGAACTCAAATAGAATGAAATTTAAATCATCTAAATCGAACGAGCCGTTTTTGAGAAATCGGTGTACTACATATAAAAAACCTACAGTGAAACACAGAACCTCCTGCTTTTTTGAAGTCGGTTAAAAAGTAACTATTTAATTATAGTAACTTTTTCAATAGCGTAATTTTTTTGTCTATAGTAAAGCATAATTAAATTAAATTAATCAAAATGTAACGTATTTTTGTCTATAAAAGCCATAATTGAGTTATTTTCACTTGTTTGTGCCTCTTTGAAGTCGGTTCTATTTCTTTTCAAAACGGTTTTTAAATTTTTTTATTTTTAGTGAAGTCATAAAGCAAATGTCGGCTAGAAAGCGTTTTAAAAGTAATAACTTCAAATACCGGAAAAACTTTCATCAGTGACAATCTATTAATTATCTTTTTATGATTTTTTGCACAAATTGCGTACACATTACCCGTCATAGAAAATTATTTACGATAACCTCGACAAGTATAGCAATATAATACTGCCCACAACAAACAAAGAGAATAATATGTTTTGACGAAATCAACGAAAATGCATAAAAAATATGGTTTTTTCCAATTTTCTGAATAACGGTATTTTTCACATCATAAAAAAATTATGGGACCCTCTGTGAATAAACCCAAATAGAACACAATTTAAATCATCCAAATCGAACAAGCCGTTTTTGAGAAATCGGTGTACATACATAAAAAAAAACCTACAGTGAAACACAGAACCTCCTTCTTTTTGGAATTTTGGAAGTCGGTTAAAAAAATTATAGAAAGCCAAACTTGATTAAAATTTTTATTTGAATCCAAAATCCATTGAATAAATATGTAAGGAAGAATAATTACGTGTGGCTTGTATTTTAAAATAAAATCATAGCTTTTATCCGAAATTCTACTCTAAGATATTCAAATTAAACAAAATTTATAAAAATTAAAGTTTAAATTAATGTTTTACAAAACAATTATTAGTATTTGTGCAGTAGTTTATTCATAAAATTGAAGTGTTGCATTAAAATATGTACAAATAACCTTAAATACACTGCAATTTGATCATCGAATTTCATATCAATGATTAGAATATTTTGACTAATACTACGCATAAAAAGGGTTTAGAATGATGTTTTTTTGTTAAAACATAAACATAAAGTATTTGCTTTACAAAAACTGTTATTTTCTAGTTTAATTTTATATTTTATTACCCTACATAAATGTAATTTTTCTTAATCCATCGTTGTCAAACCATATTTCAAACGCTATCACAGCCGAATATAAGGTGTTCTTAAAGTAATTCAATATGATTAAAATTTGTGTTGTATGGACAGTTAAAAATATTTATATTTGGAAATATTTTATTCAAACATATTAGGCTTTTAAATTTATATGTAACATTTATTATTTCTTTTATTTGTTTTGAAAATAATTATATGCAAATTGTAAACAGTACCACCCAGCTAGAATGCAAACACTATCAAACTTCACCAATACTAAAAATTAGATGCTTCACTCAAAATGTCTAGTTACTCTTCCTTAGATATTTATTCAATGCCAAAATCCAATATTTTAATCCGAAAACTGTTGGTGATTCGGAGGGTGATTGAACTGTCACTATAGTCGAAATCCCGGTGTCTTATACACTGAGTCACAGCGGTCATGATCAAATATAATAGAATTTCTTTGTTTAGATTATTAAAGATCTTAATTGAATCTTCATCATCACATCACATATTTATTAAAGTTAAATGCTTCAACTGTGATTAAACAACATTATAAAACGTATAAAATTGAATCAGCGTTAATTAATTAGGACTTACCGTACTCACCTAGCTATTTGTAATTTTTTCTTAAGTTTAACTATGATGAACAAGACGTGAAGAAAATTGATTGATTTTCATTTATTCAAAACCGATACTAATATGAACTACATGGAAAAACATGTTCTATTTCTAATGGAAATGCGGTTGCATCAACCTCGTCGTGAGAGCCAATATGGCGAATCGAACTCCGAAATCGATTCAACAGTTGTACAGGTGTAGTTGAGGCAACCGAACGTTATGTTTATGTGAAAATTAAATAACGTTCACCCAATTTGAAATTCTTAAACAAATGAAAAATTAATTATATAAGGCCAAAGACAATATCTTCCATGAAAATAATTATTAACTTTATTCAACTACTGTTATATTGCATGTAGCACTTTATATTTTAACTAAACCTTATTCTGCTGTCAGGTAAAAAAATTTGTCTGTAATCGTTCCAATCCCCGTGAAATTGTTTGCAAGTATTTTTTATTTGTTTGAATAATAAACAGCTAATTGCGAGCTGAGGTTGAAATTACTTTAAATAAAGTAATAAGTTGTTAGAAAATAAAAAATTGATTAATTACTTTAAATGTTTTTTCAGTTTAGAATTTAAATTTTTCAACAGTTTAAAAAAAATGACACCTTTAATTCAACTGATTCACAACATGCACAATAAATAGTAGTTTAATCAATGAGTGAATAATGAAGTAGTTTATTCTCAAGTAAAAGTTTAAAATTCGAGCGAGGCACGAGCGAGAATTTTAATTTGCGAGAGAATAAAATTCATTATTCACGAATCGATTACAATACTTTATTCTCTGACAAAGAATTGTGTATAAATATAAAAACATTTTCTTCAATTAAAACAATAAATCTTTATTGTTTTAATTGATAAATCAAATTTCTTAATAAAAAAACCCTGATGATAAAAAACGCCCTCAACCAAGTTCAACTCATCAACCAAGTTCAACTAATTAATAAACGAAATAAGAGAATTTAAATTAAAATTTGGTTTTTGAACAAAACTTATTAAAGCAATTGTGATTATAATTTGAAAATAATTTGAATGAAATCAAAACACTTTGATCAATTGGAATCATACCAATTGAATAATGATAATTTTTTTATAGGAAAATTTTCATTAGACAATAGGTTAAGTTCATTAGGCTATAGGTTAGAAAACAATACAATAATACATACTATTATCATCGAGAAAACATACAAATAAAGCTGATATAATTAAATGGAAGAGAATAAAAGCATTTTATGAATCATTGTCATAATTTTGTTTGTTTTCTTTTGTTTGTTTTATATATTATATAAAACAAACAAAACTCTTTAAACCGCAACGTTTGTGGCTTGGTTGAACATTAAACAGAAAATAAAAAATCGTAAACTTTGTCTGAAGATAAAAACAAATTGTCTAGCTAAACTTTGCGTTAATAAAAATGTGTGACAGGATAGTTTTTAATTTATAACAGCAAATGTTTTATGTTTCGTTGGTTTATGATTATCCATGACTTTTATTGATTTAAAATTTTTTAAATTATTTATTTCTAACGTTGCTTATGTAGTGTAGTGAGTGTGTAGTGTAGTGTAATGCACGATTACTTTTTAAGACTGTTTTATAATATTTCTAAACAAAAGTTTCTAAAAATTAAAATGCAATAAGACACTCGGTGCAAAACTATAACTCATATAATAAATGACATTACATTACAATAGTGAATAAACTTTAGTCTTTACATATTTTTAGCATAGCATTACGTATATCTTTCTAACAATATATTATGTACGTTAACAACAAGGCATTTTACTAATCAAAAGATCAAAAGAATATCCATATAATATTCTTTACATATTCCGTCATATCATATTGTGTGTTTTTTGTTTTTAGTTGTCGTATCTGGTTGATATTTGTTTTGTTTCAACGAAATTCCTCTCTGACCTCGTCGTATATGTACATATCTTTAGTACGGGAATTTTGTTTCTAAAAATAACGAATGTAATCTATTTAATTTTTATACATGCTTGATAGTAGAAGATTTTCAAAGGTTATATAAAGAAATTGGTATTAGTCGGTAAAAAATTGGGTAAATTGTAAACAGTTTGCTGATCGTTTTTAATTTAAAATCCCTGCATTACCGACAAAATAATTTAACTGTTAATCGTTTTGGCACGTACACTATTGTTTGATTCATTGTGTTTATCTGTTGTAAATGCAAATCGAATTTCCATAAAATAATTTATTGACTATACGTTGTCTTAAAAGTTATTCATAATTATAAATGATTTAAGTTTGGATAAAAGAAGAAATAACAATCAATACAATTTTTAAGTATAAAAGTAAGAAGAAAAAAGCCCGAGCGGCAAGTTGTCCGCTATCACAGTTGAAAAAGTAACTGCAATATTTAAAGCAAGTCTTGCAATAGGAGCCATGCGTTGAAGGTTATTATTGAATTGTAAAGTAAATGTTGCATTAAACCTAATTTTAATGCATATCGATAAAATTTAAAACAACTCTTGCATCTAATTTATTTCTATAGAACAGCTAGAAGTATTAATACACCTTGCTACAATTTAATACATTAAAAATATGTTATAATGCAGGGTAAATGTAAAATACATAACACATTGTAGGAATTGTAAGTGTTTTTGAAAGCATTTTAGAAAATAAGTTTTTTGTTTGTTGGTTGTAATTTTAATTTTATTAATTTTTAATTTTTAATTTTTTATCCATGTAAATATTGTTTTAGATACTGAAGAAGGTCCCAAAAAGGACCGAAATATTTATAATAAAAAAAAGATATTTATGATCTGAAGTTTGGTGTTTCATTCGTAGTGAAATTTTACTACCAATAAAACCAGTGACGATAAGAAATTTCATTGAGTAGATCAGATTTGGTGTATGTACCAAAGGTGTATACATTGAACATCAAAACTTATAATACTGTTTATGTTTATGTTAATTAAACATTTTATTATGTAAGTTTTTCTTTAAATTTATTTCTTTACTTTAATTTTAATCTATGTTGTCTATTGCAATTTTTGATGAAATGTTTGTATTTATATAGAAAATATTACCCTGAGGATGATTGTAATTAACTATTGAAATATAGGTGTATATTTTCAATAAAAGTACTTGTTTTATTAAAACATAAACATAAACATGCTCTATTTGTTTTGTTTTATACATTTTAATAATGAAATCATTGAAATCATATTAGATGGAATGATATTCCTTACAAAAGTTTCAAAAAAAGTGGCATCAAAATTATACTCCTCTCTTACTCATATCTTTCCTCAAGTTCAGGATAACCAATATAAAGAAAATGTGTTACAAACTAAAGGTTGAAAGTCAACTGATCGTCAGGCGTATCTTTGTGGGATAAGGAAATTAAATGCTTATGTGATAGGATAAATTGAAAAACTATGTCTTTGCATTTTTATTATATTTTATTTTTATTTTTAATAATAAAAAATATTTCAATTTTAATTTTAGTTTGGAGCGCAGTAAAATCTTCAATCTAATTAATTTTAATATTATGGTTTCAAAATTGCCTTTTTAATATGACAGACTTTATTTTTAAGAAATCCTCAAGAAGGATTTTTATTTCCACATGGTTATAGAATCACCGAGCCGATTCTAAATATTGTACGTTATTTACATAAACGTCGTAATATAATAATACTGTCAATTGATCCTACTTTACAATTGTCCGTTGCTGTAGAGGCAGACAGTATGAGGCGCGCACGTACTTAGCAAGCCTTTTAGATTCACTTTTACATTGAAAAAACAAGTAATAAATAGATAAAAATCAAAAATTGACTCTTAAATTTCTTTTAGACCTATTCATTAAAGTGAAAAATAAATCCAGCAATTGCTTCAGCTTTCGATGTGTCCCCCCTTTTTCTTCAGCGCTGGGTACATCAATTTTGAATATTTTTCTTTTTCTTTTTGCCGCTTGAATCCGTTGCTTATGTATCTGCTTTTTTAAACGCATTCAATAGCAGGCGGAACAGCCAAATTTAAAGCATCTGTTTAATTAAAATGAATGAAATTGAAGTTCATGTAATTTGTACTGCTATATCTAGAAAATCCGGCTTCGTGGTCCCATGAATAAATGTTTTGGTTAGTTTCGAACAAAATACCAATTTTCGACGAAGTTATTGTTTCCATCGTGGTACCCGTGCGTACCCTCGTTTTTGATTTGAGCATTGAAAATTTAGATGATGATCGCACATTTCCAACTTTGTCTTTTCCTTTTGCCTTTCCTCGTAGCATATGAATTCAATGGTAATTGAAATTATTTCATATGGTTCAATATACGTTTGGACAAATGGTAGATGTTCTGAAAAATTTGTTTGGGCTGTAATAAATTGCTCTAAATAATAAGGTAAAATATTAAATTTTAGATGAAAGTTGTTAGGCTTAAAGTATCTTTAAAGCATCTGTTTAATTAAAATGAATGAAATTTAATTATTAAGACTAATTAATTTAGATTAAAAAATTGCAACCAACCGTTTTGAAGTTCATGTAATTTGTACTGCTATATCTAGAAAATCCGGCTTCGTGGTCCCATGAATAAATGCTTTGGTTAGTTTCGAACAAAATACCAATTTTCGACGAAGTTGTTTTTTCCATCGTGGTACCCGTGCGTACCCTCGTTTTTGATTTGAGCATTGAAAATTTAGATGATGATCGCACATTTCCAACTTTGTCTATTCCTTTTGCCTTTCCTCGTAGCATATGAATTCAATGGTAATTGAAATTATTTCATATGGTTCAATATACGTTTGGACAAATAGTAGATGTTCTGAAAAATTTGTTTGGGCTGTAATAAATTGCTCTAAATAATAAGGTAAAATATTAAATTTTAGATGAAAGTTGTTAGGCCTAATATTTATTTCGATGAATTCATTATATTTGTATTGATTTTTGTTTTTGTCAAACGATATTACTTGCGTAAGTAAAAATTGCATGAAGAAAATAGCATGTAAAGAACTACGCTTCGGCAATTTACGATATCCAAATTTATCGATAATGTAGTTTTTTAAGGTTATTGCTATTGTCTTTTAACACAACCGTTCTAATTATTATCATTTTGATATGTCATTTTCCTTCATAAGATTCATGATGTTCCTTCATAAGATAATACAATTAGATGATTGTTAGAACAAAAATAATTTAACTTTAATTAATTGTTCAAATTTTTTAACTCTACTGGACAAATAAAAGGAAAAAATTACTACAAAGGTTAAACCAAATTATTGAAAAAATACAAAATATTTTCTCCCAAACATCTCTGCGATTTTTCTAATGATTATGAAATAATGTTTTTGTTTCAGAATGTCTAAGGGGCCTATACACCTACAAGGATGCTTGAACAGCACAGCTATCAAACGTACTTATATAGCTGCAAAAATGCTTGAATAGTGAGTGGATATAAATCAAGCATATCTTTCAAAATATATAAACTCACTCACAATTTTTATATTTCCGATTTGTCCCCAAATTATTTTACATTTTTGAAAAACAATGTAAAACATTTAAAAGAAAAAAATATGGAGGGGCTGAAATCTCAAGCTCTGAGATATCAAGACTTCGGTCTGGGTTAAGGATTTTGATATAGTTTTCGGCAACAAAACTTTTATGAGGACATGGTTTTTAGTTTTGGGCAGCGATGAATATCAAACATAACTCTTTGTTAAAGTACAAGTATTCAGAGATAGACTCTGTTTAAAAATTTATTACAAAACTAACACGAAACATCAATACGTTGCCGGATAATTGTAATCAAAATTCCAAAAATATTGTTAAATTAAATAAAATCAAACTTTTTCAAAATTCCAAAAATATTCTAAAAATTAGAATGAAATCAAATATTTAAACTTTTTCTAAATTCTGATGATATACCAAAAATTCTTAAAAATTCGAACTTTTCCAAAATTCTAAAAATATTGCAAAAATTATTACAAAATCAAAAATTAAAATTTTTTCAAAATTCCAAAAATTATAATAATATCAAAAATTAAAAATTTTTCAAAATTCTAAAAATATTTCAAAAATTCTTACAAAATCAAAAATTAAAACTTTTGCCGAAATTCTAAAAATATTGCAAAAATTATACAAAATCAAAAATAATAACTTTTTCAAAATTCCAAAAATATTTCAAAAACTACAACAAATATAAAAATTTCCATGTCCAATCTCATTTTAAATTACATTTACGTCATAAAAACAGCTACATTTTTTTTCCCAAAATATTGGCTAAAAAATTAAATGAAATCATTTTTTGACCCCCTTGACATTATTTTTTGACAAACTTATAATGCCATAATTCTCTATAATAATAATAAAATATCATGTCATACGAACTATTAATTTTATTTTTTTCTAAAAAAATTGGGTAAAAAATAAATAAAAACCTTTCTTTTGACACACTTGACAACATTTTTTGACAAACTTATAATGCCATAATTCTCAATAATAATAATAAAATTTCATTTCAAACAAACAATTTATTTTTTTTCCAAAAAATTGGGTAAAAAACTAAATAAAAATCTTTTGACACACTTGACAACATTTTGTTGACAAACTTATAATGCCATAATTCTCAATAATAATAATAAAATTTCATTTTAAACAAACAATTTTATTTCCAAAAAATTGGGAAAAAAAATAAAAATCTTTCTTTTGACACACTTGACAACACTTTTTTGACAAACTTATAATGCCATAATTCTCAATAATAATAATAAAACTTCATTTCAAACAAACAATTAATTTTATATTTTTTTTCCAAAAAATTAGGTAAAAAAATAAATAAAAATCTTTCTTTTGACACACTTGACAACTTTTTTTTGACAAACTTATAATGCAATAATCTAGTTTTTGATCTCACATACCAATCCCGACCATCAAGATTTCTCCAAATTCAATGTTCCTACTCGTAATCACTTAAAATGAACGTTTTTCTAGCCAAAAATATGCAAATTTCCTTGTTTTGACACACATAATGATTTGTTTGACACACTTCCGGTACAGTTATCGAACACAGCGTCCTTTCGGACCTGTCCCTTGAGTATACCTATTTTTAGAAAAAAAAATTTTTGAAATCCCTCCAGTGGTTTTCCCTGCAGCGTAGGTAATGACGACAGACAGACATACATTTTTTTTTTTTTTGCTTTTTTAGAATCAGGAGGTCCTAAAACGTCGAGAAATGTCAAAAAAAGTGGGGGTAAGAATTTCACTTTGAGCTCATGAATGTAATACTTAGGTCTTTCAGACCGAAGTAAAAAGTAACAAGCTTACAATCATAACAATAAACACACAATCAAACTTAAGCTTGCAAAGAAAAATCAAACATGTTTGATATTTCTTCAAACATTTTTGAAAAATTGAACAAGCAATCACTCCCATACACTATCAAAATGCTTGTTTCGTTAGTACACAAGCACGTTTGACAACTGTGCTGTTAAAGCATGCTTGCAGGTGTATTGGCCCCTTTTGATAATTGTTTCAAAAACATTAAAGCTACTAATTGCTCATTTAAATTATTCAAAAAACTCAAAAAATAAATTTAAACTATAAAACATATGAATTAGCTATAGAAGTAAAAACATTAAAATGACAGTTAAGCTCTTATGGCCTTTTTTCAATGTTATTAGAAGTTTAATGTCTTTCGCTTTACTTTGCCGACACATGTGTGCATTCAATGTAAGTTAAGCACTTAAGGGCTTAAAATAACCTTAATTTGAACAGGGCATAACAGTGTCAATATTCGATAGATTATAATTTAAAATAAATTCGTCCTTATATAGTCTATATTTGAAAAAAATAGTTGTGGCAAACTGTAAAATAATTTAATTCTACAATATGCACGACGATGATTCTTTCAAAGCAAACATATTTCTACTGAATGTTTAAATGATTTAGGTATTATTATTGTGATTATACACTAAATTTGCAATTCTAAGGGCCAGTTTCACCATCCTCAGTTAAGTTAAAGTTAAGTTACATTTAACATAACTGCCACTTAACTGAAGGAAATGGGTTTCACCAGTTTCAGTTAGCTAAATATTAAGTGCGTTTTGTATCATTCAGTTATCTTTCGGTTAAAGTTAAGTGGTGGTTAACTAACTTTAACTTTAACTGAGGATGGTGAAACTGGCCCTAATTAAGCAATCCAATAACTTTTAATATACTTAACCTTAATGGATTAGACATTAAAAATCACTACAACAAATTTCACTAATTTTAGTAGTTTATAGAAGAATTAAATTATATAATAAATTTATTAAACTTCACAATTTTTATGAAGTTTTTAGAATATTTTTACAATTTTAAAATTTAACGCATGGAGGGATCAGTTTTTATTAATTTGTTAATTTTTTTCTATTTTTTGATCCACGGGTGTGACAACCCCGCGTACTCCAGTCCCTGCTATTGGCATATGAGTTAACGTGAGATAACACATACCACTGGCAATAGCAGTGAGATATCACTAGCCAAGGTGATATCTTAGGGGTGCTGGCGGATGAACTGTATTCAGTCAACGGTAGCACTCTCAATCTTAGCTAATGAATATTCCTTGATGCTGGAACGCTGTAGCTTGCTCGAAGAAACGAGCCTTCATATAACTATATATCTGAGCTTTAATTATTGAAAAATATACTGCGTCCCATAATCAAGGATTATGCCATTAGCTGGACTATTGGCAAACCAATTATAGTTTTGTTCCTGCAAATTTTTAAGACAAATTTGCTTTTTATCTCTTATTTTATTTTTATTTTCCCTATCCTATCACGAAATATTGGCCTATGTCATATTTTATATGTGATAGGATTTATGGTTTAGTTATCCATTATTTAACAAAAAAATATTAAAAAAAAAAAAAACAGATTTGCGTCCATTAACATCCTTGGAACGCATGTTGTTGTGGGACCTTGGTCTTAAAAGGTTTTTATGTGTTGTTGTGACACATATTGTAATGCCTACTACACATCACATTTTATAAAAAAAAATATTGCGACGCTGATGCATAGGCTGACTTCACCACAGCTCCGGAAACATAGTGTTCTGGATATATAATGAGCTAATATCCATAAAATACTTTTATTAAAAGCTAACCAATATTATGGACTTCGTAGTTCTAATAATAAAAATATTAAAGCAGGCAGTAGTATCCCAACAAACATAAATTCTGTTGTTCGAAAAAAAGTAAAAAAAGTTTTATCGGAAGTGACAAAGCGGAAGTTAGGATGCAGAACTGTTGTAAACTTTACTAAATGGGTATGTACCAAATTTCATCCAACTCGATTATTAGGTACAGAAGTTATTGAGCTTCCAAAATAACAGGTGCTTGGAGGACCCCCTACCACTTTGTTCACTATCGCTAAAAAAACTAATCAGTTCCTTGCCATACATATTTGCATCTTTTTGCAAAGTGTAATCAAAATTACTTAACGAACGAATGTTGTATGCTTCCAACAAACATTGAAACAATAAACAGGTGTTCGGGAGGACCCCACCACTTATCCCAATATTGTCCAAAAACTAGTCAATTCTTTGTCAATAAAGTCTTTATCTTTTTTCAAAGTGCCATTAAAATTGATTAATGAATGAAATCTGTATGCTCCCAACAAACTTTAAAAACCAATGTGTCCCAAAAGATGATAATTATCTTCTTACACTAATTGAAATTTTTCCATAAGTTTTATCATAATCACTTCATTATTGTAGGCTGTAGTGTGCATAAAGATACTGAAAAAACTGCCAACAAGTAAAAAAAATTTTTTTTTACCGGAAGCAAAAAACCGGAAGTTGGGATGCAGAATTTTTGTAAATCATACTAAATGCTTATGTACAAAGTTTCATCCAATTCGATTATCAGGTACAGATGTTATTGAGCTTTAAAAAAAACAGGTGTATGGGACACCCCCCACCACTTTGTTCACTATCGCTCAAAAACTAATCAGTTCTTTGCCATACATGTTTGCAATTTTTTCCAAAGTGTCATTAAAATTGGTTCACGAACGAATGCTGTGTGCTCCCAACAAACATTGAAAAAATGCTGACACAGTAAACAAGTGTTCGGGAGACCCCGTACCACTTATCCCAATATTGTCCAAAAACTAATCAGTTCCTTGTCATTTAAGTTTCCATCTTTTTCCAAAGTGTCATTAGAATTGATTAATGAATGAAGTCTGTATGCTCCCAACAAACTTTAAAAACAAAGTGTGAAAAGTCAGCAGTTGTATGGTAGACCCCCCGCCACTTTGATCAATGTGTCCCAAAAGATGATAATTATCTTCTTACACTAATTGGAACCCTATTCCATAAGTTTTATCATAATCACTTCATTATTGTAGGCTGTAGTGTGCATAAAGACACTGAAAAAACTTCAAAAAAGTACAAAAAAAATTTTTTTACCGGAAGTGAAAAACCGGAAGTTGGGATGCAGAACTATTTTAAACCGTACTACATACTCATGTACCAAGTTTCATCCAATTCGCTTATCACGTACAGAAGTTATAGAGCTTTCAAAAAAACAGGTGCTCCAGGGACCCCCCACCACTTTGTTCACTATCGCTAAAAAACTAATCAGTTCTTTGTCATACATGTTTGCATCTTTTTCCAAAGTGTCATCAAAATTCGTTCACGAACGAATGCTGTGTGCTCCCAACAAACATTGAAAAAAGTGTGACACATTAAACAGGTGTTCGGGAGGACCCCCTTCACTTATTCCAATATTATCCAAAAACTAATCAGTTCTTTGTTACTTAAGTCTCCATCATTTGCCAAAGTGTCATTAAAATTGAATAATGAATGAAGTCTGTATGCTCCCAACAAAGTTAAAAAACAAAGTGTGAAAAGTCAGCATTTGTATGGTAGACCCCCCACCACTTTGACCAATGTGTCCTAAAACATAATAATTATCTTTTCACACTAATTGGAACCCTATTCCATAAGTTTCATCATAATCACTTCATTATTGTAGGCTGTAGTGTGCATAAAGACACTGAAAAAACTTCAAAAAAGTACAAAAAAATTTTTTTTACCGGAAGTGAAAAACCGGAAGTTGGGATGCAGAACTATTTTAAACCGTACTACATACTCATGTACCAAGTTTCATCCAATTCGCTTATCACGTACAGAAGTTATAGAGCTTTCAAAAAAACAGGTGCTCCAGGGACCCCCCACCACTTTGTTCACTATCGCTCAAAAACTAATCAGTTCTTTGCCATACATGTTTGCATCTTTTTCCAAAGTGTCATCAAAATTCGTTCACGAACGAATGCTGTATGCTCCCAACAAACATTGAAAAAAGTGTGACACATTAAACAGGTGTTCGGGAGGACCCCTACCACTTATTCCAATATTATTCAAAAACTAATCAGTTCTTTGTTACTTAAGTTTCCATCATTTGCCAAAGTGTCATTAAAATTGAATAATGAATGAAGTCTGTATGCTCCCAACAAAGTTAAAAAACAAAGTGTGAAAATTCAGCATTTGTATGGTAGACCCCCCACCACTTTGATCAATGTGTCCCAAAACATGATAATTATCTTTTCACACTAATTGGAACCCTATTCCATAAGTTTCATCATAATCACTTCATTATTGTAGGCTGTAGTGTGCATAAAGACACTGAAAAAACTTCAAAAAAGTACAAAAAAATTTTTTTTACCGGAAGTGAAAAACCGGAAGTTGGGATGCAGAACTATTTTAAACCGTACTACATACTCATGTACCAAGTTTCATCCAATTCGCTTATCAGGTACAGAAGTTATAGAGCTTTCAAAAAACAGGTGCTCCAGGGACCCCCCACCACTTTGTTCACTATCGCTCAAAAACTAATCAGTTCTTTGTCATACATGTTTGCATCTTTTTCCAAAGTTTCATCAAAATTCATTCACGAATGAATGTTTTATGCTCCCAACAAACATAAAAACTTTGTGGAAAAAACCCCCTGTTGTATGGTGGACCCCCCAAAACCCTTTATCCAATGTACTCCAAAAGCTGATAAAATCTTTCTCATGTTATTTAAAAGCTTTTCGCAACGTTTCATGAAAATCGATCGGTAATTGTAGGCTACAGTAGGGATAAACACCTGAAAAAAAACTTTTTAACCGGAAGTGACAAACCGGAAGTTGGTATGCAGAAATATTGGAAACAGTATTAAAACCTTATATACTAAGTTTCAGTAAGATCATAGCTCGGATCAGAAGTTATTCAAGATTTAAACTTAGAGGTGTTCGGGAGACCCCCCGCCATTTTGTCCAAATTTAAAATGAATCCAGATCTTCTATTTTCAAGTGAACCTGTATCATTTGCCAAAGTTTCATCAAGATCCTATGCAGAAAACTCACCCACCCACCCACCCACCCACCCACCCACCCACCCACCCACCCACCCACCCACACACAGACGTACACCAAAATTTTTATTGGCTATTTGGATAGAGGATGGTCCAAAACAAAAGAAAAAACAAAATTTGGGGTATGTAAGATTTTTTTTTTTCACGATAGATTGCATTACTTCACACAATTTAAAATTGTGGTGAAGTAAAAAAAAAACCTATCATCAATCAGCAGATACGTTCAATTATATTTTAGTTTATACAAAATTATAATATAATTAATTATACACTTTCACTATTTTTAAAACTTTTTAAACACAATTTATAGAATATTTTTATAATTGATAACTTTTCATTAAAAAAGCAAAATTTATACTAAACGAATGATCCTACCTATACAAATATTTTATTGATGTACATATTTGGGGTTTTTCCACAACACGGATATAAGGATATACTAAAATCTTTAGTGTTCAATACGTTTTTTAAAAATAGGTGAAAAAATTAACTAAATAAAGTAAAATAAACAAAAAAAAACAGTTTTAAGGGATAGAAAAAAAAATAACTAAATTTTGGTTAAATAATCATAAAATATGTATAGTTTTTAAATAATTAGCTGATAATTTTCTCGTATCGAGATTCTCGAGAAAGATCTGTTATCTTGAACTCAAAAATCTCGAAGAATTATTTCCACATTTTTGGAGATTCTCATTTTTCCAGAAATACTGTCTAGAATCTCGAAATTTAACAAACCACCATAAATACGATTCAATTCTACAACAAAATGAACATTTAGATGACTATTCCGGACGCCGAACCGTCCTGGTATACATGCTGCTCACAACTTTTCCAAAGTAAAAACTCATACGTTTTAATTTGGAACCAACTTTATTTTATTTGATATTAATTTTAACAAAAAGAAGTTCTTTTTCACTTAACCTGTTGACGGTCTAAATCGGAGTCCCTTAGTATTACCAAAAGTATTCTTAAAGTTCAAGTAATTTATTCTATTTTGGAGGGGAGTGTTATAGTATATAAAAATATTAATTTATTTAATTTATTATTTGGGGAAATAAAAGAAAAGGGCACGATAATCAAAGTATTTATTAAGTCCCAACGGCCAACAGTGTTAATTATATATAATTAAAAATTATTATTTGTAAAAATTCATTCGTTTCCAAATCAATTATTTTGTTTAAAATAATTGGTATATGCAAGCATAAAAATGCTTCTGCTGAATTTTGACGAGTTTGTATATATTTGGAAACAAGGATGTTGTATATAATTAATGATTGGGAAATGGAAATTGAGAAACGTGGGATCTTACATGACAATTTACTATTGAATCAAAAATCAAAATATGAAAATACAAGTAACAATTTCCAAAATAAGAGTAGTTTTAAAATTATTTAAAAACTCGCCAGTTCGTAATAATATTTTGCAAAATAATATAAAGTCATCGATTAAAGAGAGAAACGAGTTGCTATTACTCCTTAACTGCAACACTAGATTAAATTCTTTTGAAACCATGATTGACCGGTTTTTTCGAGTCAAAGCAGCAGATGTAAGAACTTTAAATTATCTCAATTTAAATCATTTATAGAATAAAAAAAATTGATCAAGTTGCTTTAAATATTTTGAGTGCCATTCAAATAGCCACAAAATCAATAAAAGATCTCAACCGTCAGGATGTTTTATTATTATCTGCAGAGGGAATCCTAAAATTTCTATTCAAATCCCTCCGGAAAAATAATTCAGATATATGTGAACTCCAAATTGTTATTTGAAATAGAATCTACCTCTCACATCCAAGGAAATAAATATCATTTTAAAACTTCTAAGAAACGCTCTAATTTTGATAAATCCTATGTACATCCCAACCAAGAGAAATGTTTCTTTATCTAGAAATTTTTGTAGTAAACGGAGAGTACGATTGATGATAAATCTCTAGACTGAGTGACAAAATCACTAGACTTTTGTTGTAAAACTTTTTAAATTACAAAAATTAAATATAAGTTTTAAGTTTTTTAAATTGAAAAAATTAAATTTAAATGTTCTTTTTATTCTATAGCAATGAGATATGTATATTTTTTTAAAAACAATTAATTTAATTAACTTAAATAATTTGAAACATATATTATTTAATGCATCTTGAATTCTTTTATTTATTGAATAAACAAATTCATATGTGTTTGCCTAAGGATTCGAACAAAGCACTGAAGAGGAAGGAATTCATACGAAACACGTAAAATGAGAAGTGGAGTTTTTTTCTGAGAAACTTCCAACCATACCTTTGAATTGAAAAAATTCCAATTGCTTCCTTAGTTACTTGAGTTTAATTGAACTCAAAAATACCCAATAAATTCATATATATTTAGTTGATTTATTATTTTTTTAAGGATCCATTTCTTGTTTGTTTTAATTTTTCCAATTGTAAATTTATTTCCAATTGTTAATTTTTTGTCAATTTAATTAATTTGTATATAGTATATAAATAAATATCAGGGTCTGTTCCGGCAATCCCAATCAGGGCTTGATTCGACTATCCCAATCAAGGTGTGATCCGATTATCCCAATCAGGGTCTGATCTGGTAATCCCAATCAGGACCTGATAGAGAAAAAGCGTTACACTCATGACCAGGACCCAATCAGGCTACTCTACCAATGCCTGATCCAGACTAGGGAAAACCTGATCAGGACCTTATTTGAGCCCTGACAAATTTCTGCTCGGGAATTTTATATATATAATTTTAATTATACAATTTCAATAGAAGACAAAGTGTAGCTCAATTTATGTTTAGTGTTTACGACAATATTGATATTGATTGTCATATATTTTTTATTTACTTGTATATAATTAAACTAAAGAAAATGATTTATTTAGCATAAATAAATTGCCCAAATTTAATTTTGAATAACAAATTTTTTACATTTGAATAACGAAATTCTGTTTTCTTTTGAAAAATCAGGACATTTTCAAAATGCCGCTGGACACGGGACAAATTGCTAAAAATCGGGACTGTCCCGCCAAAAGCGGGACGTCTGGTCACCTTAATCATATGCAATATAACTTAAATAGAAATAAAACCAAATACTAAAATGAAGTGGTAGTTCTGTTATCCAAAATCAATACTCATAATATATATGTGAACATTTTCGGCTTTCAACCCCCAACTCCCACCCTTTAGTGATACCCTTATATTTTTGATCCCAATTTAAACATCACTGTTGGATTCAGCGTCCTCAAGTATGTTGAAATCAACACTAATGACGACAATTTTGATACTATGCATGACCAAAAGCCCCAACCCCCACCCCTTATTGAACTACCCTGAATCCGGTCACCATTTTTATCATCACCATTGAACTCAGCATCCTTGATTATGTTAAAATCGAAATAATGACGATAATTTTGATACTATTCATGACCAGATCCCAACCCTCACCCCTTATTGAACTACCCTGAGTCCGGTCAACATTTTTACCATCACCATTGAACGCAGCATCCTCGATTACGTAATAATCGATAAAAATGACAAAAAATGACAATCATTTCGATACTTTGTGTAACCGATCCCCCAACCCACACCTATTATTGGACTACCCTGAGTCCGGCCCCAATTTTTACTATCATAATTGAACGCAGCATCCTCGATTATGTTAAAATTCATAATGATGACGATAATTTCGATATTTTTTATAACCGACTCCCAACCCTCACCTCTTATTGAACTACCCTGAGTCCGGTCAACATTTTTACCATCACCATTGAACTCAGTATCCTCGATTATGTAAAAATCGATAATAATGACAATAATTTCGATACTTTGTTTAACCAACCCCCCAACCCCCACCTATTATTGGACCACCCTGAGTCTGACCCCAATTTTTATTATGACGATAATTTCGATATTTTTTATAACCGACTCCCAACCGCCCCCCTTTTTGGACCCCCCCGAGTCCGGCCTTGATTTTTATCATCATCATTGAACTCAGCATCCCCGATTATATTGAAATCGACACCAAACATGACATTCAAAAGAAATATGTTTTTCTACGATAAGGGTAACAACCCCCTTGGGAGTAAAAAATGGTGATGTCACCGATCAGGGGGTAACATGAGGGGATTGTGTTTGTTATGAAATTCTGATTCTAACGATACCCCACATGACATATTCTACTCAATTAATGTGTCAACCCCACCCACTGGGTTGGTTGGAGGTGGAGATGCAAACCAACTTTTGGACTCAAAAGTTGCGCCGGTCTGAATAAAAGATAATGGAGCCATTAAATTTTTTTATCTCTTCCCATTTATTTTATATAGATTTTTATATGCTAAAACTTAAAGAGAGTGTAAAGGAGTGGGGGTGGGTCGTACCACCCCGATCTCGTAAAGTTTTCGGGAGATGGCCAAGCCCGATCAATTGGTACCAAAATCACAAAATCGAGTCAAAAAAATTTCCAATAACCACGTTTTCTGACCGATTCTTAAAAAAAACGATAGTTAAGTTAGCTCCATTTTTACTTCACCACAATTTTAAATTGTGTGAAGTAATGCAACCTATCGAGAACAAAAAATCTTATATACCCCAAATTTTGTTTTTTCTTTTGTTTTGCGGACCATTCTCTATCTAAATCGGCAATAAAAATTTTGGTGTACGTCTGTGTGTGGGTGCGTGATATTCCTGCATAGGATCTCGATGAAACTTTGGCAAATAATCCAGGTTCACTTGAAAATTGAAGATCTGGATTCATTTTAAATTGGGACAAAATGGCGGGCGTCTCCCGAACACATCTATGCTTAAATCTTCAATAACTTCTAATCCCGGCTTATGATCTTAAGGAAACTTGGTATATAAGGTTTTAGTACAGTTTCTAATATTTCTGCATACCAACTTCCGGTTTGTCACTTCCGGTTGAAAAGCTTTTTTTTCAGGTTTTATCCCTACTGTAGCCTACAATTACCGATCGATTTTCAGGAAACGTTGGAGAAAGCATTCAAGTAACATGAGACAGATTTTATCAGCTTTTGGAGTACATTAGATAAAGGGTTGGGGGGTCCACCATACAACAGGTGGTTTTTTCCAACCATGTATTTCATGTGTGTTGGGAGCATACTAGATTCGTTCGTGAATGAATTTTGATGACACTTTGGAAAAAGATGCAAAACCGTATGGCAAGAAACTGATTAGTTTTGGAGTTGAACAAAGTGGTGGAGGTATGTGTATGGGACACACCGGTTTTTTTGAAAGCTCAATGACATCTGTACCGGGTAATCATTTAGTACGGTTCACAACAGTTCTGCATCGCAACTTCCGGTTTTTCACTTCCGGTAAAAATTTGGATTGGTTGAAAAACTGATTAGTTTTTGGACAATATTGGGATAAGTGGTGGGAGCTTCCCTAACACCTGTTTACTGTGTCACAATTTATTCAATGTTTGTGGGGAGCATACAAGATTCGTTCGTGAATGAATTTTGATGACACTTTGGAAAAAGATGCAAATATGTATGACAAGGAACTGATTAGTTTTTGAGCGATAGTGAACAAAGTAGTGGGGGTCGTCCCGAGCGCCTGTTTTTTTGAAAGCTCAATAACATCGGTATCTGATAATCGAATTGGATGAAACTTGGAACATAAACATTTAGTACGATTCACAACCCAAATTCCGGTTCTTCACTTCCGAAAAAAAATTTTTTTATAATTTTTTGAAGTTTTGTCAGTGCCTTTATGCACACTACAGCCTACAGAAATGAAGTTATTACGATGAAACTTATGGAAAAGGCTTTAATTAGTGTGAGAAGATAATTTTTATCTTTTGAAACACATTAATCAAAGTGACGGGCGTGTACCATACTGCTGACTTTTCACACTTTGTTTTTAAAGTTTGTTGTAGCATACAGACTTCGTTCATTAATCAATTTTAGTGACACTATGAAAAAAGATGGAGACTTAAATGACAAAGAACTGATTACTTTTTGGACAGTATTGGGATAAGTGGTGGAAGCCTCCCGAACACCGGTTTACTGTGTAACCACTTTTCCAATGTTTCTTAGGAGCATAAAACATTCGTTCGTGAATGAATTTTGATGAGACTTTGGAAAAAGATGCAAATATGTATGGCAAGGAACTAATTAGTTTTTAAGCGATACTGAATAAAGTGGTGTGGGGTCCCCCGAGCACCTGCACTCAGAAAAAAGAGATAGCTTATTTAACGTAAAGTATATGTAAATTTAACTGAAAATGACGTTCGAATTGAGCCAGCGTAGGCATAAGTAAAGTAAACAAAATTGACAAAGTAAAATCTACTTAAAAGCATTGTAAAAAGGTCAGTTTTTAATTAAGCTTGTGCAAAAGCAAATTTTACGTAGACCACGAGTAAATATTTAAAAATATATGTAGCCCTAACGTAGCGTTATGTAATTTCGCTAGTAGCACATTAACTATTTGCTACGTAAAACAGCAGAGTGATATGTAAAAATTGAACTATTTTAGTAAAATTTACATCCCAGCAAGCACATCGCAAAAATTTTGGGCTTATGCTAACGATATGCGAACGTTGTCTCACCAAAAAATGAAAATAAAATTAATTTTTTTGCAATCATTAATCGTTTTTTTTATCAATTCAGGGTGATTATACACGGTAATGATAACAGCGGCTAAGAAGGGCCCTGTAAAGATATAATGCTATTTATTATTAATATTTATTTTGGACTTAATCCGGATTCGATCCCCAGACCTCTGGTACAAGGCAGCAACATTAACCATTCGTCTATCTAAATAACTATTTACATCAATTTATTTATGAATATTATATTGATGCTTAAATTTAGGACGGTCGAGGGTTCGATTCCCAGACTGACCACTATTTATTTTGTATTACATTTTTGTTTTTATTTAAAATAACATAAAGTGATTCCTTTTTATTCATAAAAGTTTCATTTTATAGCATTTCAATTTATCGATACTGTAGTTTTTTTTAAATTATATAGACTCAAACATTTCAAATTTATTCCAACAATAAAAATAATGTAACTATAGTAACACAGAAATAAGAATTATGTATGTGAAATTCTTTTAGCCAAAATATTGCTCCCAGGTCAGTTTATTATTTGACATTACGTGTTTTATTTGGCCAAAAAAATTGAGTTTTCGCCCTACGAAGATTTTTTTAATCTAGATTTTCAGCTATAAAGCAAAGCATAAAATACAATAAAAAAAGAAATACATATATCTCTCAAAATTAGTAAACAAACAAAACGCCACGCCATTTACTTATTATTTTTTTTTAAAGTGAAATAGTTATATTTATATGTAAAAGTTTTGTTTAAATCATGTATTAAATTAAAAGTTAATAACAATTAATGTTTAATTTAAAATTAAATACAATTAACTATTATTTTAAGTAAAATTTACGTTTAATATGACTTTAATACTCGAAGTCATACGTAATTTTCAAACTATGAGAACGTAAATTTAAAGATGCCTTAGTAGAAATTACGTATCATATAAGCAATTTCCAGCATACTTAAGTTAATCTCTTCGGGAAAATAGTGGATTATATATACCCGTGTGTATAAGTATGTTTAACACTATTTCCCATGCAAATTGAACATTTTCGACGGTTATGTTTTACAAAATTGTTAAGTAAATGTAACGACTTTTTAGGTAATTTTGTTTTCATATTTCAAAATCAACTTTCGTATAAGCTAAAATTACAGCAATCATATGTTGATTTTACTGTTTCAGTAGTAAATTTATTTTCAAAAATTTTACCATTCAAATTTTGCTTTATTAACATGGTAGAGGTTAATATTAATTAAATTATCAATACTTTGCACTAGTAAATTTTAGAAAAACGTATGTTATGTTTACAATTCTGGAGTTACTATAGCGTATAAGTAACAAACGCATCGATTGTTTTTCTGAGTGTGTTTTTTAAAATCTCAATAGCACCTGTACCTGATAATCGAATTAGATGAAACTTGGTACATAAACATTTAGTACGATTCACAACAGTTCTACATCCCAACTTCCGGTTTTTCACTTCCGGTAAAAAATTTTGTTTATAATTTTTCTCGTACAACAGAATTTATGATTGTTGGGATACTACTGTTTTCTTTAATATTTTTAGGGTTCCGTTTTTTATACGGAACACTATTGGTGAGAGTACAAGGTGTTTTTCACATTATTTCGATTATCTCGTGAACCATTAATCCGATGAACTTAAAATTTGAGGTGCTTATAAAACTAACTTATTCACACAAGATGGTGGGTTAAAAAATAAATAAAGTTGTGTTCGTTTGTTTTAAGGAGGTACGATGTAAAGCCTTTGAAAACATACATTTTTTTATCGGGACGAGTAGGGTATCATATGAAAGGGCTTCATTTCAGCATTATTTAAAAATATATTTTGGAGTTTTACACCTCACCATTTTTTGTATAATTTTGAAAAATGACGTTTTCTGGATGTTTTATTGCCCCGAATAACTCCGACCCTACTTCATCGAAAATCTTGAAATATATTTGGAATGATAGAAAATTGAGTAGGATTTTAATGAAAAATATAGAAAAGTGGCAGATACTCATAACTATATTTATTAAAGGGGTGGGAATGTTAAGGGGTAAAAACATCATTTAAAACCAGATCATGTGAGGTGTCATTTGAAAGAGCACTTGATTTTAGAAATATTGCCATTTTTTTAGAATTTTGCAATGCATAGTTTTTGAATTATTATCAATAAAGTGACACAAAAAGTTGGTCCCCCCCCCCACTACGTTTCGACACAGATTGACAGAAAAAATTGAAAAAATTCATAGAGACAGGAAATTCGCTATATTTTGAACGAAAATTATAGCGAACTCACAAATAATTATATTTCTGTGAGTTTAGGGGATGGGTGTAAGGAGGGTAAAAAAAAACTTTTTTTGACCCAAGCGAGTGGGGTATCATTTAAAAGAACACCAAATTTCCAAAATATTGCAATTTTTTTTAGAATTTTTCGGTACACAGTTTTTGAGTTATTCTAAAAAATGTGCAAATTCCAGACCGCTTCCCCCCCCCCCCCCCCCCCTCCCCCAAAGGTTCGACACTGATAGACAGAAAAAATTGAAAAAATTCATAGAGACAGGAAATTTGCTATATTTTGAACGAAAATTATAGCGAACTCTCAAATAATTATATTTCTGTGTGTTTAGGGGATGGGTGTGGAGAGGGTAAAAAACACTTTTTTGGAACCAAACGACTGGGGTGTCATTTGAAAGAACACTTAATTTAAGAAACCTTGCAACATTTTTTAGAACTCTGCGGTGCACAGTTTTTTAATTATCGATAAAAAAAAGTGCTATTTTAAGTGTATGTATGTATACCACCCTATATTTCGACGCTGATGTATAGAACAAATATTCCCTATTTAGACCATTAAAATAGTGGTTAAATCTTTCTTTAGCTAACATAAACAGCTATGGATAAGATTTAACCTCAAGTAACATTTTTGATCAATGTAGATGTGATTGACATTTACGATTGACGTCTACGATTAAACATTTATTCTGTTATGCGTCCATAGTCTGGCGATATAAAGACTTTACAACATAACTTTATGTCATTTATTTTTGATATTGTGTTCTTTTACATTCACGGAACCCTTGGCGAGCGAATTTTATTCGCACTTGTCCGACTTTTATAATTAGAACTGCGCGAAATCTATAACATTTGTTAGGCTTTAATTAAAGTAGTTGATGGATATTAGCTCACTTTATATCCAGAACACTATGTTTTCAGAGCAGTGGTAAAGTCAGCCTATGCATCAGCGTCGCAATATTTTTACGTTGGTAACGAAATTTGTGAACATACAAATAAAATATGATAGATCGCCTATACTACCATGGAGATTTATATATGCGACTATCTGCGTCACACTAGTTTTAGATTAGAAAGGGTTGGACAGGTTGCACAAGGCAAAACTCGTCCGGGCACGCAGACTCTACGGTTTATAGCGCCGTGTCCGAGTTTGGTCTCATAACAACTATTCCACAATCCTTTCTGTAAGTTTAATGAAATCTAAAACCAACTGCATTGGCAACAGTTTGATTGGGCCAGACTCAACAGTGTCTGACCGAAAATCCCAGCTCTGACACTAGAAAAGGTTGCCATACACGCACAAGTAGTGCTCTGAGTACTCCTCCTCTTCAATATAACACCCACACACTGGACTATCACAAAACCCAATGGTAAAAAGGTGTTTATTTAGATTTCCATGTCCTGTAAGGACACCAATCACAGTGTTGAGAGTTTTCCTCTTTAGACTTTGAAGAAAATTAACATTTTTTTCTGAAATGCTGATAAACATCTTACTTTACCTGCCAGTTGATGACGCATTCCACAAGGCCTTCATCTTGAGGTCGAAATCAACCAGTGACAAGACAAACGGTTTAGATAACCCTAAGGTGGGTTCTGGACCTGAATATTTCATACCTGCTCCAGCCCTTGCTATTTCATCCGCTTTATGCTGCCCGGAATTCCACTATGCCCTGGAACCCATCGCAATGTGAGATTGTTGTGTTGCGCTATGCTACAAAGATTTTTCCTGATTTCTAAAATCAGTAAACAGGTAAATTCTAAATTGTGATTAACTCGTGCGACAGTAACAAGGCGCATATCGAAATCGACCTTGAGTTGGTTACGGTAATTTTAGTCGAAAAATGATTACGGCATTTTATTGTACTGTAGTTGAGGGTTGATGTTTAGCATTATTAAATGGGATATCCAAAATTTTTGGTCTACGTTTATATAGAGAATCCAAAATGAAAATATGGAGGGGCTGAAATCTCAAGCTCTGATATATCAAGACTTCTGTTTTGGTTAAGGATTTTGATATAGTTTTCGGCATAAAACTTTTATGAGGACATTGTTTTTAGTTTTGGGCAGCGATGTATATCAAACATAAAACTCTTAGTAACAGTACAAGTATTTTGTCTCTGTTTAGAAATTTATTACAAAACTAACACGAAACATCAATTCGTCGCCGGAAAATTATAACATCATATATTAACATAATTTAGTGAAAAGATGATACAATCAGCAAACTACTCAAAAACCTCTCCATTTAGCGTTACGAGAAAATACTACAAAATCACAAATTCATATTTCTTTCAAAATTCCAAAAATATTGTAAAAATTATTTTTTCAAAATTCTAAAAATATTAGAAAAATTATTACAAAATCAAAGATTAAAACTTTGTTCAAAAATTCTAAAAATATTGCAAAAATTATAACAAAATCAAAAATTGAAATATTTTTTCAAAAGTCCAAAAATATTCCAAAATTTATTCTTATTATTCAAATACTTAAACTTTTTCTAAATTCTAATAATATTCCAAAAATTCTTAAAAATTCAAACTTTTTCCAAGATTCTAAAAATATTGCAAAAATTATAACAATATCAAAAATAGAAACATTTTTCAAAATTCTAAAAATTATAGTAAAATCAAAAATTTAAAATTTTTCAAAATTCTAAAAATATACATATACAAAATTCACAAATCCAAAATTCCATTTTTTTCCAAACTTCTAAAAATATTGCAGAAATTATAACAAAATCAAAAATGAAAACTTTTTCCAAAATTCTAAAAATCATTTTTAAAACACTCTTGACAATATTTTGTTGACAAACTTATAATGCAATAAAATTCTCAATAATAATAATTTCATTACATTTCATTCCATACAAATAACTAATTTTATTTTTTTCTAAAAAAATAAATGAAAATCATTCTTTTGACACACTTGACCTTATTTTTTTAACAAACTTATAATGCCATAATTCTCTATAATAATAATAAAATCTCATGTCATACATTACAAATAATTAATTTTATTTTTTCCAAAAAATTAGGTAAAAAACTAAATAAACCGAAGTAAAATCTTTCTTTTGATACACTCGACAAAATTTTTTTGACAAACTTATAGTGCCATAATTCTCAATAATAATAATAAAATTTCATGTCATACAAATAATTAATTTCATTTTTTCCCAAAAAATTGTGTAAAAAAAAAGAAAATCATTCTTTTGACACACTTGACAACATTTTTTTGACAAATTTTTAATGGAATAATATAGATTTTGGTCTCACATACCAATTCAGACCATTAAGATTTCTCCAAATTCAATGTTCCTACTTGTAATCACTTAAAAAGTTAAAATGAACGTTTTTTAAGCAATAAATATGCAAATTTCCATGTTTTGCCACACTTCACGATTTTTTGACACACTTCCGGAACAGCTATCGAACACATCGTCCTTTCAGCTCTTACCATTGAGTATACCTATTTTTAGAAACAAAAATGTTTTAAATCCCTCCAGTCGTTTTCATAGATTTCGTCAGTTGTGATGGTCGGCCGGCAGACAGACATACATTTTTTTTTTGCTTTTTTAGAATCAGTAGGTCCTAAAACGTTGAGAAATGCCAAGAAAGTGGGGGTAAAAGTTTCACTTTTCGCTCATGAATGCAATACTTAGGTTTTTCAAAACCGAAGTAATTTGCATATCACCAAAAACGGAGAGGTGTATTATCATTGCCGTATGGTTGTACAACAATCAAGGTGTTAACCAAAAGTACATTATAAGAACAACGAAGCCGATAGTTCAAAGGAAAGTTAAAACGGATAGTCACGTTCTGATTAACAACAAACTGTGATGTGCTCATTAATTTTCTTTCTCATGGTATTTTGAACTGACTCAAGTCTACAACCAACGCTTAAATTCTTTAGTCTTATTAATTTTTTTACTACATAATTTATAAACTTACCTATAATATATAAAAATAATACGTATTTGTAATATTTGTGTTGAATAAACTTGAAAATTGACAACTTTACAATATAATTGAATCATTAATCAAGTTAGACAGGTACAACTAAATATTTTAATTTTAATTTAAATTTAATAAATAAAATTGCAAGTATTGACTATTTAAATCAAAACAATTGTTCATTAAAATGACTCAAACAAACACATAGCTGCAATTAAAAAAACGAAGAAAAAGTTGTATAGATTGATTTTTTATGGGATAAGAGAAAATAGTATATTATTTAATTAGGAGCTAAAGTGCTACTTTTTCTGTTGAGTCTATAGTTTGGCATAGAAGATACACAAAAAGTCACTTTAGCTCCGAATTAAATTTTTATATATACATTTTTTATAAATATGAAATTAATACATCAAAATTTTTATAAATTAATTTATTACCGTCATAATTACGTTCAAAGAGTAAAAAACATTTAAATTTGTATAAATAAAAATGTTTTTATCAAAGCAAGCTCCAATTCAAAATTTCATTATCTAATAAAACTATTTGTTATGGTTTTGTTGTCATAGTTATACAATATTTCAAAATTTCATAATCCAATAAAATTGTTTGTTATTTTTTGTTGTCATCACAAAAAAAAAATTCAATCAAATTATTTTTTATTTTTTGTTGGCATAGTTATATAATTTGTTTGGAAAAATAACAAAAGTTACTTTACTGCCGCCGTAAAAATAAATACAAATGGCGTTACTTTACAGCCGCTTTAAGTCAAAAAAGTAAGAATTTAACTAACTCCCTAGCGGCAGTAAAGATAAACTTTACAGCCGTTTGCCGAAAAAAATAGTATATAGAATTCCATAGAAAACAGAACGTGAATATTTTTAAAAATTATCGGTTGCAATACCAGGCGCATTAATTTTTTTTGAAAATTTCTTGATATCTTTTTTTTTCTTGAAACAGTGCGAATCAAACCGCCCAATAAACTATTTTATTCTCTTTCATTTATTAATATCAGCTTTATTTGTGTGTAATTTCCATAATAATAGTATGTACTATTGTATTGTTTTCTAACCTATAGCTTAATGAACTTAACCTACTGTCTAATGAAAATTTTCCTATAAAAAATTATTATTATTCAATTGGTATGGTATTATTCTTATTACAATTGGTCAAATTGTTTTGATTTTATTAAAATTATTTTCAAATTATAATCACAATGGCTTTGATACGTTTTGTTCAAAAATCAAATTTTAAGTTAAATTCTCTTATTTCGTTTAGTTGAATTTGGTTGATTATATGGGATGGCGGTTTTTTATCATCAGGGTTTATTTTAATCAGAAATTTGATAAATCAATTAAAACCATACAGATTTATTGTTTTAATTAAAGAAATGTTTTTATTTTATATAATACACACTTCTTTGTCAGAATAAAGTAATGTAATCAATTCGTGTATAATGAATTTGATTCTCTCGCAAATTTAAAATTTTCGCTCGTGCCTCGCTTAAATTTTAAACTTTTGCTGTAGAATAAACTACTTCATTACACACTGATGGATTAAAATACTATAATAAGTGAAATTGAAAAATTTTAGTCAAAAAATTTAAAGAGAAAATTATTTTTGATTATAATGTTGTTTGAAACATATAAATTATTAATTGTTTAGAATTTTAGTGAGTAATTGAACTCATGTAACTAAGAAAGTAATTTGATTTTTTTAAATTCAAAGGTATTTTTTGAATTATTTCAGAGAATAATTCAGTTTTGATTTTTTTACGTGTTTAAGTTTGGGGATTCTAGCTCGTAACCTTATCAATGGCAGTGAGTTCAAATCCTTTGGCAGACACAATATCCACTTCGCCACATATGCGATATTTTGAAGTTCAAACTTCATCATCACTCTATTTACTTAAGTTGAATTCTCAACTGCCATTAGACTCCTAATTTTCGGAAATGTGTTAACATTATTTTGGGGTTAAATTTCTAGACAGTAATATTGTGTGAATTCATAGGATGTGTAATATTTCTATTTTAGTAAACACCCTAAGTCACGAGTGTATAGCCATTATTGATTACTTCCAATCGATGCGAAATAAATGACTGGCATCTTGGTCAATTATTGGCATATATGCGCTTGCATATTTAGACAACATTTTGGGGAATTTTTAATTGTTCGGGCGTTTTGTGAGTACTTAAACTCAAGTAACTAAGGAAGTAATTATAATATAATTATATTAATGTGAATTATTTGTTTCTAAATAAAATTTTGTCTACATGATATTTACTTAAAAAATTATGTAACAACTCAAATAACAAAAATGTCTGTTTTTATTCATAAATGATTGCATGTTTTTGTTTTCTTTTGTCAATAATAAATTACAAATGTATGCGCCTATACTTATATGAAATTACATACATTTCATTTTCTTAAAGTTAGAGAAAAAAAGGTAAAGAAAAAACTTTCATAACGACAAAACAATATTATCGACGAAAAACGAGCGATTCACGAGCGAGAATTTTTAATTTACGTGAGAATAAAATACATTAAATTAAACACGAATTGATTACACTACTTTATTCTCTGACAAAGAATTATGTATTATATAAAATAGAAAGGTTTTCTCCAATTAAAACAGTAAATCTTTATTGTTTTAATTGAGAAATCAAATTTCCGATTTAAAAAAACCCTGATGATAAACACCACCATTCCATACAATCAACCAAATTCAACTAAAAAAAATAGGAGAATTTAACTTAAAATAATTGGATTCGTCAAGAAATATTATTTTAAAGCTTATATTGTTTTATAATTCTATTAATTCATGTTTCTGTAAACAAAAAATAAAATATTCGTGATAATTAAACTATTCTTAATAATTTCCCTATTATTAATATTGTTGAGTTAGTTGTTTTTTATATAATTATCATTTATTTTTTTTTTTTTTTTTTATTTATTATATTTCATAATTCGGCTAAATGTTACATAAGAGTATATCTTGTCAGGTAACATATTTTTTGGTTTTCTTTAGTTAAATTAACAATTATATTTTATGATTATGTGTAAACTGTTTCAAAGTGTAATTAATGATTAAGTAAATTCGTTAAATTATACAAATTAATAATGATAGAAAATTTATCTTCAGTTTTAAATAATTTAAAAACTATAATTATGTTGTTCATTTAATTTAATTTAATGCCTTAGAGCCAATAGCTTAATTTGGTTTGTTGTGTATATGCTTGATTTGCTGTAGGTATAAGTGGTAATAAATATTGGCGTGTGTTGGGTTTAAACTGTGCTATACTTAACGTATTTTTGATTGTATCTGGAACTTTGTTGTATGTTTATATGTTGTATGTTGTATGTTTTATATTATTGGTATATTTAAAATGTGATTGGTCAAGTTGAATGATGTCATTACAATTAGCGAATTTTATTGGGAATTCGAATAAAAATAAAGCAAAAAATTTCAGTAGTAATTTCCCAAAGACGGTGATAATACGTAATAATTTTTTGCGAAAATTTCGAAGGCAAGTATTCGAAAGCTATATGCTTGGGGAATTTTCCAAAAAATTATGAGAATTTGTCACCGGTCGAGGGGAATTCGTTTAGAAAAGTTTTTGTTACCAAATAATGATGACCAACCTAATTTTTGATTTCTTTATGTTTTTTATGTTTTATGGAATATCGATTGTTTTTATTTGCAAGACCTACTATAATTTAATCAAGGCTTCAAACAAAATTAATATTATCGAAAATTGAAAATAAACAAACAAGTAGAAAAATATGCAAGCAAGTTGAATTGATAATAGCCCTCTGTCTACGGTCTCCCTATTACCAATCAATCTACTTTCGACATTTTCGCAAAAAAATATTTCGAATCACCGTTCTTGGGAAATTACTACTAAATTTTTTTAAAATTATTCAAGTTGTGCCAAGTTATGGAATCCCATATAAAACTTTTTGAATATATTTTCTTATCCCATATTTGTATTACCATTACGGCAAATACCAGAAAAGAAAAATCGCCTTATAGAATTATATTTTGTTTGTTGCCCGACGGACAACCTTAAAATATGTAACATGTCACTTGATTTTTGTTTGTTATTACAACCAACAGACGCGCAACAAAATTTATATAGTGTGTGGCTCAAAATTTGAATTAATTTTATCTTCCAATGAAAATAGTTGAAAGTAAGATTATGAATCAAAAAGATGATTGTCTTTACTTTTAAAAGGACTTAAAGATAATAATTTTATTTCTGCTCATTAAAGACAAATCTTATCTGATCGTAGACACAATGAGTCTGAAAGTTTTAAATTCAGTAAAGAAGAAAGAAACATAAATCTGTAACTTCTGATTGATATTTTGTGTAACATTTTCATTTTAATTTTTAAGATAAAGGATGAGATACAGTTTTTTTGGAAAGGATGTTTATTTTATTTGTAACGAATTAATCAAAACTGTCGTTTTTTTTTACAGAATTGAGTGCATTCGATTTTAGGTTATAATTACGTTATATTACGACAGAGATCAAACTTTCCGGTTTCAATCAATTATTGTTCTATGAATATTTTCCCATCATATATTTCCAATTGACATTTTAGACTATCATCTATCTACTAGATCCATCGACAATTTCAATTAACAATAAAAAGTTATGTTTAGATAGAATTAAAATAAATCATAAAAAATATATCTCTTACTACATATAACGAAAATAGCTATAGTAATTTGTTATAATTGAAAATAAAAATAAAAAATAATCGTGTGATAATTATATTTTAGATAAAGTAATATGTGTTATGAAATGAATAGTTTGAAATTGATCTTGATGATGAAATGTTAAATGCAATTATTTAATAAAATTTATATCATAAAGGATTATATATTTACATACAGATGGTTGCATGAGTCATAATCGAATTTTAATTAAATAAACTTTTCATAATTATTTTAAAATTCAGTTAATCTTATTATAGGTATTAAATGGTGCCAGACATTTAAGATGTAAATTGTCATTTAATATCGATTTTTAACTTTTTTTGGCATTGAATTAATAATTACTGAATATTTAATTATTTAACTAGATAGATCATGCTATTACACACTAGTTTTTGATCACCGTTATTCTCTAGATTGCACAGGGAATTTATATGATGTTATAACACATATACTAATCCCTGCTACACAACCCATAATCCGTACTACAATTTTAATGAAGCTCGTGCCCGAAACAATTTACCGATATGCTGGTTATTATATAAGGAGTTGAACATATGATATGAGATATGGGCTATGGGCCATCCTACTCTAGGTGTTTTGAAATAAATGACTATCAGTCGTTATGTATGTCATCGACTATTGCATCGTTTCAATTTAATTTTGTAATAAGATTTGATTCAGGTATTGTTGATATTTTGTCATGCTGTTTCAATCAACTTTAAAAATGCTTATTTTTAAACGAAACGTCCAGTCGATGGTCACGTCGCATAAAGTGAGAGAACATTACTTCAGTTCTAATTTTATTACTTTTTAAGTACAGTTTTGGTTTTGGTAGAATTTTATATTGTACTTTGTATCTATTTATTTCAACCGGTTTCTGAGTCGCACTTCGCTCAAACTATTTCATATTTGTAGTATTTCGTATTTCTCAGAACTTTATTTGTGCCCAGTCTGCTTCTTTTTCGTTCTGCGGCTGCTATGGCCAGAGGAAAATGGTCGTGTGTTTTCTTCATGCCCATTTCAATACAGAAATTGATTTATTTTGGAGCAGACTAAAGATGATTTAAAAAAGTATATACATCGGGACTAACAACAAGTTAGCTAGTAAACAACTGAAACATTTTATAATCCGGCTGTAGATCCATGCGGTCCGTCTACAACTACACCCACACCGACCGAATGTATAACATCAATGGTTTTGTGTATTCTTTTTAATAATAATTTATTTATTTAAATTTTATTAATTAAATTTAATATACAACAACTTGGAAACAAAGCTAAAACACCTTTTCTTTTATTTATAATAAATAAAAGTTTGTTTAAAATATGTATATGTAGTAGCCACCTAAAAAACACTTTACCGTTGCATGCGGTAACCGAACACAAGTCGTTGGTTTATGTTAACATTCACTATCTTACACTTTATTTTATACATTTTTTTAGAACGTGTTTAGTTCACTGCATAAAACTTCCCGACTTTTATTCAGGCATGTCCTATTACGATCCGGCCCGGATCAGGGTGTGATAAGGTAAGACCTAATAGGGCATTTGCATCCAGCCCCTATCATAAATCATACGTGATCATCATTTCGTGAACTAGCCCAGACTGCGAAAACGTATCTCATCCTTAGTAGTAAATGCCGGATCAAAATAATATTTGATTTTTCAATTAAGGTATGCCCTATTTGTCCTGATCTGACCCCTATTTCATTTGAATAAATTTCATTTGGTCCATCCATTTTCGATATATATAGTTTGCGAACTTTCATTTATACTTTAGTTATCGCTTCTTTGCGCTTTGTTATGATGACATATAGGTAAGTATAAAGTTAGGATATTAATATGAACGAATTTATTGGATATTTTTAAATTAACGTATTTACAAAAATTGTAGATTTTTTCATTTACTTATGCCTTGTTCAAATTAAGGTCATTTTAAGACCTTAAGTCCTTAACTTACATTGAATGCATCCATGTGTCGGCAAAGTAGAGCGAAAGATATTAAATTTCTAATGACATTAAAAAAAAGACCATAAGACCTTAATTGTCATTTTAATGTTTTTACTTCTATAGCAAATTCATGTTTTTTATAGTTTAAATTTATTTTTGGAGTTTTATTATATTGTTAGACATTCTTCATCAAAAAATTCATTTCATTAGAAAAATTGCAGTTGGCTGGGAGAAAATATTTTGTATTTTTTTAATAATTTGGTTTAATATTTTAGCCATTTTTCTTTTTATTAGAGTTTAACCTCCAATTAGGGTTAAACAATTTGAATAATTAATTAAAATAAAACCAAATCTGTATATTTTTCTAACAATCATTTATTTTTATTATCTTATGAAGGAACATCATGAATCTTATGAAGGAAAATGAAATGTCAAAATGATATTAATTAGAACGGTGGTGTTAAAAGACAATAGCAATAAGCTTAAAAGACTACTTTATCGATAAATTTAAATACCGTAAATTGTCCGAAGCCTTATTTAAATGCCCTATTTGAGCTGATCCGGTCCTGGACCTTTTTAGTAGGGCTGCCTGATCCAGTTTGGATAGTTTGAGGCGTTACATTACATAGTTACAGACAAGCTACCCATTATCGAATAACCAAATTTCGAACTAATTTTGGAAGGGCAGTATTCTTTGTTTTGGACTAGCTGCCTTCAATAACTTACCAGACCATATAAAAATAACTAACTCTGTATCTTGCTTTAAAAAACTACTTCGCGAATACATAGTTCTATGAGCTTGTAAATATTATAAATAAATTTAATTTGTGTAATATTATCGATTGTAAGTTTAACTTTTCATATTTACTACCACATATTTACTTAATGTTTAAATTGTAGATCACATATAGTTATCAACTGCTGTGATCAGATCTTATAATATAAAATAAATAAAGTAAAAAAAAAAACATAAAAAATCAAAACAAAAATGAAAAGATTAAAATTATAAAATATGACAAGAACAAAAACAATAAAGAAAAATATTAGTTATAATTAAATTGTACAAAATATTAGAATTAAATGATAGTTGTTCATTCAAAAATAAAAATGGTGACATCTTAATAGCCTTATATATTTCATACTCCTGCTTTGAATCCATGAGAGGACCTTTACAAAAATGTAAAACCTTAAAATTATTTTCAAAACATATATATGAATGATTTTCATTGACTAGATGTTGAGCAAAAATTGATTTTACATTTTGAATGTATTTTCTTTTAGGTAAAAGTTCTGAAAATCTGTTGATAAACTTTCTACCTGTTTGGCCAATATAAAATTTATCACAGAAATCACAATTTATTTGATAAATGCCAGAGCATTCTTCTAGTTTAGGTTTTTGTTTGAATTTGAAATTTTTATACATACTGTTTATTGTTTTGAAAGAAATTTGAAATTTATATTTTTTAAATTGATTAACTATTATGTTGGGTAGTAAATTAGTGTAATATATAGAAATATATTTTATATCTGTATTAGTATTCAATCTGTTTATAGAACTATGATTATTTATTCTTTTTGAAATTCGTTTTAATATCTCATCAATAATATTTGGGTTGTATCCGTTATTTATAGCAATAAATTTGATTGTGTTTACTTCATTCTGGAAATTTAAATGATTCATTGGAATAGTAAGCAGCCTATTTACAAATGAATTATAAGCAGATATTTTTTGAGAATATGGATGGTGTGATCTAGAGTTAATTGTAATATCAGTTGTAGTAGGTTTTCTATAAATTTTAAACTCAAAATTGTTATTATTCTTTGATATGGTCAAATCCAAAAAATTTAACATGTTGTCTTTTTCAATTTCAAGAGTAAATTGTATCTGGTAAATTTTATTCAAACAATTTTTGAAAATTTCAATTTGCCGAGAAGTTCCATTAAATAATAAAACTATGTCATCAACATATCTTGAATATGAAAATAGGGAGGGGCTGAAATCTCACAGCACTGAGATATCAATACTTCAGTCTGGGTTAAGTAAGGATTTTGATAAAGTTTTCGGCAAACAACTTTTGTGAGGACATGGTTTTTAGTTTTGGGCAGCGATGTATATCAAACATAACTCTTTGTTAAAGTACAAGTATTTTTTTTATCTCTGTTTAGAAATTAATTACAAAACTAACACGAAACATCAATACGTTGTCGGAAAATTATAACAGATCATAAATTAGCATAATACAGTGAAAAGATGATACACTCAGCAAACTACTCAAAAACCTCTTCATTTAGCGTTTCGAGAAAATATTACAAAATCACAAATTCATATTTCTTTCAAAATTCCAAAAAAATTGTTACAATTAAATAAAATCAAACTTTTTTCAACATTCCAAAAATTAGAATAAAATCAAATATTTAATCTTTTTAAATTCCAATAATATTCAAAAAATTCTTAAAAATTCAAACTTTTCCAAAATTCTAAAAATACTGCAAAAATTATTACAAAATCAAAAATTCAAACTTTTTTCAAAATTCCAAAAATTATAATAAAATCAAAAATTTTAAATTTTTCAAAATTCTAAAAATATTCCAAAAACTCTTAAAAAATCAATAATTGAAACTTTTTTCAAAATTCTAAATATATATATAAAATTCAAAAACTCTATTTTTTTCAAAATTATTACAAAATACAAACTTTTTTTCGAAATTCCAAAAATATTTCAAAAACTAACAAATTCAAAAATTTCCATGTCCAATTTCATTTTCAATTACATTTACGTCATAAAAACAGCTACATTTTTTTTCCAAAAAATTGGGTAAAAAAATAAATGAAATCATTTTTTGACACACTTGACATTATTTTTTTGACAAACTTATAATGGCCATACTCTATCTATATATATAAAATTTTCGTGTCACAGTGTTTGTAACCAAACTCCTCCGAAACGGCTCGACTGATTTCCATGTAATTTTATGTGTATATACGGTAGGTTTGAGAATCGGTCGTAAACTATTTTTATACCCTTAAGTGATAAGGAGGGCCCTCCCCCCAAAAAATGTTTTGTATTTTTCAGAAAAAATTTTTTATTTTTATTTTTTTATGAGATGACATTAAAAAATACATATAATCCTTAATTTTCCCCCTTCTATCACCAACCCCCATTTTTTAATTGCGATATTAGTACTGGAATACTCTTCAATTACTCCTCCGAAACGGCCTGACTGATTTCCATGAAATTTTATGTGTATATACGGTAGTTCTGAGAACCGGTCGTAAACTATTTTTTTACCCTAAGTGATAAGGGGGCCGTCACCCATAAAATGTGTTGTATTTTTCAGACAAAATTTTTTATTTTAATTTTTTTATCATTTGACAATTACAAAATACATATAATCCTTAATTTTCCCCCTTCTACCACCAACCTCCATTTTTTAATTGCGATATTAGTACTGGAATACTCTTCAATTCTCCAGTAGTCGATAACTGATCAATCTATTAATCTATCTATCCATCTATCTATCTTCTATCTTTTTTTTTTTTTTCCTTTATCTCCATTTAGGAGCATATGGCAGGGCGTCTACTAGACTGGACCATCTAACTCTGTTGGGGGCAATCGCTTTCAGTTCACCCCATGTCTTGCCAATTTGTTTTGCTTCAGCTAGCACCGTTTTCTTCCATGTCATGGGTGGTCTTCCAACTCTCCTTTTACCTTGTGGATTCCACTCTAGGGACATCCTTGTTATATCTTCGGCTGATTTTCTCAGTGTATGTCCTATCCATCTCCATTTTCTTTGTTTTATTTCGGTCTCAATGTCTAACTGCTCTGTCTGCCGTAGAAGTTCCTGGTTACTGATGGTGTTTGGCCAGAAGCATTTGATCAGTCTCCTCAGGCATTTGTTCACAAACACCTGTAGTTTATTTGTGATCTTTCTTGTTTGTTTCCACGTTTCACACCCATACAGCAGTACTGACTTGACACATGCATTGAACATTCGTAGCTTTTTCTTTCTTGACAGGGCGGATGCATTCCAGATCTTGTGAAGCTTATTGAACGTATTTCTGGCTTTGTTAATACTCTGACTGATATCTTCTTCAGTCCCGCCTGTTTTTGTTACAGTACAACCAAGGTACACAAATTTGTCAACTTCGTCCACTTGTGTATTGTTGATGGTAATTGGTGTTATCGTTTTGGTGTTTAATCTCATAGCCTTTGTTTTTCTGATATTAATGTTGAGACCGACTTCATGTGCAAGAGTTGATAGCTTCTGTATTTTCTGCTGCATGTCCGTATGTGTGTGTGTAAGTAGACAGATGTCATCTGCGTAGTCTAGATCATTGAGCCGTCTTGTTGTATTCCATTGGATTCCATTTGGACTTGCATCATCGAGCTTTCTCATGATACTATCTAGTACTATTAGGAATAGTAGCGGGGATAGTACACAGCCTTGTCTCACTCCTCGGTGGTTGTAGTATTCATCACTTTGCTGTCCTTTGTATTGTATTCTGTTTGGCGCATCCCGATACATTTCTTTGATTAGATCAACTATTTTCTGCGGGATGCCCATTTCACAAAGTGTCTTCCATATCGCGCTTCTGTTGATTGAGTCGAAGGCGCGTTCGAAGTCCACGAAGAGGAGATACAATAGTGAATTCCATTCATTTGATTGCTCAATGATGATACGGATTGTGTTGATATGATCGGTACAGCTTCTTCCTGGTCTAAAGCCGGCTTGTTCATTTCTTAGTTTCATGTTTTTCATGTTTTTCCATCTTACTTCACTGAGTCCTAGCATCTCGATGTTATATTCTTTCGTTACTTTCTCAACTTGTGCTAACCGCGATGTTTCTATCAGAGTTCTGACATTCCAGTTTCCTATTCGTGTCCGGGTACGATAGCTAAGGGTTGATATTTGATTATTCCGGTTTATTTTGCTTTGTTTCTTTCTAGTGTTCGTTTCTTCATTTGAATTTCGGATTCACCTTTCGGATTAACGGGTGATTGGGCCATCGAATCCTAGCCAGTTTCCAGGGCTGCTGGATAAGGTATACTGGCATACCGTGGGCGAGATATTCTTTGCTTCAATGTGAGTTTCACTTGAAGACTTAATTTAATCGATTAGTTATGTATGGGTGATCACCCATATATTGTTTTGTCCAATTTATCAACCATATTGGTTGATTACCGGTTACTTGTATCACCACTCCAGTGTCCAGTGTTATTGTATAACCAGTGTGTTGATGGTTGTTAATGACTTTGTATAACAACACTTTGACCTAAATGGAAGTAGTGCTAACCACTAGACCATTCAATACATATCAGTGTGGATTGGTCGATTGATGTTTTTCCAAAAAAATCTACATATAGCAATAATCTAGTTTTTGATATCACATACCAATCAAGATTTCTCCAAATTCAATGTTCCTACTCGTAATCACTTAAAATGAACGTTTTTAAGACAAAAATATGAAAATTTGCTGTTTTTGGCACACTTAATGTTTTTTTTTGACACACTTCCGGTAGAGTTATAAAATTTTTTGAAATCCCAGCTGTTTTCCCTGCAGCGTGGGTAATGACGGCCGGACGGCCGGCAGACAGACATACATTTTTTTTATGCTGTTTTAGAATCAGTAGGTCCTAAAACGTCGAGAAATGCCAAAAAAGGTGGGGGTAAGAATTTCACTTTTGACTCATGAATGTAATACTTAGGTCTTTCAGACCGAAGTAATAATCAAATTTTGATATTTATTTGAATTAGAAAGAATAAATTTATTTTCAAAATGGTTAAGGTATATACATTGGCTGATAATCCACTTAATGGTGAACCCATTGCAAGTCCTTCTTCTTGACTAAAAAATTGTTTGTTGAAAGTGTAATTACACTTTTAAATCATTCAATTACACTTTTAAATCATTCAATGATTCGTCAAATTTATTAGGTAGAAAACAGGAAATAAACAAAAAAATTAGCAAAATCAATAAAAAAATCAATGGATTGTTAAATGTCTAAAACTTCAATCATTTAATTAATATAAATTAAATGAATACAAAAATCATTCAAATTCCAAAAAAATGTGTGTTCGGCAAATCTACTGCTCAAGAACTTTTTAACGATATACATATTGCCCCTATTATGTTTGGGCAAATAACTTTACATGGTACCACAAAAAAAAATGCTTTCGTATTTATATATAGATTTTTTTTGGCGCTTTGCTACGCTTATAAATAAAGCTTGTGCACAGACAGTTTGTTGACGTAGTAGCAATGATTTTAAAAAGTGGTAATGAGAATGATAGCATAATTTTTAATTTATCTTTTTAAAAATATGGATGAAAAATAATCAGCACTCTAGCTGATCAGTTCGAATATATGAAAAATTAGCGATCAAATAAGTTTTCAAGTAAGCAAAAAAAAATTTAAGTAACTTGTTGAATTAGTAGAGGTGTGTCATCTCTATATAGAACAGTATACAGAACATAAATAGATTTACAAATGTTCGCAGTACCCATATGTTCAATGTGCTCAGTGCTCACTAAGAAAAGAGAGCCTACAGGTTTCTAATGTTCAATTTCTCGATGCTTCTGCAGGTTATACATTATTTGTTGTGGCTCCATTGTTGGTTCAGATATAGAGATTATCTAGTTTTATGCCTCTATTCTGTCTACGCAACATATAATTGTCCATACGAAAATCAATCCGTTCTACATCTAAAGCGCGCACTTTTAATGATTGAGCGTGATCTTTTTTTATGGTGATTGCAAACATCAATTTAATTGACAATTGTGATCTTTTGAATTGAAATGCTAATTAACCGTATTTTTTTTAAATAAAACCTAATCATCAGTATTGTATTAATATTAACGACGTAATTTCACATTGAGCGACGGAGCAGATCGACTCGGCGGTAGCATTAATAATTGATTGAGAACTAAGTTCGCAAATACTACGTACAGATCTTCAATCATTTTGCTATATTGGACAGGAAATATCATCAACCATGTGCGATTTATATTTTTTTCCCATAACGTTCTTGAAGATGAAGAACAGTAAGCGGTCAGCATGATTTCAAACAAAGCCCGAACTTAGTTTGGAAGTGACGTGCTGCACGTGTCATTGATGAATGATGCATACATCCCAGTGTTGCTTCATTGTAGAACGCTAAAACTGAAATGTTGCCTTTATTAAAGTACTTTCTAACTAACGTATTTGACTGATTTGACGTATATACCGTATTCCAAGTTTATGTGCAATCTGTATGTTCTTTGTAGCAAAGGATTAATATGGAACAACCATCCATGTTTATGGAACAATTTCCATGTTCCCGTTTCGCATATCTATATGTTGTTACCTTACCGTTATCTGCTGCGGCTCTTCTTTTAAATAAAGGATATTCATCGTTTCATGTAACTGAATTTCCTGTAACTGACTGAATCCTTGATGATATCACTTTGCGTACTTTGGATTCAGTGTTTTGGAAAGCTCATGTTACATATTTTTCGTCACAACTTCCTACAAATCTTTATTGAAGCTGGGCATCGTATATTTGCCGTGTGCATTTGAGATGATTTTGTGTATGTGCGTTAGTTGTGAATAACCGTCATATTAAATTTTCTATCGCAAATAAACTGGTACTTCAGAGAAAAGCTTGGTTTGATTTAAACGAATGAATATTAAACGTTCTGTTTCGAATGTTTTTGCATACATATATACCATGTATTGGTGAAACAATTTACGGCATTTCCAAATCTTCCCCTCGAATCATTAATCCTTCTTTAATTGACAAAAATATATCCCGGTTGAAATTTATTGCCGACTTTATTAATTGTCCCTTCGTTTATTGTTCGAGCATTGAATCTTCTCACATGTCCTCTAGCAGGCGTTTTGTCAACCTGAACTATTGAAACTTATATATGAATCACATACATCATGTCAACTGCTGTTTTGAACAAATGCACTAAATCGTTTTTGCAATCTGGTTTTCAAACAAATTATCAAAATGCCATTCCGTGTGGAAGTATTTGGTATAATATACAATAGAACCAATTTCCATGCAATGGGCAAAAATGAAATAGAACACTTTTATGACCGTATGTATATAAATGTATGTATATCTGTATTGAATGGTCTAGTAGTTAGCACTACTTCCATTTAGGTCAAAGTGTTGTTATACAAAGTCATTAACAACCATCAACACACTGGTTATACAATAACACTGGACACTGGAGTGATACAATTAACCGGTAATCAACCAATATGGTTGATAAATTGGACAAAACAATATATGGGTGATCACCCATACATAACTAATCGATTAAATTAAGTCTTCAAGTGAAACTCGACCATAAAAAGATTGAATTGAGATTATTGCAGGTGAGGGACACTTGTGCTTGTTGACAGCTTACATTCCTATATGAAACACATATCGCTAAAAAACACTATATAATAACCTTTCTGTATTTGCATGCAACATTGTGTCCAAATTTCAAGAGAATCGATCCAGTACATTCCTAGATTGCCTATTTTGAACCAACGAACATTTGCATTTGTATTTATCATATATAGATATGTAGATAGAAGATAGATAGATAGATTAACAGATTAATCAGTTATCGACTACTGGAGAATTGAAGAGTATTCCAGTACTAATATCGCAATTAAAAAATGAAGGTTGGTGGTAGAAGGGGGAAAATTAAGGATTATATGTATTTTGTAATGTCAAATCATAAAAAAATTAAAATAAAAAATTTTGTCTGAAAAATACAAAACATTTTTTGGGGGGAGGGCCCCCTTTACACTTAAGGGTATAAAAAATAATTTACGACCGATTCTCAGACCTACCGTATATACACATAAAATTTCATGGAAATCAGTCAGGCCGTTTCGGAGGAGTAATTGAAGAGTATTCCATTACTAATATCGCAATTAAAAAATGGGGGTTGGTGGTAGAAGGGGGGAAATTAAGCATTATATGTATTTTTTAATGTTAAATCATAAAAAAATAAAAATAAAAAATTTTGTCTGAAAAATACAAAAAATTTTCGGAGGGAGGGCCCCCTTATCACTTAAGGGTATAAAAAATAGTTTACGACCGATTCTCAGACCTACCGTATATACACATAAAATTTCATGGAAATCAGTCAAGCCGTTTCGGAGGAGTTTGGTTACAAACACTGTGACACGAAATTTTTATATATATAGAAGATAAAGCAATTTGCAATGTTTATTGAGAAATTTTTTGTGTGAGTCATCTTGGAAAAAGTTTTAATTTTTGATTTTGTTATAATTTTTGAAATACTTTTGGAATTTGAAAAAAGTTTGTATTTTTGATTTTGTTATAATTATTACACTATTTTTAGAATTTTGAAAAAAGTTTGTATTTTTGATTTTGTAATGATTTTTGGAATTTTGAAAAAAATTATAAATTTTTGATTTTATCATAATTTTTGGAATATTTTTGGAATATTGAAAGAAAAATAAATTTTGGATTTTGTAAAATTTTCTCGAAACGCTAAATGGAGAGGTTTTTGAGTGGTTTTTTGAGTGTATCATCTTTTACTAAATTATCTTAATTTATGATCTGTTATAATTTTCCGGCAACGTATTGTTGTTTTGTGTTAGTTTTGTAATAAATTTCTAACCAGAGATAAAATACTGTACTTTTACAAAGAGTTTTATGTTTGATATACATCGCTGTCTTTCCTTTTACTGCACCACAATTTTAAATTGTGTGAAGTAATGCAATCTATCGAGAAAAAAAAAATCTTACATACCCCAAACTTTGTTTTTTCTTTTGTTTTGGACCATCCTCTATCTAAATAGCCAATAAAAATTTTGGTGTACGTCTGTGTGTGGGTGTGTGGGTGATCTTTCTGCATAGGATCTTGATGAAACTTTGACAAATGGTACAGGTTAACTTGAAAATGGTAGATCTGGATTCATTTCAAATTTGGACAAATCGGCGGGGGGTCTCACGAGCACCTCTAAGTTTGAATCTTGAATAACTTCTAATACCGGCTTATGATCTTATGGGAACTTGGTATATAAGGTTTTAGTACTGTTTCCAATATTTCTGCATACCAACTTCCGGTTTGTCACTTCCGGTTAAAAAAATTTTGCAGGTGTTTATCCCTACTGTAGCCTACAATTACCGATCGATTGTCATGGAACATGGGTAAAAGCTTTCAAGTAACATGAGAAAGATTTTATCAGCTTTCGGAGTACCTTGGATAAAGGGTTGGGAGGTCCACCATACAACAGGTGGTTTTCTCCACTATGTTTTTTGTTTGTTGGGAGCTTAGATTATAAAATATACAGGATAAGTAATATATTATTTATTTTGTGTATGTACAGTTTTGTAATAAATTTCTAACCAGAGATAAAATACTGTACTTTCACAAAGAGTTTTATGTTTGATATACATCGCTGCCCAAAACTAAAAACAATGCCCACATAAAAGTTTTTTGCCGAAAACTATATCAAAATCCTTAACCCAGATCGAAGTCTTGATATCTCAGAGCTGATTTCAGCCCCTTCGTATTTTTGGATTATAGATTAAAGCAATTTTTTTTTCTCTCATATGACTATTTGAATTTGCAATTTTAAAACACGATTTTAATCGAAAAAGCTGATGTTAAGCAAAATAATCCGTAAAAATCGAAACAATCACTTGTCCTGATACAAATTATTATTTGGAGAGTTTTCAATCTGAAATGTCAAAAGTTTTATTGAACTAATAAAAATTGAATGAAAGTTAAAACTAACATAACTGACCTATGTATGTGAGGAAAAACTCACGTTTTTAATATTATCATAAAATTATTTACACAAACTGTAACGGTTAACATAAGATAAAATAATACTTATGAATCAAATCTCAACAAGGTTTAAGATTATTAATTATTTAAACGTACAACAAAAAAAAGTTTGAGATTAAGAATAAGAACATTTGTACAATCTTTATATTTCATTTGTGTTTTTTTGTAAATATTATTTTAATTATGAACATATCTCACATTTTATGTTGTCTATTGTTTATTTAAATATATTATAATTTAACAGAAGAAAATACACATTGAAGGGTTCACTGGCATATTTTCCTTTCTCTTTTTATTCATTAAGTTTCAGAATAATTTTTCTGTCTTAAGAATTTTTAAATCTTAATTTTTAAATTAAAATAATAATAAAAATGTGTTTCTTTATTTTATTAACAAGAAATAAATAAAAAATATGACAATAACTTTATTGTAATTTATTTTAAGTTTATTTGTTTAGTTTTTTTTTGTGTTTTATATTTGAAAGGGATTTGGTCCATGGTTTGTGCTTTACATTTTTAAATGTTTGTGGTAATAAAATAAAGAGATTAACGGTGATATTTTAATAATAAAAGTGTTGATAGGTTTTGATACCTTCTAGCTTGTCCTTGTGGTGATTAATCAATTGAATTGCAAAGTAAAAATCAGCATTATCGAGAAAATTTGTGATTTTGATGTTTTACTTTGTATAAAAAAAATAGGTTTCTCAGCTTGGATGTAACATCGTTTTTAGTTTTAATATAAAACTAACTTCCGTTTTGTTCTAAAACAACGATACATTGTTATAACTAAGCAAATATTTGTGTATGTCTTAATTGCTTTACATTTCCTTTTTCAAAAATACTTCGAACATACATATTACTATTAACGTGCAAATGTTTCCATGTTCTTTGAAGACTTAGAAGAGTAGCGCTAAAGGTATTAACTGCACGAAGCGGATATGAAACTTTTTATCGAGGTTTGTATGCTATTTTTTTCACAACCAGTCTATTAAAAGAATTTAAATATATATTTAAAAATTAATTTTATAATTTATATTCGAATTTTAACTCAAAATAATTTTAATTTATTTGGTCCAGATGAAACTCTATTTCTAACAATATAAATTTTAAAATTCACTACCAGTCGAGTAATTGAGGCCGGCTAATTTATTTTAAGTTTATTTGTTTAGTTTTTTTTTGTGTTTTATATTTGAAAGGGATTTGGTCCATGGTTTGTGCTCTACATTTTTAAATGTTTGTGGTAATAAAATAAAGAGATTAACGGTGATATTTTAATAATAAAAGTGTTGATAGGTTTTGATACCTTCTAGCTTGTCCTTGTGGTGATTAATCAATTGAATTGCAAAGTAAAAATCAGCATTATCGAGAAAATTTGTGATTTTGATGTTTTACTTTGTATAAAAAAAATAGGTTTCTCAGCTTGGATGTAACATCGTTTTTAGTTTTAATATAAAACTAACTTCCGTTTTGTTCTAAAACAACGATACATTGTTATAACTAAGCAAATATTTGTGTATGTCTTAATTGCTTTACATTTCCTTTTTCAAAAATACTTCGAACATACATATTACTATTAACGTGCAAATGTTTCCATGTTCTTTGAAGACTTAGAAGAGTAGCGCTAAAGGTATTAACTGCACGAGGCGGATATGAAACTTTTTATCGAGGTTTGTATGCTATTTTTTTCACAACCAGTCTATTAAAAGAATTTAAATATATATTTAAAAATTAATTTTATAATTTATATTCGAATTTTAACTCAAAATAATTTTAATTTATTTGGTCCAGATGAAACTCTATTTCTAACAATATAAATTTTAAAATTCACTACCAGTCGAGTAATTGAGGCCGGCTATTGATTGAAAAAAAGTAAAAACTCATTGCCCAACTTTTTTAAAGTCAGAACTAGCTGTATAGTGGATGTAAATAAAATAGTTTTGTTTGTATTTACAATTGTCAACTACGTTGTTTTTTTTGTTTACAAAATTAATAACTAAATTAGTTAATATTTTTATTATAAAATGTAAAAATGTAATGTTGCGTTCTTTTAATGAATGTTTGTGTTTCCGGTATTTGAGTTTTTTTTTTGTATTTCGAACAAAGAATCCTTTTTAACGAAAATATACAAAAGGAAAAATAATTGACAAACAAAATTAGTACCTAATGCAATATTAATTTGGCGGAGCCTTTGTGTCTGTTTTGCTTACAATCATGGAATATCCAATGAAAATGAATCTGCGAATTAAATACTGAAATAACTAAACGAACTCAATTAGCTAAACCAAATGGTTTGGTGTTTTCCTATATTAAAACTCTCACAAATTCCTTTTATTAAGATATATTTTCCATAAGAATTACAAAATGCGTCACAGCAACACATAAAACCCTTTAAGTTCTACCTAGGTACAAGGTTCTAGGTACTAGAAGTAGTACTAGACTAGGTACTACAACAACACGCTTTCTGAGGTGTTAGATGGCCGCATTTTTTAGTTTTTCACAAAATGGATAACTAAAACTAAACCATAAATTATTACATATATTTCGCTTTCCAATCGATTTAATTGCTGAAACATTTATTGTAGCCAATTGGTCTAATATTCAGTAAAGCATAAAAAATTGAGCAAAGAAAATAGAAAAAGCAATTTTTCGACATTTCAAAAATATATAACTATAAAATCAATAGCTTCGATTTTCATTCAAAATTTACCAAACTTCCTAGCTCTGTGAATTTTTACAATTTTTTTTGTCAATCAGTGTCGAAACGTAGGGGGGAGGGGAACGGGGAGAAAGTTGCACTTTTTTAGCAATAACCCAAAAACTGTGTACCGCAAAATTCTAGAAAAAATTGCAATGTGTTCTAAATTAACTATTTCAAATAATGTCCTACTCGCTTGGCTCTAAAAATTTTTTTTAACCTCTCCACACCCGTCCCCTAAACACACAGAAATATAATTATTTGAGACTTCGCTATGAATTTCATTCAAAATTTACCAAACTTCCTAACCTATCTCTGTGAATTTTTTCAAATTTTTCTGTCAATCATTGTCGAAACGTAAGGGGGGAAGGGTAACAGTCTAAAAGTGGCATTTTTTTAACAATAACTGTGCAACGCAAAATTCTAAAAAAAATGCAATGTGTTCTAAATTAAATGCTCTTTCAAATGACACCCCACTTGACCACGTTTTAAATATTGTTTTTACCTCTCCTCATATCCACCCCTTTAATAAATATAATTATGAGTATGTGACATTTTTATATATTTTTTATTAAAAACTTACTAATTTTTCTATCATCACAATTTTTCTATCACAAAAAATGGTGAGGTGTAAAATTCCAAAATAAATGTTTAAGGAATACTGAAATGAAGCCCTTGCATATAATACCCTACTTGAATCTATACAAAAATGTATTTTCTCAAAGGTCTTACATCGTACCCCTGTAAACCAAACGAAAAAAATTTTAGTTTTATTTGTATCCGTCATTTTATGTGGACAGATTAGTTTTATACGCACCTCAAATTTTAGGTCCATATCATTTACAGTTTACGAGATAGTCGATATATTGTGAAAAACCTGTTTTACTCTCACCAATAGGGTTCGTTATAAAAAACGAAACCCTAACAATACATTTTATTTTTTGTACCATTAATTCCAAACAATTATATAAACTTTATTCAATTTCGATACCCATTTGATTGTTTGGTATTTTGAAAATGATTGACAAACAATAAACCGCTCACTATACAATTAATTTAGCATGCATCAACTTGTGTCAAATCGTTTTCTTGTTTTCCTTTCTTTTTACTGCACCACAATTTTAAATTGTGTGAAGTAATGCAATCTATCGAGAAAAAAAAAATCTTACATACCCCAAACTTTGTTTTTTCTTTTGTTTTGGACCATCCTAAAACTAAATAGCCAATAAAAATTTTGGTGAACGTGTGTGTGTGTGGGTGATCTTTCTGCATAGGATCTTGATGAAACTTTAACAAATGGTACAGGTTAACTTGAAAATGGTAGATCTGGGTTCATTTCAAATTTGGACAAATCGGCGGGGGGTCTCACGAGCACCTCTAAGTTTAAATCTTGAATAACTTCTAATACCGGCTTATGATCTTATGGAAACTTGGTATATAAGGTTTTAGTACTGTTTCCAATATTTCTGCATACCAACTTACGGTTTGTCACTTCCGGTTAAAAGTTTTTTTTTCAGGTGTTTACCCTACTGTAGCCTACAATTACCGATCGATTGTCATGAAACATTGGTAAAAGCTTTCAAGTAACATGAGAAAAATTTTATCAGCTTTCGGAGTACCTTGGATAAAGGGTTGGGGGGTCCACCATACAACAGGTGGTTTTCTCCACTATGTTTTTTGTTTGATGGGGGCTAGGGTTTCTAAATATCCGACCTATTTGATTATCCGGATATCGAATACATAAACAATAAATTATCCGGATAATCCGGATATCCGGATAATTAAACAATAAATGAAACATGTCTTTTACTTTGCGGTATTTAAATCATTTATGTATATTTTTCGTGTATCTATATTAATTAATTTTTATACATAGTCACAAAATAACGAAAAAAAGTAACAAATCATAAATAATAATAATAAAAAATAACATTATTGATAAATTCAATAAAATTAATGAAGTTATTGATGAATTTGTAAAAATGCATATATTAGAAAAATTATTGCATTAATTAAATAATTATTACAATGTCTCGAAATTGAGTCGAGTTCTAATTTTTGTCCTGTTAAGACCAGCAATTGAAAATGCTCGTTCCGTTGCAGTCGATGTAGGTTTTATTGGTAATAATACGCAATATAGAATATTTAAATTGCCCGTCCGTTTTTTATAATTATTTAAATAAATGAAATCTTTTTTCAGCAATATGGAACTTCCTTCATTCTACTACTCAACATGAGTAATTAACTGCACAATAGCATTCTCAAGTACTTTCTGCAGTCACGATTTCTTATACAAACTTCACTACCTAGACTTTCTTCATCTTCACTTTCAATAGTAATTTCACTAGTGATTTCCTCAGAGTCATAAGCTCTCATAAACTATAAATAAATAGCCAACGCTTCAGATTTTATGGACAGGGCCACAATAAATATATTATAAAATATTATTTTTTTAAAATTAATATAGCATTAAATAAATATTAGTAAAATATCTTTACACTGCAGATTCACGAAGTGTTTCATAAAATATTCAATGATTACAGTTTTCAAAACATTAAAGTTGTTAATATATTTTTAAAACCTATAGTCACTTCAATGCAATAACAAACTTTGCAACGCAAGTTAATATTTATTTGAACATTTCAAAGCAATTTGATTATTTTTTACAAAATAATAGTATATTTTCCTACAAGAGATGAAAACATTGTTTTTTTCGTGAGTAAACATTTGTTCACGAGACGCGCTAGCGTCGAGTGAGACATGTTAACGAACAGAAAACGTTTTTATCTCGCGTAGGAAATCCAATTTTTTCTATGATGGTATATATATAATCGACATTTACTATAAATTTTAAAATTAGAAATCGACAACAAAACATTAAAAATTCATATTCTATTTTTTCATGGTTACGTTGTTTAAAATACTCTGTAAAATTATATGAAAAACCATAGCAACTATAATTTGTTATTCTTTTTCACTAATGAATTGAATTTTCGCATAGAAAAAAGGTTTTTTAATATTCGGATAGTTGCAAAAAAGTATCCGGATAATCGAATAGTCAAAATATGGTCGAATAATCCGGATAATTCGATATCCGGATATCCGGATTAGAAACCCTAATGGGGGCTTAGATTATAAAATATACAGGATAAGTAATATATTATATATTTTGTTTATGTACAGTGTACACTATAAAACTATAAAAAAATTCAAGCTATCTTTTAAATTCAAATTTTATATGGAAAATTTCTACAAAAGAAAAGACTCCTGTAAAAATAAACACAAAAATACAGGATCCCATGCACCATTTTTATCTCTTTTCATTTATAGAAAAAAAATATAGTGTTATTCTTCTATTACCAGAAAAAAGTAACTACCAAACAACTTATATTTTATTTTAATTTCATTCTAAATTAAAACAAAACCAGAAACAGTAAACCAGCAAACAATTTCCATTTCACTTTAAATTTAGTTTAAATGAAAACAAAACGAAAGCGTACATGATAAAATTTTAGTTAGGATCAAATTTTCAGTTTTAATATTATCATATATAATATCACGAGTCGTCAAATAACAGTCGATTATTTTTCATAATCATTATTACGAATGTTATTTGAGGTCCCGAGTGCGCGTAGCGCACGAGGGAAATTTTTAACCTCAAATGGCATGAGTGGTAATGTTGAAAAATAATCGACTAATAATTTGGTGACGAGTTGTATTTAGCAGACAATTTAACGAACAGAAATAGTAACATTTCATACAACATAATCATGCATAGTAAAATATTATTTCATCTTAGTAGGCGCATAAATGTTAAAAATTTGTAATTTATTTTTGACAAATAAACATAATCATGCAATCATTTATGAATGAAAACGGACATTTTTACTATTTGCAAATTGCATTTTCACATAATTTTGTATGTGAATTGTTTTAAATTAATAGGCCGAAAATATTCACTGCAATTCGCTGTTCCTTCCCACCAGAGAAAAATAATCGAAATTATTCATTTGGATTTGTTAAAAAATAGTACATGAAGCGTTTTTATTGGACCTTATCGAAACATTATTTAGTGAGTTGAATTGTCAGTTTTATTTAAATCGAAATACTTTTGAGAAAAATAAAATAAAAGTAAATAAATCTGAGCATTTTCCGATTAGCAAAAATGTAAAATACAAAACATCTACATAAGTATGTTATTTCGTAGGCATGTTTGGCCAAGATACGGAAAACCTTAATGATATTTAAATTTCTAGGCTACTGTGTCTTTTTAATACAAATACTATCACGTTAAATTAGCACACTACTTTATGTTTAAAAAAAAACTTCAGCTTAAAACAATATTACTTATCCTGTGTATTTGATTATCTAAGATGCTGATAGTTTGGTGATATATTTATATGCAACAAAATTTGTTGACCAGTATCATGTGCAGCGAGTGGATAACACAGGTATTTTATATGGTTAAATGAAAATGTATTTAAGTGGAAATCATGTAACGCCGGATATGTATTGCCGGATATGGATTGCATGAAAAAGGAAAGGAAATTTTTGATGGGATTAAGAGTTTGTTGGGAAAGAAGAAATGGCATTGGCATCGGTTAATGTTATAGCGCCTGACCAATTTATTGAAGATACTAGCGATTTACATTGGAAGACAACATTCAAGATACAATTAATATAAGCAATTTTTTATTATTTTGGTTTGTATAATATTTGTATTATGGTTCGTCTTTTTCGTATTAAATTATTGCCTTTTTGTTAGTTAAAATTTTGGAGAGTAAAATTGCTCGATAGTGAAAATTAGAGCAAATTAGAGATTTTTCCCTGGTGAAGTCCGCGTACGTTCCGTTCATCGTTTATCATTCTATAAAAATTTAAAATTCTCTTCGATAAATAGATAATGCATCTATTTATTTCTATAATAAAGCCCAATGGCTTTACATGGCACCGAACAAAAACCGGTTATATAACGGTAACCTGTTACATAATATACAAAAAAAAGTTTCATATTTTAATATTTTTTACTTTATATTTTGAACTTTTTTTTTGTAATTTTTTTTTTGTCTTTTTAATATCCGCATATAACGATTTTTTTTGTTATTGTAATATGTTGGATGCCTTAATACTTGTATTAATTTTGTAATACCTATAATTTTTCGATAATTTTTGAATGATACGGTTAAATTTTGATAACGTTAATATATATACGTTTATGATGTTTTTTGAATATTGTAATTTGTGATGATTTTGTTGCATATGTGTTTGCTATTTGATTAATTTTTTTATATACCTATTGTATTTTTCATATATCTATTGTATTTTTTATATACCTATTGTATTTTTCATATACCTATTGTTATATATTACTTTTGATCAATGTTTATGATGCAACAAATGATTTTTTCAAATTTATAAGTGGTCTCGGCTGAAGCCGGATCTGGGGTCTGGAGCTCTATACAGGTCTACTCTCAGCAACGATATTAGTTTTAATTTTCTTAGTTTTAGGATGAATGAACTGCCTCTGGTTGGTTGCTTGACCAGTGCTGAGTTCTTTAACTGCCTCTGGTTAGTTGCTTAACCAGTGCTGAGTTCTTTTCATCATTTTCTTTTTTATATTTTTTTAGTATTAGGGATGAAGAAACACAGCATCTGATTTTTGTTGATAACAGATAATTAGGCTGAATCTTTAAACAGATGCTGTGTTTTTCTTTCATCGGGAGGTTTTTTGAGTGTCGATTTTAGGATTTTTAGACCTAACTCTTCTCTGAACCTCACATATCGTTGCTGGGGAAATATCACGAGTCCGATCTTCCTTTCCGTCCCTCTTCTACAATTCCTTTAAATTTTTAATATTCAGTATTCGGTGTGGGCTTTGCCCAGGAAAGATCTCTATCTCTAACTATAAATAAATAAATCAATAACAAACATTGGGTTTTACCAATAAATAAATAAATATTTTACCAATAAATAAATAAATATTTTATAAATAAATAAATATTTTTAATATTTTACCAATAAATAAATAAATGTTTTCTAAATAAATAGATATATATTTTCTAAATAAATAAATAAATGTTTTTTTAAATAAACAAACAAACAAATAAATATTTTAAGCTAATTATAAGAAAATCAATTTTTATTATTGCACATATATAAATAATTCTTAAGTAAATCAATATTTTTTCCTAGCATATATAAGTATATCAATTTTTTACTTGCACAAATATAAATAGACATAAGTAAATCAATATTTCTTTTTGCACATGAATAAATAGTCAAACATTTTACAAATATACATATAAATTAATTAAAAATTCTTAGGTTTAATAAATTGTGAAACGAGAGATAAGAAATTGATTTCATAAGCATTTGTCTCGTTGTGATCGCGCTTGACGTTTTTTCGCGGTTTAACATTTTTTCTCGTATATATTGGGTTGTCGTTTTTTGTGCTAGTAAATTGCCGGTGTGGAAGCTCTGGATACCAAAACGATTAACAATAGAATTAACCAGGGAACATCATGAGAACTAAATTATATAGCTACATGGCGGGGTGAAGAAGACTTTGGTGGACTTCGTCACCTATAACGGTAACAAACCAGATATTGTGCGCCAACACAATCTCGATTTGTCGCTTTTCGACCATGGCGGTGTACATATGTATATTTATTGGTACATCTGAATGTTTACGGTGTACATATGTATTTTATTAGTATATTAATTAACAGTGAATGCATTCCTGAGGAATGAAGTTTTTATAACATACGGTATTCCAGAGAGTCTTTACTGTGACAATGATATACGATTCCTCAGTGTGTTTTTTCAAAAAAACTGTAGTCAGAATTCAATATATTCAAATGTACGAATTTAGATGGTAAGGCCATGGGCTTTCCATCCTATTAACAACAGATTATGACATTTAATTACTCCTCCATTTAGTTTTAAATCTCTGTTAACTTATTTTGTGTTAGTAGCTTTAGGATAGATCCCTGTTAATTTATTTTGTAAAAGTTTTCTAGTTGTCTTTATTAATTTATTTTCTTTGTTTTTAGGTATTAAATAATTTTTTTGTTCATAAATCTATATCATCTACAATTTTCAATAGGTAGTTTTTCCATATACATTTATAATGTTGGTCATTTTTTTTAATTAAGCCTCATCACGATTCATTTCATTTCAGCGTGATTTCTTTTAATTAAAAAATTTCTGACATGCTACCGACAACAGCACGTACAATCCGTAATTCTATTGGCCTATGTATTTTATAATCTAAGGTTGGGAGCATACAACATTCGTTCGTGAATGAATTTTGATAAAACTTTGAAAAAAGATGCAAATATGTATGGCAAGGAACTGATTAATTTTTGAGCGATAGTAAACAAAGTGGTGAGGGGTCCATCGAGCACCTGTTGTTTTTAAAGCTCAATAACATCTGTACCTGATAATCGAATTGGATAAAACTTGGTGCATAAGCATTTCGTACGGTTCGCCCCAGTTCTGCATCCCAACTTCCAGTTTTTCACTTCCGGTAAACATTTTTTTTGTACCTTTTGAAGTTTTTTCAGTGTCTTTATGCACACTACAGCCTACAATAATGAAGTGATTATGATAAAACTTATGAAAAGGTTTTCAATTAGTGTGAGAAGATAGTTATCATCTTTTGGGACACATTGATCAAAGTGACGGGGGGGTCTACCATATAAATGCTGACTTTTCACACTTTGTTTTTAAAGTTTGTTGAGAGCATACAGACTTCATTCATTAATTTATTTTAATGACACTTTGAAAAAAGATGGAGACTTAAATGACAAAGAACTGATTAGTTTTTGGACAATATTGGTATAAGTGGTGGGGGGCCTCCCGAACACCTGTTTATTGTTTCAATGTTTGTTGGGAGCATACAACATTCGTTCGTGAATGAATTTTGATGACACTTTGGAAAAAGATGCAAATATGTATGACAAGGAACTGATTAGTTTTTGAGCGATAGAATAGTGAACAAAGTGGTAAGTGCCCGCCGAGCTCCTGTTTTTTGGAAGCTTAATAACATCTGTATCTGATAATTGAATTGGATGAAACTTGGTACATAAACATTTAGTATGGTTCACAATAGTTCTGCATCCCAACTTCCGGCTTGTCACTTCTGGTTAAATTTTTTTTTTAATTTTTCTCGTACAACAGAATCTATGTTTGTTGGAATACTACTCTTTAATATTTTTATAATAAGAACTACGCGAAATCCACAACATTGGTTAGCTTTTAATTAAAGTATTTGATGGATATTAGCTCATTATATATCCAGAACACTATGTTTCCAGAGCTGTGGTGAAGTCAGCCTATGCATCAGCGTCACAATATTTTTCTCTAAGAAACCGTTATTTGTTTCCATAGACGTGCGTTACTTTTTCATTTGATTCAAATTTGTATAGCTATTGCGAGTTTTTTTTTAAATCGATAAGAAAAAAACCCTAACCCGGGGTTAATTTAAACACTAATTTTAACTTAAATATTTGAATTGTTAATGTCAATTAAATTGATGATCATATGAACAATTGAATTTTGCTAGAAAAACAGATGTTGTATTATTTATTTTATTTTAAGTAAACTTAGGACTATTTTACACTAAAAATAAGCTAGATAGTATTGTTCCGTTGTAGTTAGTTTTGTATAAATAAATGTATCAAAAGGCGATGTATAGTATTGTTCCGTTTTATTTAGTTTTGTTTAATTAAATGTATCAAAAGGCGATGCATAATAAAGTGTTAAAACGAGTATGTTAAAACACTAGTCTATACATCGTTAGGGTCGACGGTTCGAATCCAGTCAAATTCAATATGGATTTACTACATTAGAATTACAGAGCCGATTTAGATGTTAAGTATTGGTGATGTGTAGTTCATAAGTTAGTATATAAGGGTGATATGGGGCTTCCCCAGTCTAAACCAGTTAGTTAAGTAAAAAGAATAAAGTCAGACAAGTGCGAATAAAATTCGCTCGCTAAGGGCTCCGTGAATGTAAAAGAACACAATATCAAAAATTATTGACAAAAGTTGTGTTGTAATGTTCTTATATTGCCAGACCATAGACAGCTAACAAAATATATGTTTAATCGTAAATATCAATAGTAAAATACAATCAAATCTAAATTGATCAATAATGACCAAAAATGTTACATTAGGTTAAATCTTATCCATAGCTGTTTATGGTAACTCAAGAAAGATTCAATTACACCAGCTTGTAAATGATTTAAATATGATTATTTTTTCGATCAATCAAGTGTCGAAATTTAGGTGGTTGGAGATGCTACATACTAAAAATATTTTTTTTTACAATAACACAAAAACTGTGCACCGCAAAATTCTAAAAAAATTGCAATGATTTTTAAATAGGATGCTCTTTCAAATGACACCCCACTTGCTTGGGTCAATAAAGGTTTTTTTTACCCTCTCCACCCCCGTCCCATAAACACACAGAAATATAATTATTTGAGATTTCGCTATAATTTTCATTCAACATTTACCAAGCTTCCTAAATCTGTGAATTTTTTCAAATTTTTCTGTCAATCAGTGTCACAACGTAGAGGGGGGAAACGGTCTCAATTTTGCACTTTTTTGACAATAACTCAATAACTGTGCATCGCAAAATTCTAAAAAAATTGCAATGATTTCTAAATTACTCTTTCAAATGACACCCCACACGCTTGGGTCAAAAATGTTTTTTTTACCCTCTCTACCCCCGTCCCCTAAACACACGGAAATAACTCAAAAACTGTGTACCGCAAAATTCTAAAAAAAAAATTGCAATGATTTATAAATTAGATGCTCTTTTAAATAACACCCCACTCGCTTGGGTCAAAAAAGGATTTTTTTACCCTCTCTACTCCCGTTCCCTAAACACACGGAAATATAATTATTTGAGACTTCGCCATAGTTTTCATACAAAATTTACCAGATTTCCTAACTATGTGAATTTTTACAAATTTTTCTGTCAATCAGTGTCGCAACGTAGGGGGGGGGGCGGTCTGAATTTTGCACTTTTTTTACCATAACTCTGAAAGTTACGCTCTTTTAGCAATAACTCAAAAATTGTGCACCGCAAAATTCTAAAAAAAATTGCAATGATTTTTAAATAATGTGCTCTTTCAAATGACACGCTTGGGTCAATGATGAAGTACTCTATTTTTCTTGTATTCACTTCGATTTTAGTAGCTCGAACTTTTTTTTACATTTTCCCTACTTTAACCCTTAATTGCCTAATTGATTTAGTTATTCTAATAGGACTAATAAAAAGTCAACATTTAACACAATATTATTATTAGCATCGCAATCGTTCATTAGTTAACTGAAATTAATCGAAAATAAGGGCTTTTAGAGATCGTTTACTGGTAAATATGGAAATTTTTGTATTAAATATTTAAAAAAAATTAAAATTGATCGATTGTTATTAAATAAACAAAATTATTGTTTCTCTGAAAAGATTACAAGTAAGAGAATCACAAGTTTTTGTGTTTATATTTGAAATTATGGATAAACAAACATTTTTAATGTTTATTGGGAATTTTTTACATACATATAGAACATGTTGTCAAATTAAAAATAACATTGATTGAATGAATGAGGGCGATCTAATATGATTGATGGGATTATTTTTAAAATATTTGTGAACAGTATGTTTCATGTAAATGGAGCTGAAAGTTTAATTGTTAAGATACGACAGATCAAAATAGTGTGAACTTGTTTTATTCATCGCTTTAATTTTTCAGTGCCACAATGACATTTTTTATAACACATAAAACAAAAAGGCATAATCACTTTATAATTTTGTAAATAGAGGAATTCCATCCCTCAGAGTGATTTTTTTTTTGCCTAAAACTATGTTCATTCGGTAAAGTATCGAAAATGGTTGGGAAAAAAAAATTTTTTATGGTCCAAGAAACCCTTGGTTATCCTGTGCTGGTATGGCCTAAAATCGCGATTTGTGCTTACACGTGTATCTTGAAAATGCAACCATTCCTGAACGGCTGAACCAATTTTGACGGCAGTAGGCACGTTTGAAAGCAGAAACATAGGACTTTCAGGGAAAATTTTTATCTTAGCATGTTTTCATAGAACGTCTATGAGAAAATTGGAAAATAGTCAGAAAAATCGTCATTTAACGTAGCCTGAACTGAAATTTTGCCCATTAAAATTTAAAAAAAAACAAACTTTCATATATTAGCTTTTTAGTTTCCAAGTATAAAAATCGGGATATTTCTCGTTTTCAAGTAATGATTTTTTTAAATTTTGTCCTACAAAAATCGGGTTCTTTATTTGAAGCTTTAATCCAAATTTCACGCTCATAAACCTTAATAAACTAAAAGCCAAAGACATCAGTAAAAATTCTTAATTAACTTTCTGTATAGTGTCCTTCGTCTGTGTTACGTCAAGAGTTTATGATTCTCATATAAACTTACATAGTCAATTTAGATCTTATTAGTTTTTGTATTGTTGTTCTGTTCCAATAAACTTTTGCTTTTAGTTAAAATGGCTAAATTATCTATTAGCTATGCGAATATAAGGGGATTGAACGTCAATCTTAATTCAGTCCATCTTTATATTGAGAATATCAAACCTGATATTTTGTTTTTAACGGAAACGATTATCAGTGCGCGTGGTGTGACCTTAGATAAAAGTAGATACATCTGTCCCAATTATGAACTTGAATCCACTTTTTACATTAAGCATGGAGTTTGTGCTTATATTAGGGATACTATACCATATGTGAGATTAAATAAATTTGAATTAAATGCAAAATTTCACAATATGGTGTCACTAAAAATTAGTTGTCCAAATCAAACGGTGTTTGTCTTTGGACTCTATCGTTCACCTAATTCGCCTAAGAACTCTAATTTATTTTATAACCTATCTGAAAAGATCGGTAGGTTAGTTGAGTATCCTAATGCAAAATTTATAGTTCTTGGAGATTTTAATGTCCATAATCAAGAATGGCTTACACACAGTTCTAAAACTGACGAGGTTGGTAAACAGACTGAGTTATTTGCTCTTTATCACAATTTTGCTCAGAAATAGACCAACCAACCAGAGTTCCTGACATTCTTGGACAAAAGAGCAATTTACTAGATTTGTTTTTGACAAACGATCTATACTTGGTCCAATTTAAAATTTTAGAGCCTTAGGGTGGTTCAGATCATAATTTGATCTCCACACAACTAAATATACAAATTCCGAAACGATTTAAAGCGAATCCTCGTCATGTTTGGGATTACAAAGCTGCGGATTAGCAAGGGCTTAAAAGTTATTTTAAATGGTTTCCTTGGAAACGTTATTGTCTTACCGGCGAAGACCCAAACATAGCTGCGTCAAATTTTTCTGAAACTATAATTGATGGTATGCGAAGATTTATTCCTAATAAACAGATCATTCCAAAGGCTGATCTGTGGTTTTCGAGTAAATGCAAAAAAGCTGTAAAAATTAAAAAAAAGGCTTTTCGAAAGTTTAATCAAAACAAAACTGATAAAAACCTTAGTCAGTACCGAAAAGAGAGAAATTTATGTCGTAAGCTAATAGATGAAGAAAAACATCTATTTAATAAGAAAAAAGCATCTAAATTCGCTGAACATCCAACGGGCTCGCACAATTTCTATAAAGCCGCAAAGGCTGCAATTTTTGTAAATCTTCCCTACCACCTCTTGTTGATAGAGATGTACCAGTCATTGATCCAAAAGAGAAAGCTAATTTGCTTGGGCATTATTTCTCTATAAATTCTACTTTAACAGAACCTAATTTCCAACCTAAAATTATTCCTAAAGTATCTTATAAAATGAGACGGATAATTTTTCATAAAAACATTATTCGAATAATGCTTTTACAAATTAATACTAATAAGTCAACAGGCCCTGATTTTATTCCTCCAATTATACTTAAAACATTTGCTAGAGAGCTAGCCCAATCCTCACTAAAATCTTCTATTTGTCATATAAAAAAGGGATTTTTCCTGAAATATGGAAAATGGCTAGTGTACAGCCAGTTTCAAAAAAGGGCAGTAAGACTTATCCTACAAATTACAGACCCATTTCAATTTTATCAGTTGTTGCTAAAGTATTTGAAAAATATGTAAATTTTAATTTAATGAGCTTCTTAGAGTCTTCGCAATTACTTAATGAAAGACAATACGGATTTCGAAAGGGAAGAGCGACGGGAGATTTACTGTCTTTTGTCACTCATGTCTGGAATAAGTCGCTTGAGAACTTTGGAGAAACTTTCGGTGTTGCTCTTGATATTTTCAAGGCATTTGACAAAGTATGGCATAACAACCTTATATGCAAATTGAGATCTTATAGTTTAGACGAACAACTTATATCCTGGACACAGAGCTTTATATCTGATCAAAAATTTAGGGTCAATGTAGATGGTATGTCATCGAATACTTTTTCAACTAATGCAGGAGTTCCTTAGGGTTCCGCTTTGTCACCTACTCCTCTTCTTATCTATATTAATGATTTGTTAGATTCTACGGTTCATCCTATACATAGTTTTGCTGATGATAGAACGCTTCATGCGTCTCATGAAGCACCAAAATTATATACACCCTTAGCGCTTAGTGACTGTACACTCAAAAAAATTTGCCCGGTAAGATTCACAAAATCGTTTTGTAAAAGTGCTAACAAAATTTTTTTGTGAATTTGCCAAAAAATGCTAAACTTGATACAAAATTTTGTATAGTCTATTTGACTTTTTTAAATCTGAAATAAAAATTGTAAACTAACCAATTGTTTTTGTGACTTGGATTACAAATGTACAAAATCATAAATATTTCTAGATACAAATTTTTTTCATTCTTTTAACAAAAATATTGTTAAGGTTTATGTTGATTATTTTAAATTTTAAATCATATCTCACTTATCCATAACAAAATAAAATTCAATTGTACAAAATTTTGTCAACAGAAAAATGACATTCTACAATTTTTATTGTCAAACTTAATACGAATATGGTCGATTTTTTTTTATACTTTACAAAGAGACTTATGCAATTTAAAAAAACAAACACATTTTTTACAAAAAAAACTTTGCTTTTACAAATGCTTTTATAAATTTTCATAAATTCAATTTATGTATAACCAAAATTGGTATTAAACAATTTCAGTTTCAATTTGGTTGTCTAAGTAAAAATTCGCAGATATTTTTTAAAATTGTGATTATTTAGCAATGTCTATTCATGATAAATAGTGATAGTGAAAATACATCATACATGCATTTAGAAGACACTCTATGCACAGGTGAGAAATTTTAAATATTTCGATATTAATAGGCCACTTACCGATTGCGTAGATTTTGGAATTGACTATTAGAGATAATGGATGAACTGAATTGAATCAGATCTATAACATATTCCAAAACCTACGTAATCGGTGACAGCCAGCAGAAAGTAAAATATAAAAATATAAAAATATATGTATTATATATTATAAAAATATAACATAAAAAAAATATAATAAAAATTATAAGATAATAAAAAATAAAAATAAAATAAATGTTAGCAAAAAATTGTGTTTTATTTATTAACGAAGAACTAATAAATATCAATGACTGTTTTACACAAAAAATATTAAATCCATAAATGTCTTTTGTTGAGCAAATAAAAAAATTCGTTATTTTTCTAAAACTTTTGTGAAAACAAAAACTAATTTTGAGGATTTTACAAAACATTTAATAGCATCAAAAATATTTCGGGCATTTTTACAATTTAATTTATAAGGCTTACAATCTTTTGCTCAATGTTATAGTTAAAGAATTTGTAGTGTTTACAAATAATTTTTTGTATATCTACAATATTTATTGTAAAAATGTAAATTTAACAAAAATTTTTGTGTGTTGTATATTTATAAAAAAATTGTAGAACGTATGTAGAATTTTGTTAGTTTCACTTAGTTTTTTTTTTTGAGTGTAGATCAAAATTGATAGATTCGTTTAACACTGATCTTAAAACAATTATGGATTGGGGTATTGCTAACAGTGTTGAATTCAATACAAGCAAAACACAGGTTTGTCATTTTTCTAGAATAACGACACCCAATCCTTTTCCATTAACGTTTGGCTCCAAAAATCTTTTGGAGAATGAGTCTGTCAGACTTCTAGGAGTTGAGATTGAAAATAATATGAAGTGGAATTCTCATGTTTTTATTCTGGCTAAGAATGCTGTTCAAAAGTTAGGATTTTTGGGGCGATGTCGTAGGTTTTTCAATAGCGAACAGCTTATTTTGGTTTATAAATCTTTTATACGTCACTGCATGGAATACTGTTCTCACATATGGGGTTTGAGCATACTTGAGTAGTCTAAATTGCCTTGATTCTGTACAGCGAAGAGCTATTAAACTTATCGGTAACTCAAATCTTACTAACCATCTTGATTCTTTGCAGCACAGAAGAAATGTTGCTGATTTGACTATTTTTTACAAATATATTACGGATGAACGAACTTCTGAAGAGATTAAATCAATTTTGCCTAACTCTGCAAACCTATCGCGTCACACCAGAGTAACTTTAGCGGCCCATCCTTATACGGTTCAAATAAGTAGGTGTAGAACTGTAGCCTTCCAACGTGACTTTTTCAACAGAGTTTCTCATCTTTGGAATGCCTTACCTTCGTGGGTTTTCCCAGATCACTTTAATCCTCAGAGGTTTAAAGTTGGCGTTCATAAATTTCTCAGAGACACTTAATTTGCATTCGATTCTTATCCCTAGTTGGCATGGTATCTTCGGATATTCAGAGACGTTAACTTATAATTTATTATAATTAACACTAAACATGCCTAACTTTGAATAAAAAAAAATACATCTTGAAAAAGATAAAACGAACTTTTAAAATACTTTTTTTTTCAATGCAATAATCTATTTAAGACTTTCAGGCATATATTTTATATTAGATCAAAACAAATTTCTAAGCTAATTATAAATTTTGCATGTACTGTTTGTATTTCTGTCTTTCGATCATTCGTTTTGTTAATGGATCTGTATTTTACGACGTTTCGGAGACAACTCTATCGTCAGGTATAAAAATTCTACGAAGAAATGTGTCAAACAAAATGACAATTAGATAGTCTACGAGGTTTAAACACAAATAAGTGTTATAAGCCGTTGTACAGTTAATAGTTAAATTCAAGTTCTAGTTTTGACTTTTAAACGCAAAAAATTGAAGGAAAAATTATTTTTCTCCGATAGACAGCAAATATAAATTTTGCAGACTTATTTCAGTCAGCAAAGTGGCACTTTTCCTGCCTAGGCAGCAAAGCAAGTACTTTGCTGCCTAGGCAGCAAAATAATTAGACTTCATAGAAATAAACAGATATTGCGATTAAAAAAAGATTTTTTTTAATCGATTTTTTTTTTTCATTTTGAAAATTTTGCTTTATTTTTAAAGTAATAATTATTAAATTACATATCACTGTAATTAATCGGAGAAAAAATTATATGTTCAACTCGGCAGTAAGGTAGATTGACTGCCTTGGCTGAATTCCTAGCCTCGCTCGCTCGGCTATGAACTATCAGCCGCGGCAGTCAATCTACTACTTTGCTGCCTAGTTAAACAAATAACTATTATATATGTAAAATTTGAAAATTTCATACACAAATTCAATATACTCCAACCTTGTAATATTTTTACATTTGATTGGTTTGCTGTTTTTTTTAAATTCTACAATTCTAAACTTAGTTTCCATTCTAAAACACACAAAAACCAAATTTAAAGAAACAACAACCAAATTTGAGGTTATTGTGACAGAAAAAATTCGGTTGGCACAAAAGAGGTTGTAGTGACCTAATTTTTTCTTTCAGTGCATTAAGAAGATTGAGATTTAAGAGTGGTAATATTTTAACGTGATCACCAAAGCTCGCCAAACTATCCGATGAAATTATTAGCTGTGAAAAAGTTGTGAACTATAATTGCCAAGGAATTTGACGCAATGGTCATTTGAAAACAAAAACCTTTTTTACTTACTGACAACAGTTGCTTTAAACATTTTGTTTAGTTTTTGTTTGTCGTTACATCGCAATAAAATATTTATAAATAAATAAATATTTATAAAGCAATAAATTAAATTTCAAAATCACGTAGTGAAATATTGTTTAAAATATTATGTTGCTGTGAAAAATTATTCGGAGACTTATGTGCGCCATCTCTGAAGTATAAAAACAAAGAACACAATTTTACTAATTTTTAACGTAGAACTGTATACCAACATTAGCTGTGTTAGATTTGACTGAAGCAATTGAAGCAACTGAAAAATTCAATGCAATTGTTGTTGTTTTTTCATTTGTTTCAGTGAAATCGAACGCACCTATAGTAAAAATGAAGCGGATTCTTTTACATTTGATTTAATTCTTAAGCGAGGATCTAAAACAGTCGCCGATTGAGCTGACAAATATTTGGTAAATTTCAATTTCACAAAAATACAGCAACTGATTGTTTCCAGACCGAAAACCGAGTTCCCAACGATATTTCAAATATTTTGTGTGACGAGCAGACAAATGTGAAGTCATTTTTTTATTGGGTGTCACAACTACTAACTGATTACTCTGGAACGATCATATACTACCAATAGGCAAGAGCTCGTCTAGAAAACTCGGCCTCCTCAATAAATGCATAAAATATTACACTCCGTATCAATTAATCCACATTTATAATTCTTATATTCGTCCTTGTATGGAGTGTTGTTGTCAAGTTTCTAGATCTTCTTCTGCTTCCATCTTGGCTCTTTTGGACTTTGTTCAAAAGCGTGCTATACGAATTGTGGGTGATCGAAATTTAATATCAAATCTTGATTCCCTACAACATCGTTGCACTATTGCTGATCTCGTTGTTTTTATAAATATCGTCACCAGCAGTGTTCGTATGAAATCGTATCTATATCATGCTTCATCCATATTTATTTTCCCGTTTATCGGTTATGGAATCGTTAATCGGTTATGGAAACAGACAATTTGTCAAGTTCACTTGTTGTCATAGTGACAGAATGCAGAACGACTTCTTTGTCCGTACAGTGTCCAAATTCAATGTTTTGCCCGAATCTGATAGTTTTCAATCGATAAATTTTAAAAAAACGTCCATAAACACCACGAAACGCATGTTGTCGTGAAACCTACGTCTTAACAGATATCTATGCGTTATTGTGACACATAATGTGGTTCCTATTGCACAAACCTTTTTATTAAAAAAAATGTCACGTTGGCAGCTAAAGCTGAAGATCTTCCAGCTTAAATGTTTGAAATTACAGTTTGAAGTTTAGCAATTGAGTACTGAAAGTTTGCAAACGCAAGTAGTAAGTAGAAACTAGTAGGTAGAAAGTAGAAAGTTGAAAGTAGAAAGTAGAAAGTAGAAAGTAGAAAGTAGAAAGTAGAAAGAATAAAGTACAAATTAGAAAGTAGAAAGTAAATAATTAAAAAGTAGAAAACAGAAAGTAGAAAATAGAAAGTAGAAAGTAGAAAGTAGAAAGTAGAAAGTAGAAAGTAGAAAGTAGAAAGTAGAAAGTAGAAAGTAAAAAGTAGAAAGTAGGAAGTAGGAAGTAGGAAGTAGAAAGTAGGAACTAGAAAGCAGAAAGCAGAAAGTAGAAAGTAGAAAATAGAGAGTAGAAAGTAGAAAGTAGAAAGTAGAAAGTAGAAAATAGAAAGTAGAAAGTAGAAAGTAGAAAGTAGAAAGTAGCAAGTAGAAAGTAGAAAGTAGAAAGTAGAAAGTAGAAAGTACAAAGTAGAAAGTAGAAAGAAGAAAGTAGAAAGTAGAAAGTAGAAAGTAGAAAGTGGAAAGTAGAAAGTAGAAAGTAGAAAGTAGAAAGTAGAAAGTAGAAAGTAGAAAGTAGAAAGTAGAAAGTAGAAAGTAGAAAGTAGAAAGTAGAAAGTAGAAAGTAGAAAGTAGAAAGTAGAAAGTAGAAAGTAGAAAGTAGAAAGTAGAAAGTAGAAAGTAGAAAGTAGAAAGTAGAAAGTAGAAAGTAGAAAGTAGAAAGTAGAAAGTAGTAATTAGAAATTTGAAAGCAGAAAGCCGAAGGTAGAAAGTAGACGTAGAACGGAGAAAGTAGAAATGGAAAAGCGAAAAGTAAAAAGGAAAATATTAAAAATAGAACGTAAAAAGTGAAAATTAGAAAGGAAACGATATAAAGTAGAAAGTAGAAAGTCACCAGTAGATAATTTTCTCAAGTTAGAAGATAAATTTAAAATTGGGTTTAATTTTTTTTTATATTGATTTTGGTGGTTAATTAAGATTAACCTTGTGTTTGTTTTTCTTTAGTTTACTTAGACCATACATGTTTACTTTGCTTAAAAATTCTGGTGTTATTGCCATACGTCGGTAAATTTAGTATCATAAATAACTAAAACATGAAACCAACTTTATGTGATAATATCTATAGTTTAGTCATCCATTTCTTTAAAAGAAAAAGTGGAAATGCGTTTATTAACACCTTAGAATGCATGTTGCTGTGGTTACTACCTAAATTTTGAAAGGTTTTTGTGTATTGTTGTGACATATATTGTATTGCCTACTCCACAACAAATTTTGCTATAAAAATCATCGAAACGATCATTGTTGTGCATCAATGCACAAAAGAATATTTAAACAATAATGAAAATAAAGGCAAAGTTATATATGTACATGTATATTTATTTCTTTTTAAATGTTTCTGTCACATTAATATCAAACATATTTTTATAGTCCAAACAATTTTATGTGTCATAAAAAGCGAACACAAACATTCCCATTTTATTATGAATTCGTTTTGTGTCTAGTAGTAATTTTTTAAAACAAAAATAGAAACAATTTTAAAGATATTTTTGATGTTGTTTGTACGAGTATTACAGTCTCGAAGTGATAACTTGTCAGACTTGTTGACTTGACTGACTAACGGTTTTATAGATACATAAATTTTTATTTACATATTCCTAAACGTAATTTAAAACGCGGAAATAATAATTTTTCTATGATATCAGATAAAAAGTATATTTTCAAGCAGGCTTAATCCTCTGTGAAAATGGGTATTTTTTTCTCTGGTATAAAAATATTTTCGCTAAATAACAAATTACAGATGCTATGGTATTTTGATGTAATTTTGCAATGTTTTTAAAACAAAGCAACCACGAAAAAATAGAATATGAATTTTGAATGTTATGTTGTTGATTTTTAATTTTTATAATCTATATAAATAAAATTCGATGTCTGTCTGTCTGTCTGTTCGGGATAAGCATCGAAATGGCTGAATTGATTTAGATGAAACTTGACATACATAAAGAAAAGAATGTCAGGAATGTCATAGGCTACTTATTTTCATAGAATATATAGTTTTTTATATATAATTTTTATAATAGAATTCTCCATTACTTAATTCATAGCAACGAGTTTGCCTAAATGTTGATTTCATACACTTGGTTTTTATTTGTTCTAATAATTATATATTTGTATTTACATATATGAGTATAATTCATAGCAACGAGTTTGCCTAAATGTTGTTTAATTATAAGTGTTCTAATGATATATGAGTATGTTTTTATTATATAGAGACACATTTTTTATTTTGTTGTATATGTTTTAAAACCTGACTTGCAAGATTTTCTCATTTGTTGTTTATGAAGATTTTTTATTTAGAGAAGAATTCGAATGTGTGTTTATTTATTTAGTAATTCAGGGATAGCTGCCACTCTAATTCCCAGAGGAAAAACAGCTCATTCTATGTTCAAAATCCCAATTGAAGCTGATCGTATGGAAAATCCAGTCTGTGGTATATCAAAGAATAGCCACAGAGCTAAAGTCCTACATGATTGTGTTTTCGTAGTGTGGGATGAGTGTACTATGGCAAACAAAGTATCGATTGAAGCTGTAAATAGAACAATGCAGGATTTAAGAAATAATAATCAAGTATTTGCTGGAGTAACCTTTTTATTCGCAGATGATTTCAGGCAAACGTTGCCAGTTGTCGTTAAGGTACAAGAGCAGATGAGGTCAATGCATGTCTGAAACGCTCAGTACTATGGAGACATTTTAAAACACTCCATTTAAAGCAAAATATGAGAGCGCAAAGCGGAGGTATGGAATTCTCGGTATGAAGTTTTCTTAGATATTGGTGAAGGAAAATATGCAGAGATTAATGCTGATCATGACATTGAAATTTCAGCTACTCTATGCCAAATTGTTACGAATACCGAAGCTTTAATATCTGATATTTATGACGACATCCACAATATTACCACAAAAGAGGATGTATGGTTGTGTGAAAGATCTATTTTAGCGCCAAGAAATGACCAAGTATTGTCACTCAATATAACGGAAAAAATCCCTGGTGAGTCAACTTCATATATATCCATTAACACAATATGCGAAACAGAACAAGCAGTGCATTATCCAGTAGAATTTTTGAACAGTATCATTGCTCCTGGTCTTCCACTTCATAAAATAGATCTAAAAGTTGGTATTCCCATTATGCTGCTTCGAAATTTAAACCCACCAAAACTTTGCAACGGCACTCAATTGCGCGTAGCTTCTTTACGAAAGAATATAATCGAAGCTATCATTATTACCGGTTGTGGTAAAGGCAAAATGGTTTTTATACCTAGAAAACCTATCATCCCATCAAATTATCCATTTCAATTTAAAAGATTGCCCATAATTCCCCATAATTCTCCATAAATGTTAGCTTCGCAATGACTATTAATCAATCACAAGGTCAAACTTTAAAGAGAGCTGTACCCTATTTCACCAAACTTACAAATTTGTAATTTCATGCAAATTTTCACAAATTTTGTTAAAATTTGTATGAAATTACAAATTTGTAAGTTTGGGGAAATAGGGTACTGGTGTTGATTTAAACCAAGGTTGCTTCACCCATGGACAATTGTATGTAGCATGTTCACGTGTTAGTGATGCCGCAAATCTTTTCATTTTGGCGAATGGCAATAATACACCTAACATAGTATATAAAGAGGTATTACAATAAAAGAGACAATACAACAAAGTTGGATGAAAAGATTTAGTGCGTTGACGTGCGGGAGGAGGGGGTAGGGGAGGGAGAGTGGGGGGGGGGGGAGCGAAGCCCGCGGGATACCCCCTAGTATAACATAAATATCGTTTATATATTTAATATCATAGAAAAATTGCATTTCCTACGGTGGATAAAAAAACTTTACGTTCGTGAAATTGTCCCACTCGAGTCTCGACGCTAACGCGTCTAGTGAACAAATTTTCACTCACGAAAAAGTAGCGTTTTGATCTATTATAGCAAAATATACTATTTTCTATCCGCTTGTTTTAAATAACAACTTCATTTACTTGAAAATTTCTTCGTTCCTGAAAATTTCTATTTTTCTCTATTGCAGGAGGGATCGATTTTGATCGATTATGATCAATGTTGATCTACGGGTCTGACTACCCTGCGTACTCCAGTCCCTGCCATTGACATATGAGTTAGCGTGAGATATCACATACCACTGGAAATGGCAGGAGATGTCATTAGCCAAGATGATATCTTAGGGTGCTGGCGGACGAACTTTAATTAGTCAACGGCAGCACTTCCAGTCTTAGCTGGGCAGCGTTCCGTAGCGGTACCGCTCATTAGCTCTTCCGAGGAATCGAACCAACACGTAGTTATGTGTGGGCTTTGTGCCTCGGTTGAGGTGGTGGGCGGTGCGTCTGGGGTGCGCTGCATCAGCTGGATATTGGCATTTAGTTTTGTTTTGTTTTCTGCAAATTTCTCACAATTTGTTTTTCACTTATTATTTTGTTATTATTTCTTCATCTTATCATGAAATATTGGCATATGTCATATTTTGTAGTATGATAGGATTTTTTACTTAGTTATGCATTTTAAAATAAAACACAAAAAAATAAAATAAACATTTTGATATATATATGGCAGTACAACCGAAAAAAAATAAGTCTGCAAGTGGTAAAGCAAATTTGCGCAATCCACCCGCCCATAAAGCGGCATGTCCACGGAATTTGCAGGGACAAAACATATATGAATCAATAAAAAATTTTAAAATACATGTTCAAAACATCTGCGAATTGAACGCTAACCATGACCACGTGCAACATCATCTTGAGCACGACAAACCGAACATTCTATTCCTTACAGAAACACAAGTTTCTGAAAATTTTCTCTTTATAGAATCGCTTAATTCCAAATATAGGCTCGAATCAGCTTTCAAACTCCATCAGGGCGTATGCGCATTCATTCATGAGAGTGTTGCGTACACGCGCTTTCCAAATTTTGAACTACACGGTGACGGCTTCAATACAATGGTTTTAAAGATTTGTCTTCCAGAAATGACTTTTTTTACAATAGCTTTATACCGGTCCCCCAACAAACGTAACCCAAACTTTTTTAATATACTGACAAAAATTATGGACGAGATTAGAGCAAAGTCCCCTAATTGTGAAGTTATCGTTACCGGTGACTTCAACGTCCACAACAAATCATGGTTGGAATTCTCCAAATCGACCGACGATGTTGACAATAGTGGAAAACTGGCAGAAATTTTTGCCGCGTCTCAGGGCCTATTCCAAATTGTTAAAAGCCCGACTTTCACTCCCCGTAATGGCGGTGATAATAGTTTTCTACTAGATCTCTATCTTACCACAATGCCAGATATTACGAGTGTCGATGTTGCGAAAGGTAGTATTGGAAATTCTGATCATTATTTAATCTCATCAGTTATCAAAACTGATTTACTTAAAACTACAGCTCCCAAACCCCGTAAAATATTTCACTACTCAAAAATGGATAAGAGTGGTCTTCAAAATTTTTTCCATGGTTTCCCTTTCGACCGTCATTGTTTTTACACTGACAATGTAAATGTTTCTGCTCAAAACTTTACAGAAACCATCCAATTTGCTATCAATCCACTGTTTTGGAAACTCCTAAAGAAATACCCCAAATCCAGTCTTCAGGAGTTAATATGAATGAACTTCACTTCAAACCCAAAATAGTCGCTAAACTTTTAAAGGGGTTAAACATCAACAAAGCATCAGGAATGGACAATATTCCACCCATTATTTTAAAAACCTTTTCCAAAGAACTTGCACCAACTTTAACTAAAATATTCTACCAATCCTACAAATCTGGTATATTTCCCTCGTGCTGGAAGTTGGCAAATGTCCAGCCCGTCCCCAAAAAGGGACCAAAATCCGATATCTCAAATTATAGGCCAATAGCTTTACTATCGGTCCTATCCAAAGTCTATGAGCATTATATTAATACACATATTTCAAAATTTCTGGAAGAAAATCATTTAATATCCGACAGCCAATACGGTTTTCGAAACAAAAGATCAACTACCGATCTATTAAACTATGTAGCGCATTGTTGGAACAGCATACTTGATAAAGGTGGTGAAACATACGTTATCGCTTTAGACATCTCCAAGGCATTCGATCGAGTCTGGCATGCCAACTTAATCAACAAGCTCGTTGTGTACGGTTTTCATCCCAATGTTGTGAAGCTGATTCAAAATTTTCTATCCGACCGATACATTTCGGTCTCCTTAGACGGATATTCTTCTGAGTCTAAACTAATTAACGCTGGTGTACCCCAAGGCTCAGTATTGTCCCCAACCCTATTTTTGATTCATATCAACGAATTGTTGAAAATCACCAGCAACCCAATAAATAGTTTTGCAGATGATAGTACTCAGCACAAGTCGTTCGAGCCCCTTCCTTCAAAAGGTAAAATGCACGAACGAATTAATCCTGCCCGGAGAGACGCTGCCATAAACGTGAACAAAGACCTGAATAAAGTCGCCGACTGGGGTGACCAAAACCTTGTCAATTTCAACTCCACCAAAACACAGCTGTTGATTGTTTCCAGATTAAAGACCGAGTTCCCCAAAGATATTTTATTTAGTATGTGTGATGAACCAATAGGTGAATGTAAAAACATTCGTTTATTGGGTGTCGCAGTTTCAAATGACCTACTCTGGAACGATCATGTAATGGCGATGGCAAAAAGCGCGTCTAAAAAACTCGGCCTCCTAAATAGATGCAAAAAGTTTTTCACTCCATACCAATTGCTCCATGTTTATAAGTCCTATATTCGTCCCTGTATGGAGTACTGCTGTCAAGTTTGGGGTGCTGCCTCTGTTTCCATCTTGGCCCTCTTGGACTCTGTTCAAAAGCGAGCTATACGAATTGTAAGTGATCGAACTTTGACATCAAAACTTGATTCCCTACAACATCGTCGCACTGTTGCTGACCTCGTTGTTTTTTACAAATATCGTCATCAGCAGTGCTCAGATGAAATCAGCGGCATCATGCCTCAGACTTATTCTTACCCCCGTTCCACTCGGCAATCGGCTGCCGCAACCAGTGAAACGGTAAAGATCCCGCGCTGTCATACTGGCAGATCGCAGAGAGACTTCTTTGTCCGAACTGCGTACAAATGGAATAGTTTGCCGGAACACTTAGTCTCAGGTGGCTTCAACCCGCAGATGTTTAAAAAAAGCGTTAATCTACACCTCAGAACGCCAGTTGTTGTGGGACCCAGGTCTAGACCTAGGTCTTAAAAGGTATTTATGTGTTGTTGTGACACATATTCTAAACCCTATTACACAACACATTTTATTAAAAAAAAAAAAAAAAAAATATAACTACTCCCTTGATGAAGAAACCACTATTTTGTTCCCTCAACAAAAACGAAAACTATTAATTTATGAACACTGCCCAGAGACTATTTATTTATAGAATATAACAATATTTTCACTTGTGTTATTTCCTACAGAAAATGGAAAATGTATCAGTTTTTCATATAGTTTTACGTTCGTATTTGTTACCTACTTTTATTTAACTTGAGATTTTTTTTATATTCATTTTAGTTGATGGGTTGAGAGTTGAGACTAGCACTTGTTTTAAATATCGGTCGAATTATATTTATGTACATATTTAGAAAAATCGCTATCATTGATTAGTATTTGTTTTCGGTTGTGATATTTTAATATATTTGCATTTCAGACAATTTAATTATTTATGATACATGAAATATTAGTAATATTTTTAAATTATTTACTATAAAAAACCTTGAGCAGAGAATAATATACTTAACAGATAATCATTAAAATATTTATATTAAATTACCTGTTGAGAACAACACAACATAACCAATAGGCAATGATTACTTACAAAAAATTGTAAATATTTGCAAGAAATCTTGCAAGACAATAAGAGCTGTATGAAAAAAAGTAGATATTGTTATCTTGAGATTTTTTCGTATTACTGTTTTTTATATTATTGCAACAGAATGAGTTTGATTTATGTTGTTTAAGTAACAGATGGGATATAGGAAATAGTACAATCAGATATTATTTTAGGTAGATTTCATACAAAAATCTATCTATTGCGCGCGTCAACTTGGCATTTCGGAATTTTGGTTCCAAACGTTACGTAGTACTTGTGCCAAATGATAAGTAGAGACGAAAAATAGATTTATGTTTTATATATACATACACAGCACATTTTATTAAACAAAATATCTGGATCTTTGAGTTACTTTGATTATAGTCATGGATTTTCTGTCAAAGATTAATTTAAATTTTCTTCAATGGACCGCCACGACTCAACAAAAGGTTATTTGTTCCAGTGGGCAAGAACAAAATTAAAATTTGAAATACACATATGATATTTGTGTAAATTTAAATGAAATAAAATGCGTTTTTACACTAAGGGAATTTAAATTTGTATTCGCGTTATGTAATTTAAATTGTATCATCACTTTGTTGTATACAAATTAAGAACATATTATGATTATTATGAAAAATAAATTAGTTCTTTATTCGGGGATTTTGTAAGCAATTGAACTAAAGTAACTAATTTGAATTTTTTCAATTCAAAGGTATGGCTGGAATTGTCTCAGAAAAACTCTGTTTTCGAATTCGTAGCCTTATCAATGCCTTATCACAACAATGCTTTATCACAACTTATCACAACTTTTAATTTCATCAGTTGCATAAGAACTTAATCAGCGATTAGTATTTATGCTACTGGCTTATAAAATACATATTTGCAAAATGTTCCACGTTTTCTGATAGCCTTTTACTATCCGAAAAATAGTTGCCTAACAATAGTTTTAAGTAAAAATATATAATGTAGTGAGTTAATATTAAAAATGATATTCCACCTTACGCTAGTTCTTCTGAAAAATCAAAAATTATGATAATTTTGGTAAATTCTTCGAATAATAATAAGTAAAATTTGATCTCAAACGTAGATTGTGGTCACTCTACTTGTACTTATACTAAGAGTGTACTTATACTAAGAGATATATCAGTTAGGAAAACGTTTTGTAAATTTACCTATGCCGTTGTGTAAGGAAAGAAATCAATGCCATTGTGTAAGCGGTTTGGTACTGCAACAATAGCGACAATTTTGACAAGTCGTGTTTTTAATATTCTCCTTATGCTATGCGGTGGGTATCTTATTGATGGATATCTTTTCAAGCAGCAAGCAATAAATTCTAGATGTTATTTGAATGTATATTTATTTTATACGAAAGACAATGTTACTGTACATTAAACTGATTAATAATTTTTTAATTCACTAGACTTGAATATTGAAAATTTTGCATTATATATTAGAGATTTTTTGAGCACTTAGACTCAAGCAATTAAATTATTTTGAATTTTTCAATTCGAAAGCATATTTTGAATTTTTCTCAGAGAAAAACTCCATTTTTCTCTTATACGTGTTTCGGAGCGGAATTTGAACTATCATCAGTGCCATGGTTCGAATTCGTTTTGAAAGACACGCTATCCAACTAACATACAGAGGCGATGATATTTCAAAGTTGAAATTTCATCATTATTTAACTACTTTAAGTTGAATTTTTGTCATTAGGTATTTCTGTTTTTTTGTAATTCAATTAGCCAATTCTAGTGTATTTAGTCTAATTAACTCTACGAACATATGTTTATCATACTTTAACTAAGTTAGCCAACTTAGTTAGAATATGATAAACGTATGTTCGTAGAGTTAATTAGACTTATTAGTCACATTATATCGTCGCTTTAATAATGAAATGACGTATACGCAAAAGTATAGTTTCGAGATATTTGAGTTTAAAGTTTGATGTGCGCATGCATTTGCATGGACGTTAATTTATAATTTATTAATTCTTACCCTCAGTCATAAAATAATTCGAAAATTTAAAAACGCCAATTCAAAGATGCCCTTATGGGGAATGCAGCGCACCTATTATATAAAAACAACGTATAAATAGCATACGTTGTTTCATTATTAAAGCGACGATATACACTAGAATTGGCTAATTGAATACAAAAAAACAGAAATACCTAATGACAAAAATTCAACTTAAAGTAGTTAAATAATGAAGAAATTTCAACTTTGAAATACCATCGTCTCTGTAGGTTAGTTGGATAGCGTGTCTGCCAAAATGGATTCAAACCATGGCACTGAAGAGGATAGTTCGAATCCCAATCCGAAACACGTATAAGAGACAAATGGAGTGTTTCTCTGAGAAAATTCCAAAATATACTTTCGAATTGAAAAATTCAAAATAATATAATTGCTTGAGTTTAAGTGTTCAAAAAATCTCTAATATATAATTCAAAATTTTCAATATTCAACTCTAGTGAATTTAAAAAATTAATAAGCAAGCAATATTTCAGATAATTCTATTTGTTTGACGTAATTGTGTTCTATAGAGGAAAATAACCTGTCAACAAATCTCTCTCGCCTGTTTTAATTTTTTACAATTCACTCTGACACTTTCTGACAGAGTTTTACCTACATAATGGTAGTGTTCGGTCGTGCAATATCATAATAAATATCACGATATTTTACGTCAAATTTTTTTTCTAACTTCACTGCGTTGAATATTACGCCAATCGGGTCAAAAGATAAAAAGATGGATTTATACGTCAACCTTTATAGATCACTTTTATTTCAATTAATTTTATCACAAAAGATAAATTCAGCCAAAAATAAATAAAACAATTTTATCAAGAATAGTTATCACAAAAATGTAAGCATAAACAAAACAAAACCAAAATCGTTAACAACCAAAATTAAATATTTTTATTGTCACCTAAATTCAAAACATTTTGACATTTAAAACAAGCAAAAAATCTGATTTTTTTCGTGATAAATGGCTGCGTATAGTACTTCGAAAAATCATGATTATTTTTATCACGTTGTCTCGACCGAACACTAGGAATGTAATCAATTATTATTTATATGGGTGATCAGTACATACAGTGCATTTCAAATTTCTGGTATTAGTGGCACTTGCTTTTAATGAAGATATTTATAAAAAAACGTGTCGGAGTAGACTGATTCCTACTGTTAATGCTTTAAAAATAAATTATGGTTTTACAATTTTTTCAATCTGGATATATATCTCTTCGAATATATCAAATCTTCTAGGCTTAACATAGCGGTATTTTGACATCTTGACTAGCAATATTTTAGTGGCATGATTGGATAGTTTTTAGTTTAAGTATAACATTGCATCATTTTCTATTTTCCAAAGAATAATTTTTAAAACGTTACTTGAAACTAAATTTTATGTTTTTATTTCAGATCAACTATTCCCAAAACAACTACAACTACAACGATGATTCCGTAAGTATTTGCATATGTAAAACTACAAGTTTGGCATTGATCCATTAATATGTGTCATAGATGATCACAACTACAAATGACTAAATTCGTCAACTCATTCTAACATTTTAAAATTTAATGAAATTTTAGGAAATTAATTTTTACTATAAATGCCGCCAGAAATTCATTTACGTTAATATCAAGCAACTTTTTACCTTTATGAAATATTAAAGTTTATCGTCTATTAAATGTATAAAAAATAGTTTGTCAAGATAAACGACATTTTAGAAATATTTTACACATAACTTTAACAGTTAGCAAAAAAACTGACTTTCCATAACTTTACTTATGCGTGGGTTGTTTTTATTACCATCCATTCATTGCCTTCATAGTTTCTAAGAACTTAAATTAACATAAAATTTATCCATTTCTTAAAAGCATTTAGTTATTAAGCAAATTATAGTAATTTTTGAATGAAACTCATACTTAATCAAAAAAAAAAATAAGTTAATGATTTTTCTATTATTATTATCATTCCAATCTTAATAAAAAAATCTAAAATTTATTAATTTTGGTTTTTCCAATTAATATTTTTGTTTCTATATACAACGAACTTTTATATATTATATAATATATATATATATATATATATATATATATATATATATATATATATATATATATATATATATATATATATATATATATATATATATATATATATATATATATATATATATATATATATATATATTATATATATATATATATATATATATATATTTTAAATAATAAATTTTTTGGATAAAGCCAATAAATAAAACAATATTTTTAAAAAATTGTTTATCCAACAATACAGATCTACCCCTTCAAAATTTCAAAATTTTGGATAAAGAAAAAAATTTAAACAAACGTAGAATTTTGGAAATGATTCGCATCAAACAAAATAAAAATTGTATAAATATACAAACTGATACGAATTTTCTTCAAAACACTTATGATTTTGTTCTGCAAAACTAAAAAATTTTTTATTTTAAACATTAAACATCATAGAGCTTTTTCTACTTAACATTTTCTAATTTTTTATCATTGTAAAATAATTTTTATATATATATATATATATATATATATATATATATATATATATATATATATATATATATATATATATATATATATATATATATATATATATATATATATATATATATATATATATATATATATATATATGTATATATATATATATATATATATATATATATATATATATATATATATATATATATATATATATATATATATATATATATATATATATATATATATATATATATATATATATATATATATATATATATATATATATATATATATATATATATATATATATATATTAGGGTGCTTTTTTTTTTGGGCGACAATTCTTTTTTTCTGGTGCCCCACCAAAATTTTGTTGGAAATACCCAAGAAAACGTCCTCCTAAAATATGAGCCCTAAAAATTAATGTTTAGCACTCGGCCTTTGCGTTTGAAGATTTTCCATACAAAATACATGTAAACTTTAGTGTTTTTTTAAAAAAAAATTACAGCTCAGCGGCATTTTATACTATTTCAAAATGGAAAAAAGCAACTAACTCAGGACTAAATTATCTACAAAAGTGCCAAAATAGATGTAATTGTAACTTACACCGGTGACACACTACATATCACTAAAGTCAGTTTTATATGAATGTCTTGTTCTTTTGTTTTTATTTCATAAATGGCTAAAGCTATAGGAAAAATGTCAATAACAAAGTTGTAGTTAGTTAAGTTTCCTACAAAAAACTCACAAGAACCGAATTTCTATGATTGATATTTCTCGAGATAATAAGCTTTTATTAAAACGGATGTTTTAAGAGGTTTTCATCATCAATTTATGAAAATCGCAAGTTCTAAAATAATAAAAGTTTATTATCTCGAAAAATATCAATCATAGAGATTCGGTTACTATGAGTTTTTTGTAGGAAATTTAATTAACTACAACTTTGTTATTGACATTTTCCTGTAGCTTTAGCCATTTATGAAATAAAAACAAAAGAACAAGAAAAACACATAAAACTGAATTCAGTGATCTGTACTGTGTCACCGGTGTAAGTAACAGTTACATCTATTTAGGCTTTTTTGTAGATAATTTAGTCCTGAGTTAGTGGCTTTTTTCTTTTTTGAAATAGTATAAAATTCAACCATAATACTTTTTGTATCAAAGAATTTGTCTGAAAATTCATCAAATTTTGAAATTTGAGCAGGATCTGCAGCAAAAATCTCATTTTCAATATCGCGAAATTCCTTCCAACTTTCTTCAAGTTTCACTAAACGAGTTTCTATGGCTGATATAGAGGTTTCATCATTGATATTAGATGCGAAAGTTTTAAATTTGCTCACTGCACCAATTATACGTCCCCGCGTAGCAATTAAATTAGTAGCCATTTTTAATTTAAGAAATTTTAATATTATAGCAATAAATTATTTTCGATGTAAATGATACGAATATATGAACTGGTTTTATAACACCAATTATAGAAAATGTGTCCATATATATTTTATTTAATTTAATTTTAATTTATTTTTAAACGATAAGCTTATACTTATCTGAAATTTTGATGTTCTAGATGTAGCCCAGAGTAGCGTCCTTATTAGTAATGATGCACATGTGCTTGATGCTTTTAAAGTTCTAGATTGTTCTCGATAAATTGTTACTAGGTGCACTAAATTCACAAACTTGTTTAAAACGCGCACAAATTAGGCGTCGGTTAACTATCATCACACACTTACGCGAATTATACTAATTATATACATGAATTAAGCGCGATCGCGGCGTAATTATGATATTTCGAATATAAACGCGTAATCTCGACTCGAAGGACCAATGAATGAATCACTAATGCAATTTGCGATCTATGAAACTTATGAAAAAATGAAAGACAATAAATTTTATTTTTGTTTATAATGAAACACTATATAATTACTTCGGTCTGAAAGACCTAAGTATTACATTCATGAGCTCAAAGTAAAATTCTTACTCCCACTTTTTTTGACATTTCTCGACGTTCTACGACCTCCTGATTCTAAAAAAGCAAAAAAAAAATGTATGTCTGTCTGCCGGCCGGCCGGCCGTCATTACCTACGCTGCAGGGAAAACCGCTGGAAAGATTTCAAAAGTTTTTTTTCTATAAATAGTTATACTCAAGGGACAGGTCCGAAAGGACGCTGTGTTCGATAACTGTACCGGAAGTGTGTCAAAAAAATCATTATGTGTGTCAAAAATAGCAAATTTTCATATTTTTGGCTTAAAAAACGTTCATTTTAAGTGATTACGAGTAGGAACATTAAATTTGGAGAAATCTTGATGGTAGGGATTGGTATGTGAGATCGAAAAACTAGATTATTGCATTATAAGTTTGTCAAGAATATGTTGTCAAGTGTGTCAAAAGAAAGATTTTATTTATTTTTTTACCTAATTTTTTGGAAAAAAAATAAAATTAATTGTTTGTTTGAAATGAGATTTTATTATTATTATTGAGAATTATGGCATTATAAGTTTGTCAAAAAAATGTTGTCAAGTGTGTCAAAAGAGAGATTTTTATTTATTTTTACCCAATTTTTTGGAAAAAATAAAATTGTTTGTTTGAAATGAAATTTTATTATTATTATTGAGAATTATGGCATTATAAGTTTGTCAAAAAAATAATGTCAAGCGTGTCAAAAAATGATTTCATTGATTTTTTTTAGCCAATTTTTTGGAAAAAAAATGTAGCGGTTTTTATGACGTAAATGTTATTGAAAATGAAATTGAACATGGAAATTTTTGAATTTGTTATAGTTTTTTAAAAAATATTTTTGGAATTTTGAAAAAGTTTGTATTTTGGATTTGTAATAATTTTTGAAATATTTTTGGAATTTCGGAAAAAGTTTTAATTTTTGATTTCGTAAGAATTTTTGGAATATTTTTAGAATTTTGAAAAATTTTTAACTTTCGATTTTATTATAATTTTTGGAATTTTGAAAAAATTTCCAATTTTTCATTTTGTAATAATTTTTGCAATATTTTTAGAATTTTGGAAAAAGTTTGAATTTTAAGAATTTTTGGAATATTATTGGAATTTATATAAATTTTCAATATTTGATTTCATTCTAATTTTTGGAATATTTTTGGAATTTTGAAAAAGGTTTCAATTTTTGATTTTGTTATAATTTTTGCAAAATTTTTAAAATTTTGAAAAAATAGAATTTTTGAATTTTATATATATATATATTTAGAATTTTGAAAACAGTTTCATTTTTTGATTTTGTAAGAATTTTTGGAATATGTTTAGAATTTTGAAAAATTTTTAATTTTTGATTTTATTATAATTTTGAAAAAAGTTTTAATTTTTGATTTTGTAATAATTTTTGCAATATTTTTAAAATTTTGGAAAAGTTTGAATTTATAAGAATTTTTGGAATATTATCGGAATTTAGAAAATGTTTAAATATTTGATTTCATTCTAGTTTTTGGAATATTTTTGGAATTTGAAGAAGTTTGATTTTATTTAATTTAACAATATTTTTGGAATTTTGATTATAATTTGCCGGCAACGTATTGATATTTCGTGTTAGTTTTGTAATAAATTTTTAAACAGATATAAAAAATACTTGTACTTTAACAAAGAGTTATGTTTGATATACATCGCTGCCCAAAACTAAAAACCATGTCCTCGTGAAAGTTTTTTGCCGAAAACTATATCAAAATCCTTTTCCCAGACCCGAAGTCTTGATATCTCAGAGCTGTGAGATTTCAGCCCCTCCATATTTTTCCATCTGTTTACAACTTTGATTTTAATTTTAATTAATAAAATAACAAGAATGAATACAATTTATGCGATTGTCCGAATTGATAGACGCTTTTAAGAGAAGTGGTATTTGCTTGGTTGATCAAAATTATAATAATTTTTTATAAAAAATGGATGTGATTTAATACTATAAAATAAATGCTAATATTGCATGCAAGTGACATCTATTTGGAAAATACATGAATACGTATAATAATTATTATAATTAATTGGTATAATGAAATATGTATTTATAATTATAAAAATTAATCAACAAAAATCGTTATTATTATGTTTTTTATTAGATAATAACTTGCTGTATTAAGTCATACTATTGGCCCAGATCATATTTGAGAAATTTTAAGAAAAAAAAACTTTTAAATCTTTACTTGTCCACAGACGTGATGGTGGTAATAAACAACTACTACCATTGTGATAATAAACAACTACTGTGTGTAAAGAAACCTGATTTTTCGATCCGCCAAAGTGAACTGCTTGTACTTCCTCAGAATATTTGCAGTTATAATTCTGTGAAAAATCACAGTGTGTAAGGATTTCATTTTCAGATAAGCTCTTCTTAATTTTGCTTATAACATGATAATAATGTAAGTTAATTTAAGTTTTATCAACAAAAGTCATTTATAAATATTAAAGATCACACTATTATTGTTTGTGCCACGTCTGTTACTTAGCTGTCCCGACGGAGACTTGAATGTCCACGGACATGATGTCCACGGATGTGTTCAATTCATTAAAAACATTCTGTGAATGATGACATTTTGGTTTTGAGAAGTTGTTCTTTGAAATGTATTATATATATAATTTACTTTTACTATAACTACAATAAAAATTTAAATTTGGTAATTACTCACAGAATTATGTTGTCCACGAATGTGACTCTTTGATCTTGCCCCACTTAAAATTTTGATGTTCTATTTCAAATTGAACACTATTAGAACACTCAACCTGCTAACAAAAGTTCTCGAAAGCTAATATGGCTGACTGACAATTTATAAATCATAGATTTGGTTCTTGTACTGCCATCTATGACGAAATAGAAGAAATAAACATTTTGTCCACGGAAGTGACTAAAATTCTTGGGACATTCTAGTTTCTGTTGTAAAATTGATTTTGTTAATATGTTCATGATAAAGGTTTGAGGTATTATAAGTAGACATATTTATTTATTTCATACAGTATATTTTTTATTTTCAATGTAATTATTATTTTGATTTTTAATCCTATTATTTTAAAACTTCAGTCTTGGGACAGTCCACGGACGTGATTTGTCACCTTTCGTGGCCATATTTTTCAATAAAAATAAAATTAAATTGCTTCTTTTATACTGTTGCTTAATTCTCTTAGCAACACGTTGCAATTTCCACTAGTATACACAGAATTTGTACAATTATTTACATAAGAAAAATTGCTTGGACATAAGAATGTACCCTTTTTGGAGAATCACCCTATA
>OY856186.1:142972292-143230537 GCA_963693315.1 Diogma glabrata | reverse complement strand
TATATATATATATATATATATATATATATATATATATATATATATATATATATATATATATATATATATATATATATATATATATATATATATATATATATATATATATATATATATATATATATATATATATATATATATATATATATATATATATATATATATATATATATATATATATATATATATATATATATATATATATATATATATATATATATATATATATATATATATATATATATATATATATATATATATATATATATATATATATATATATATATATATATATGTATATATGTATATATATATATATATATATATACAGATATATATATATATATATATATATATATATATATATATATATATATATATATATATATATATATATATATATATATATATATATATATATATATATATATATATATATATATATATATATATATATATATATATATATATATATATATATATATATATATATATATATATATATATATATATATATATATATATATTTCCTCTGTTCTTTTGTATTTGGCTGAACCAGGGCTGCGGAATCGGTGCCAAAATTAAGCGACTCCGACTCCGACCCCGACTCCAACTCCGGTTTATATAGAAAATATTCAATTTTCATTTCGAAACAACAAATTCTACAAAAAGTAATAAAGCACATGATATCTACTATCTACTACGATATAACATATCCGAAATGATTGTACAGGGTGGTGAAACTCTATCTTCAAGATTGTTTCAACTTGTTTAAATGATCTGTATAGGACTGAAACTATGCCACAGAACTGGAATTCAGCTACGCTGATACCAATTTACGAAAATGATAAACGCCACTTTTTGTAATCGAATTAAATAATTTTTTGCCACGCCATCTCATGATCATATGGAAAGTTAGTGTGATTAGTGAAATCAAAGATTCATCTTTGCTACGTGTATTTCATTTCACAAAAATAATCCAATTTTTGTGAATTCTAATATACTTTGTTGTTAGACAACATCTTCACAAAAATAACTTATTTTAATGAAACTGATGAAACCCCGTCCCGCTCATAGTAATACCCGAGATATTCAACTACAAAAATGGTCTGTTCCGTTCAAAATGGGACGGTTGCAAGTTCCGTTTTCTAGCCAAAATCAATCCTTTTGCTGAGCAACTGTTTTGAGTATTTTAGTGTGATATCAGGCAAGACTGAGGTTCCACCGAAGTATTTTTATCGATAAGGATGATTTTGGAAAATATATAGAGTTCAACATACCTCTCCACTATATTGTCAACCTTAGCAGACGTGAATCTTTAAGGAGTGAGATTTCAAGTCACTTCAGACGGGCGATAGACAATTTGGTCTGCAAAAAAATTATGATAAAATCAAACATATGATTTTTTCAAGAGCGGTTGAGGAAAAAGATTTGATGTGCGGCGAAAAAAGAATTAAGGGAGTTGAATCCTTTTAATATTTGTAATCAAAGCTTGACCGAAACAACGGCTCGATTAAACTTCTTCTTAAATCATCGTATGCTTCAACTAACACCAAACTCAAGATATACAAGACATTAGTTAGGCAAGTGATTATATATAGGCTTAAACGTAAAGCCGTTTTAGAGTCTGAAATAATTTAAAAATTACCGTCCGTTCACTAGAGAGTGAGCGACCGCGAGGTAGACCATGACTACAATGCACCACTGAAACAATGAATAGTAATAAAATAATTTATAATTTTGTTTTATGCGTATGAAAAAAACTATACAGAATAAAATAAAAACAAAAAATAACAGAATATAATTTTCCAATAGGAGTCGGAGTCGACAAATTTTTTCATTATTTTTCCGACTCCGACTCCGACTCCAGTTACTAGAAAAGCTGTCCCGACTCCGACTCCGCAGCCCTGGGCTGAACTCCTCCTAAACGACTAAATTGATTTTTATGAAATTTTGTGCGTGCAATAAGGTTGATCTAAGAATGGTTTGGATAAAAGTGGACATAATGGTGGGGGGTCTCCCGAACACGTGTAAGTATGAATCTCAAAGCCTATAGTCTACAGGTACAAATCGATTTTCATGAAACGTTTATAAAAGTTAATGCGAAAGATTTTAAAAAGATTTCATAAGCTTTTGGGTACATTGGACAAAAGATTGGAGGGTGTGGGTGTTTCCCAATTACCTGTTTTTTTTAAAGATCTTTAACATTTGTTCAGATAAAGAATTATAGATCTTTGCATCAGGTGATAATCGAATTGAATGAAGATTGAAAGGACAAAGAACTGATTAGTTTTTGGGTGATATTGCGATAAGTCGTGTGGGGACTTATGAGCACCTGTTTATTTGCAACTTCAATAACATCAGTTTCTTATAATGGATTTTAACTAAACTTAGTAAATATGCTAATATATTAGAGTATGACCCGTAACAGTTCTGCGTTCAAACTTGCACTCAAACGTAAATTTTACAAATTTTTTATAAATATACAACTCACAAATTTTTTTGTAAGTTTACCAAAAATATTGTAGATTACAAAAGAATTATTTGAAAAAACCAAAAATTTATTTGATTTACAAATTATTTTTGGATTTGAAGGAAAAAAATTGTAGTTTTATTAAAACATTTTGTGTGTTGTATATTTATAAAAATTTTGTAATACATAGTTTCCTTTATTTTTTTGAGTGTCCGCTTTGTAAATTCCAGCATTTTGTTTTTTTTAATATTACTAATTTATTTAATACCAATAGCTATTTTCAACATATACAGTTCTTGAGACTGCTACGAAAAAAATTATTTGAGTTTTTAATTTAGTGCTATTGTTGCAACCACTTTTATGTTTGTACTCAACACATTTATGCTAATACTCATACGAAATCGAAAGGTCGAGTTTTGATAACTGTACAGTGGTGTAAGGTTTTTAAAAATAACTTTTCATTAAAACGGTCGAAAAAGTTTATAGTTTATTAAAATAATAACAATAAAGAAAAACTTTGAAGAAGGAATTTATAAACAATAATAATATTTTATTTTAATTAATATTTTCATTCAATAATCTAACGTTGATTATAGCCATACTAATAGTCATATAGCTAAATTGATTATAGTCATATTAATGAAATTTCTTAAACATCCTTGAAAGTTTTAACTTCCATAAAATAAATAATAATGCCACATCTTCATGAAGATAGAGGAAATATTGGTTAACGTCATGACATGCACAAACAATTTAAGAAATACACGTCCAAATCCAAATCAAAATTCAAAAGCATCACATCACTGAACGTTTTCGAGATAACGTATTGAGACAAAGAGTGTCTCGACAACGAGTAATCCACGCACACAGATCATATGATCGACAACATGTGCAAGAACACACTGCATTAACACGTGCATCATTTCACCGTCTTGCGTTTGAATATGAGCCGGAAAAAGACTATTCGTCACATCCCATAAAAGTTTGTACAACTGGTCCAGTGATGGTCCACTACTGGCAACCAGTACTGCAGCAATGGGCGAGTACTGGCAACCACGACTGGGCCATTAAAATAATTTTACTGGATGATAACTTCGGACAGTAAATGGCTGCCATTCATGGGCCAGAGAAAAACTACAGTAATAGCCCATACCAGGTTGTACAGTTGGCCTAGTAACGGACCAATAATGATCACCAGTATTGTAGTAATGGCCAAATGCTGGCAACCATGTCTGGACCATTAAAAAAAATATACAATATTATCAAATGTAAATTTAAATAAATTAAATACAAAATAATTTAAAATAAAATAAAAATGACGGAAAAAATTCTAAACTTCCCATACAACCGGTTCAGTAATGATCTATTACTGGCGACCAGTAAAGCAACAATGGCCGGGAACTGGCAACCACGACTCCCAGTACTCGGCCATTAAAAAAAATATAAAATAATATTTTCATATGTAAATTAAAATAAATTATTTTCAAAATAATTAAAATAAAATAGAAATGAAAAAAAATTTAAAACATATTATATCAACTTTTTCAACCTGATCATAGTCTTTCAGCCGAGAAGCGATAACTAAACTATATACAGTGTAATTAGCTTATAACGACATTGAAAATGACATCAAAATCCGTCGTTACATCCGAATGTCGTAATATGCGAAGTGCTCAATTTTTTATCAGAATCAATTTAATGGCGGGTTAATAAGGCGTCGTATGTTTCTGTAATTGTTGGAGGAGAAAAATTTATGGTATACACAGGTTTATTTTAAATATCTTCTATACGTCAACGTATACGTTAATATTAGGTAAATTTATAATATCGTCGACAGTATCTTTTAATGTGGGCTCTTCATCTGTGAATAAAAATTTATCAGAAATGATAAAAACTTCCCAATTTTCATCACCCCTGAAAGAAGTTGTTATCGAGGAGCAAAACATTCAATAATATTAGAAGACATCTAGGCCTTCGTATTTTCTGTATTATCCAACGGTAGAGACTTAATGCTTCTAAATAACCTGGGTGATTTACCTTTTTCTATCACAAGCCATTCATTCGCTCTCAACTTACACATTTTTATTATTTAAATTTTTTTTCTGGAGTAATTTTATAAAACAGACCCGTTTTGTCGACGTTGTAAATTTTATTTGTAGCCGTCGAGTATTTTCGACTACGCTGATTGTTAGGAATTCGTCACATGCACTTCCATCAACACTTGCCCATTCATCAAAAATCCCACCCCGCCATGCACCCAACCGCAATATATGTCTCTTACGGAAGCAAAAAGTTCAGATTTCAGAATTTAGCGGCGATCCAATTAATTCTGTTTTCTTTTGCAATATTGAATAGATATTGCAACAATTTTTGAATCGCTGTTGCTTAAACTCTGTCAACAACACTTCGCAAATCTTCCCAATTTTTCTGTTTTATTCCTTGTAATTCAAACGCCTTTTAAATGAAATGTTTGTTTTTCCATATGGTGCTTATAGTTTTTTATGAATCAAATCAACATATTAATCATTGCATCCCACCATTTATAAATCAATAGCTTTGAATATCCCAGATAACATGTTAAACGTTATCTTTTACTATACATTCAGAGATTAATCGGAGCAGACCTGAAAACACACATTCTGAATAATGTAAAGGAAAAGTGATATCCGTCGAGAATCGAAACCGGCTTACTTGAGTTACAAGGCTACCTAGCGCCTTATCAACTGAGCTAAAACTGCGACAGTGTAAACCAAACCACCAAAATGGAAAGATATAGAGGATAAAAACCACCAATTGTGATTGATAAATCACAACTATTTTTTCTCATATCTAAAAAACGTTATTATTTTTGAACTTATCGGTCGCAATAAACGAACAATCTGTGCATCAATCTGTACAAATTTTATTGCAAAATTGGTCGCTATATCAGAAATGTCGTAATAACCGAAGTCGTTTTAAGCGAATATTTTTATACAGGAACATAGGCAAGTTCAACCATTACTTTGATTTTATGACGCTATAGGCGAAATGTCGTTATAACCGAGGGCGTTATAAGTGAATTTCACTGTATGTGAATATTTCAAACTATATATTTCTAAAACGGATAATATTCTAGTGAAATTTAAAAAAAATGACATAGATCGGCAAATTCATGGCTGCAGTACTGGCCCAATAACAATAGCCAATTAATGTTAACCATTAACAGGCCATTGGCCATTTAAAATGGCCAATTAAATTGGCCATTTAATGTAAAGTGTACTGGCTATTTTCTATAAACTATAGATCAGCCAATTCATGGTTCCAGTAATGGCCCAATAACAATTGCCAAGTACTGTTTACCTTCCATGGGCCAATGTTTGGCCGTTCAAAGGTAACTATATACTGGCTCTTTTCTGTTAACCATAAAACGGCCGATGAATGGTTCTAGTACTGGCCCAATGACAATAGCCAAGTACTGTTAACCATTAATCTGCCAGTGCTTGGCCGTATTTCAAAGTCCGGCAAACCCTGCTTGGGATGCACTAATTATGATCGGCAATAGAGATAAAAAATGTCAACACGACCATGCATTTAAATACAAAGGTAAGCCAGCAGGACTTTGTTGTGCATCAGGAAAAATTTCACTGTCACCATTGAATTTTCCACCAGAACCATTAAAACACTATTGGCTGGAGCGACATCTTAATCGAAATTGTTTTTGGGTAAAATCCGTAAATTTAATTTTTGCTTCGAAATGACATCATTTGGAGCTACAAAAATCATTCATAATGAGCAAGGTCGTAATTTTGAATCAACATTCAGAGATCATTATATCATCAAATCATAATCAAATTTGTTCTTTATTCTCAATACCTGATGCAAACCCATTTGCAGGTGCAGAAATTAACAAGAAAGTTAGCACTATTGACTTTAAAAAAAAATTTTAAAATTTGTTATTACCAGATCAGACACCTATGCATCGTCACGACATCGCTACACGTGTAATTAAGCAAAAATTAAAATCGTTGATAAACTTGATTATACAATACTTTGTATCTTCGGTAAAACACGTTTCTGGCTGTATTCTGCTGAATGGCAAAAACGAGATTTGCCATATGCGCATATCCTCCTATCCTTTGGTTGGTCGATAAAGTGCGTTCAGAAGAAATTGATAAAATTATTGTAGCGGAAATTCTGGATCAGAATATTGATTAAAAGTTATGTGACATTGTTACTACAAACATTAATCCATGGTCCATGCGGTACTAAGAACATGCCAGCGCTATTTATGGACAATGGAAAATGTTCAAAACGTTTTTCAAATGCAAATATTATTTCAAATCTTATCGTCGTAGAGACACAAACAATGGTGGTCAATCATATAAATTATCAATCATGTTAAATGGTATAATAGTTGATATTGATAAGCGCTGGGTCGTTCCTTCCTTAGATAAGACTCCATCGCTGTCCAAAACCTACAAAGCACTCATAAACGTTGAGTTACCCAAGCAGGGTTTGCCAGGCTTTGAAATACGGCCAAGTACTGGCCCATTAATGGTTAACAGTACTTGGCTATAGTTATTGGACCAGTACTAGAACCATTTATCGGCCGACCTATGGTTTACAGAAAATAGCCAGTATATAGTGAATGGCCAAGCACATACCCATGAATAATAAACATTAATTGGCTATTGTTGTTGGGCCATTACTGAAATCAAGAATCGGCTGATCTACAGTTTATGGAAAATGGCCAGTAAAGTTTATTTTAAATTCCCAAGCAATGGCCCGTTAATGGTTAACATTAATTTGTTACTAGGAGGGCCCGGCGTGCTTCGCTACGCTTATAAATAAAGTTTTTGCGTAGACCACGCTTATAAATAAAGTTTTTGCGTAGACATTTTGTTGACGTAGAAGCAATGATTTCAAAAAGTGGTAATGAGAAATGTTAGCATATAATTTTTAATTTTTCTTTTTAAATATATGAATGATAAATAATCAGAACTCTAGCTGATCAGTTCGGATATATGACAAATTAGCGATCAAATAAGTTAGAGATCAAGTAAGCTTACTTGAAAACTTATTTGATCGCTAATTTGTCATATATCCGAACTGATCAGCTAGAGTTCTGATTATTTATCATTCATATATTTAAAAAGAAAAATTAAAAATTATATGCTAGCATTTCTCATTACCACTTTTTGAAATCATTGCTTCTACGTCAACAAAATGTCTACGCAAAAACTTTATTTATAAGCGTGGTCTACGCAAAAACTATATTTATAAGCGTAGCGAAGCACCCCGGGCCCTCCTAGTCAACATTATTACGCATATTACGCATATAATCTCTTTTATTCCGACGACTCGATGTACCACTCACATCCAAACGTTTACGACGTGGTCTTGGCATCGAAATAAATAAATATATCAATATATCAAAAATATCAAATAAATAAATTATCAAAAATATCAAATAATATCAATATCAAATAAATTAAATATCAAACAAAATATCTTTATATCAATATCAAATATCTTTATATCAATTATCAAATATCTTTATATCAATAAACAAAATAATCGAAATAATATCGAAAACCGTCCTTGTTCCAAGACAAAAGACGACTGAAATGAATGATTTAAAAAAGAAAATAAATTTTTAAGTTTCGTTTTTGTTGTTCGTTGTTCGATAGCTAATATATAAAAAAGAAAATATCATTCATAAAATATCATCATAAATATCATTCATAAAATATCATTCATAAAATCAACATTATTACGCATATTACGCATGTAATCTCTTTCATTCCGACGACTCGAAAACCGTCCTTTGTTCAAAGACAAAAGACGACTGAAATGAATGAGAAAAAAAAGATTCGTTTTTGTTGTTCGTTGTTCGCTAATATATAAAAAAGAAAATATAAAAAAATAAAATAAATTTTTAATTTCGTTTTTATATGTATGTAAACTTATAATGCATATGTATATAAAAAGTTTTCCGTATATAATAACTTTTTTATTTATGATCCGATTTGTGTGAATCCGAATCCGAATAGGTTACACTAATATCAGTTAGCTGTGAAAATTTGAAATGAATCCATCAGCGAATAAAAAAGCCTTAGTCTCCACAAAATTTTGGGTTAGCGTATTAATATATAAGATTGTTATTGGGCCAGTACTGTAACCAAGAATTGCTCGATCTATGTCATTTGGTTAAAATTCACTAGAGTATTATCCATTTTAGAAATATATATTTGACCTGAGGCTCTGAGTGTAAGCTACCAGGCGGGTCGCAGGTGGTGGATAGCGTAACCCCTGTTCCGATATTATTGTTTACTAACAATACAATCGCGTACAGGAGAGATCCCGAATATCAAATAGGGACCCCGAACCATACACTCTCACTTAATCCAGTGGTGTGGCAGCCTTGCCGAGGTGATCGATTGGCTGATGGTGATCTACATCAGTCGCTAACGGCGCACAACTCAGGGCTTGGTCTCCCTCTGCAGTATTGTAACTTGTTTAAGTAAGGCGGCCCTGTTTGACTCGACCGTCTTTCCGACCTATAAATATATGCAGTATGGGAAAATCGAACAAAAATGTTAAAAAAAAAGTTAAAAACACAAACTCACACAATTACACATAACAGCACCACAACATCCAAAAAACACAACAAAAACCAGAGGAACATTCTGTGGACGGTAATACGTCCACAATAAACATTCCAAAATCTAGCAGCACCTCTACTCCGAAGGCTTGTGAAAATCTTCGGGTCGTGTCACACATGGATCTTGCAGATTTAAACAAGTCTCTGGAAAGTCTCCATCTGGGGCAGTCGGAATCGGAGGTCAGCAAATCTTCGGAGATGCAGGCTTCCGAGACCACTGTAACGGTTGAAAACAAGAGGAAGAGGAAAAACGTATGTGGTTCAGTGATGAGAAAAAAGAAGAAAGCTAAGGCTGATTTCTCACTGCAAACAGGTATTGCAGAGCAGGCCACTACATCTAGTGGTCCCTCTGCAACAACACCTCCCTTGGACACGAGGGCTGAGATGATCGAACAGATTCATATTTTTTTTTTTTTTTAATAAAATGTGTTGTGTAATAGGGTTTAGAATATGTGTCACAACAACACATAAATACCTTTTAAGACCTAGGTCTAGACCTGGGTCCCACAACAACTGGCGTTCCAAGGTGTAGACTAACGCTTTTTTTAAACATCTGTGGGTTGAAGCCACCTGACTAAGTGTTCCGGCAAACTATTCCATTTGTACGCAGTTCGGACAAAGAAGTCTTTCTGCGATCTGCCAGTATGACAGCGCGGGATCTTTACCGTTTCACTGGTTGCGGCAGCCGATTGCCGAGTGGAACGGAGGTAAGAATAAGTTTAAGCATGATGCTGCTGATTTCATCTGAGCACTGCTGATGACGATATTTGTAAAAAACAACGAGGTCAGCAACAGTGTGACGATGTTGTAGGGAATCAAGTTTTGATGTCAAAGTTCGATCACCCACAATTCGTATAGCTCGCTTTTGACCAGAGTCCAAGAGGTCCAAGATGGAAACAGAGGCAGCACCCCAAACTTGACAGCAGTACTCCATACAGGGACGAATATAGGACTTATAAACATGGAGCAATTGGTATGGAGTGAAAAATTTTTTGCATCTATTTAGGAGGCCTAGTTTTTTAGACGCGCTTTTTGCCATCGCCATTACATGATCGTTCCAGAGTAGGTCATTTGAAACTGTGACACCCAATAAACGAATGTTTTTACATTCACCTATTGGTTCATCACACATACTAAATAAAATATCTTTGGGGAACTCGGTCTTTAATCTGGAATCAATCAACAGCTGTGTTTTGGTGGAGTTGAAATTGACAAGGTTTTGGTCACCCCAGTCGGCGACTTTATTCAGGTCTTTGTTCACGTTTATGGCAGCGTCTCTTCGGGCAGGATTAATTCGTTCGTGCATTTTACCTTTTGAAGGAAGGAGCTCGAACGACTTGTGCAGAGTACTATCATCTGCAAAACTATACTGGTGATTTGTGTTACTGGTGATCGTGATATGGTTACTGGTGATCGTGACCGATCACCTTCGTTACGCGTCACAATACGAGCTTTTGTATGGGTCATAATAGGGCTACCGAAAAGGCAGTCCAAATCCTATACAAGAGGATGACGACACGACTCACCTTGAGGTCTTGAAGCACAAAAGCGGAAAGACTTCTAGTGATAATGATAATTCAAAGATTCCATCAAAGTCGCCGACAACGACGGGTCCGAACAAGGTTGCATCAAGCTATGCCAGTGCAGCCAAGAGAGGGCTTGTTGGAATTGTTGAATCTTCCAATGGAATTATCAGCCAGGAACAAAACAAATTGATCCAGCAACGCCTGTTTAAAGATATGCTGAAACAAACAGGACTCGATGTCGATGGAAGAAGGAAAACTTTATTTCCGATGCTCAAACGACTTCTCATTGAACTGGTTGGTGGAGAAAATTCCAGGTTGCATTCCATGGGAAGGAGCAAGGCTTTCAGCAATGAAGTTGTGTGATCTCCCTAAGACGCACCTGGCCAAAATTTAGATGCCAGGTCATAGACAATCTGAGACGGCTTTATTGAGTGGTCTCGGACGTCAAAATGGCTTGGACAATTTCAAATGGAGGATCCGATCGTACGGGGGGAAGAAATTGGCTAGGGATAAAACCTCTGTCGAAGGAAACCTCCGGTAAATTCTTTTCATTGAAGATAGTGCGAAATCAATATCTAATCAGCGAAACATTTCTTCATGTGCGGTTCAGTAGATGTTAAGTTTATTGGACCGAGCTTGAAGATATAAGCGAATATCACTGTTATGGTGGTAGTGGATAAGCTTGAGTTTTGACAAATCAATCTGCAACATAGCATAAGTGGGTAATATAATGGCTTTACTTGCTAAAAAGTTGCAGACAGAAATATTAATAATTCAAGAGCCCTACATTATTAAAAACAGAGTAGCCGGTCTTTCATTGAAGGGCTTAGACATACTGTATAAAGGGGGTCCTGACAAAACCAGAACCTGCATAGAATCACACCAAAGTCTTGATATGCATCATCTGGCAGAGTTATCCTCAAGTGATTTAACCGTAAAAATGCTCAGTTATGGAATAACTACGGTAAAAGAGGTGGATACTCATTGTGTCTGAATATCTCCCGTACGACTCCATTAGTCCCCCGCCAACGCAGGAATTGCTGCACGTGGTTGACTAAGACTATGCCAACCATAAAAACCCGGATATTATATACGTCTGTGACGCCAATTCACATCACGTAAGCTGGGGAAATACCAATAATAATAGCAGAGGTCAGTCTCTCTTAGAGTACTTGGCTACTATTAATTTGGAAATTCTAAATTTCGGATCGCGTCTACCGGAATCCAAGACAAACGGATTGGGTGTGCTTCAGGGGCATTGTAGAGGCGGGACGTGCTAGTGGAAGCATTTCCAAAGTCCGGGCTATTAATCAGGCCGTTGACCAGCTCAACGATCTGTTAGTCTGGGCTTTTGAGAGCACGTGTCCCGAAAGGAGGCAACGAAGTGCACACAAGTCAGTTTGGCGGAATAAAAACGTTGATAAACTCAGACAAAGATCCAAAAAACTTCTGAACAGAGCATTGAAAACTCGTGATGAAGCTGATTGTACTCTGTACAGTGAAGCAAGGAAACTTTTCAAAAGGCTTATTCGTAAATCAAAGAAGAGGTTTTATGAAAAGTACTGTGAGTCGATTGAGACTATCACAGAAGGTGCTGCACTAATGAGGGCCTTGAAAAGGGCTCCCTTAGCGAGAATGGATAATATTAAATTATCCAATGATACTCACACTTCTTCAAATGAAGAAACTTATACAGCACTGTTTCAATTGTTGCTTATACAGCACTGTTTCAACCATTTTTCTGACTGTGTACTTGAGAAGATTCCTCAGGGGACAGCCGTGGAAAATAGGGAAAAACCAAACCGAATGGACTGGATAATGGCAAAAAAAGTTGTATACTCTGTAGGCTCTGTAGTTGTAGGCTCTGTCTTGGGCTATCGGCTCCTTTGAGTCATACAAATCTCCAGGTCCAGACGGAATATGGTCTATTATGATACAACAGTGTCTGGACATAATAGGAGATAGGCTCTTAAAGATCTTCGTGGCCTGCATAACTCTCAGCTATGTACCACAGACCTGGAGAAACATAAGAGTTATATTTATCCAAAAACCAGGGAAAATCTACTATTGCGAAGAGAAAAACTTCAGACGATCAGTTTTTCCTCATACTTTCTAAAGCATCTGAAAGGTTGATCAACCGTTACATAAGAAACGTCTGTCTGAAGAAAACCCCGCTAAGCAATAGGCAACACGCTTATCAAGCGGGAAAGTCTACGGACACAATCCTTTCAGAGGTGGTCTCTGATATTGAGGAGACTATCTCTAAAAAGGCGCTCTTGGCGCTTTCTTGACATAGAAGGGGCTTTAAACAAAGCCACTTTTGAGTCACTCCTTACCGGAGCGGAAAGGTACGGTGTGAATAAAACACTCCTAAGGTGGATATGACAGGCATTGGAAGATCGATGTCTGTTTTTCACACGAAGAACAACACCACAATCCAGATAGGTGTGAAGCGTGGATATCCCCAAGGGGGCGTTCTATCACTTGTGCTTTAGAACATGATGGTAGACCAGCTCTTAATTGAATTAAATGATAAAGGGCTAAACACATACGGCTACGCCGATGATACTAGCAGTCTTTTGAAAGGAGACAACATGGGGCATCTCTGCCGAAAAATGCAGAACGCCCTGGACATTACCAACAGCTGGTGTCAGAAGAATGGTCTCTCGATCAATGCTTCTAAGACACAGCTCGTTGCGTTTACCAACAGAAGGAAGCTAAATAACTTCACTTTTCCTTCAATCGGTAATAACACATTAACACTCCAAGATAATGTGAAATATCTTGGTGTTACTCTCGATAAGCGGCTCAATTGGACTGTTCATGTTGAGACTAAATGAGTTCTGTGGCAATGCAGGAGGGCTTTCGGTGGCAAATAGGGGCTGACTCCGAAAATGGTCTACTGGCTGTATAAAGTAGTTGTCAGACCCATTGTCAGCTATGGGTCCCTTGCATGGCTCTCAAGAACTTTTGTTGGGCATGCGATAAAAAAAATGGAGGCGGTACAAAGGCTTGCTTGCTTATGCATCACTGGTGCTTCCAAGACAACGCCCACAGGGAGTCTGCAGGTCTTATTATATGGCTTCCTCCCTTGCATATATTTGTAAGAATGGAGGCTCTTAAGGCCACAAAAAGGCTCGAGCTCCTGGGAAACACCAAGGGCTGTAGGAAAAATCATCAAGCGCTATGGAGGGATCTGAAAGAACACCTGATAGATTTGTCCATGCCGACTGATGACACAGTACCTCTAACTGCCTTTCAAAAGCAGTATAGAGTTGTAATTCCAACGATAGAGGACCGGTCCTCAGCTAATTTGCTATTGGACAGTGCGACCAACAGGTTGGACATATACACAGATGGATCTCTCACTGAAAACGACGGTGGAGGAGCTGCGGTTTGCTTCAGTAATGAAGATCTAGGACTACAATTTCCACTTGGCGAATACTGCGCAGTCTTTCAGGCTGAGGTATTTGCCAGAAATGCAGCATCGAGGTGAGCGACGGAGCTTAAGTCTGCTCTAAAATCTCTGGGAAATTATACTATTAAGTCAAAAATAGTGCTAGAATGTTCTAGGTCTTTGAATTATCTCGGGATCAAGAACAACATATCACTGATATGGACACCAGGGCATAGTGGGCATCTTGGGAACGAAAAAGCTAATGATTTAGCAAAGAGCTCCGCAGGGAGGTCAATAGGCCCTGAACCAGCAATTGGTATATCGAAAGGTAGGATATGATCGCTAGTCGAACAAGTTCTCTTTCGGTCCAGTAACTCTCAATGGAGGAGCACAGAAGGCCGCAAGGTCTCCAAGATGTTCACTGCAGAGTTGAGCCAGCAAACCATCAAATTCCTGTTAAATCTGACTCGGTCAGACTGCAGGCTAATGGTGGGACTGCTAACAGGTTACCATTATGTGAAAAGATATGGTACGGCTTCGAGTAGAAAATGATCCAACACGCCGCATTTGTCTTGAAGAGAATGAAACACTCCCTCACATTGTGGGAGAATATATGGCTCTCTCAGGGCTCCGAAGCGTCATGTTAGGATCAAACTATCTAAGGATAGAAGATTTCTGCAGACCATTCAAGGCTGTTGGATTTTTTCAAAAAGATCTTCAGCTCTTGAATATGGGGATGACATAAAGGACTTAGCAGTCTACATGTCAGGCTATGACTACATGGTCGCCAAAAAAATATATATATATATATTTAAAAAATGTTCACCTATAGTTTGGTTATCGATTCTCAGCTAAAAGACTAATAATATTGATTAGGTTGGTATAAAACATTGTAAATTTGTTTATCATTAGACATATTTATTTTATTTTAAATTATTTTGTATATAATTTATTTAAACTTGCGTATGATATTATTTTATAATTTTTTAATGGTCCGTTCATGGTTGCCAATACTCGGCCATTACTACAATACTGATCATCATTATAGGTTCATTACTGAACCAACTGTTCAACCTTGTATCGGCCATTGCTGTTTTTTTTTCTCTGGCCCTTGAATGGCAGTCATTTATTGCCTGAAGTTATCATCCAGTAAAATTATGTCAATGGCCCAGTCATGGTTGCCAGTACTCGGCCATTGCTGCGTTACTGGTAATGGACCGTTACTGGACAAGTTGTACAACCTTGTATGGGATGCAGTTGGGTGAAGGCTATCAAATACATTTGCAAATACTTTCATAAAAGCAGTGATAGGACTGTACTTGCTGTTCAAAATGTAAATGATAACAACGAAATAACAAGTTTTCAAATGGGCCGACACATTAGCTGCAAAGAAGCCATTGGGCTTTTTTTCAATTTTCCAATACATGAAAGATATCATGCTGTTATATATATTTGACCATGGATCTTGAAAATGGACAGCGTGTCTATTTCACAGAGCAGACTGCTCTACAAAGGGCATTTACTGCCACTAAAACAACACTAACTGAGTTTTTCAAACTACGCAGGAGGTTAAATATTTTCGCTCAATCCGCAAAGAGATTAATGTATAGTGATGTACTACGATTTTTCACATAGAACAAACAGTCAAAATATTGGCAGCAAGTACAGCGAGAGAATCTAGTCCAAGGATACGTCGGCATATTCATGGCTAATACTTTTAGCCGACCAAAGCCATCCAAAGTGACTGTTTTTGACTTTGTTTTTTTTACGTTTATTGTTCGTTAAAGTTCCTGGACCGACATCGTTTCAACATTTACGAATAGTCAATGGTATTTTGTACGACACATACTTCGATGCGTGTCACGAATTGAATTTACTAGAAGATGATAACCGTTGAGATCTCACACTTTCAGATGCAGTACTGAGTTCCTTTCTTCATCAAATTCAACAATTATACACTATATTAATGATCATATGTTTTCCGTCTGAAGCTCCTGCTCTCTAGGACAACTATAAAGGTTCGATGAGTGAGGACATTCTGCATCGCATTCGGATTGCTGATCATGATCCCAACATCGATTTTTCACCGGAAATATATAATGAATGAGACGTTACAATAAAGATTGAGGCGATATGTATTAACGTTTTGAATATCCCAAGCAGGGTTTACCGGACTTTGAAGTACGGCCAAGCAATGGCCCGTTATTGGTTAACAGTACTTGGCTATTATTATTGGGCCAGTACTAGAACCATTCATCGGCCATTCTATGGTTTACAGAAAATAGCCAGTATATATAGTTACCTTTGAACGGCGAGTGGGATCCAGAAGGAAAAAGAAGGGTGGCAAGACCAGCAATGAGTTGGAAGATAATGGTGTGGGTAGAAGCAAAACAAATTGGAAAGACATGAGGAGAGTTAAAAGCGAATGCTCCAAATAGAGAGTTAGATGGTCCAGTCTAGTAGACGCCCTATGCTCCTAAATGGAGATACAGGAAAGAATATATAACGTTTTGGCACTGTTTCCAAAATTTTCGCATACCAACTTCCGGTTAGTCACTTCCTGTTAAAAAATTTTTTTTAAGTGTTTATCCCTACTGTGACCTACAGTTTCAAATTGATTTTCATGAAACATTGGTAAAACGTTTCAATCAATATGAGGAAAATTTCATTAGTTGTTGGGTGCATTGGACAAATGGTTGTTGGTGCACCATACAACAAGTGGTTACTTCGGTTTGAAAAACCTAAGTATTACATTGTCGATCCAAAATTAAATTCTTATCTCCACTTTTTTGGCATTTCTCGACTAAGAAAGCAAAGTAAGATTCTAAGAAAGCAAAAATGTGTATGTCTGCCGGCCGTCACAACCGTCGTTACAGAGAAAACCGCTTAAGCGATTTCAAATTTTTTTGATTTTAAAAATAGGTTAACTTAATGGGACGAGCTGAAAGGACGATGTGTTCGATAACTGTACCGGAAGTGAGTCGAAAAATCGTCCAGTGTGTCAAAACAAGAAAAGTTGCATAACTTTTGCTTAAAAAGGTTCACTTTAAGTTATAATGAGTAGTAACATTGCATATGGAGAAATCTTGATGGTTCGCTTTGGTATGTGAGGCCAGAAGCTTGATTATTGTATTATAAGTGTGTCAAAAAATACCGTTAAGTGTGTCAAAAGAATAATTTTCATTTATTTTTTAACCAATTTTTGGAAAAACAAAAACTTAATTGTTTGTATGACATGACATGAAATGTAATTGGGCATGGAATATGATTCTATCCAGTTTCAACTCCTCCCATCTTAAAGAAATAGTTGGAAAATATCAAATTAAATGTCGTTTTTTAACAAAAGGAGTATTTTTTGTGTTATTCCAGATTCCACGACTTCTGAATAACACGAACAGTTGGATACTAAGTTTGAATTTTCGATTTTGTTATTGTTTTTGAAATATTTTTGGAGTATTGTAAAAATTTTTGATTTTGTAATAATTTTTACGCACAAACGAATCGTAAAACACATTTTACATCCTAGTAATCGTGACTGAAAGTTGAACTTAACGTCCGTAAAATAAAAGCCCGTTGCGATATAAAACATTAGTGTGTTTTCCTACTTTGCCGCCCGGAAAATAATCATTAAATTAGAACAAACAAATAAATTATTGTATGAAATTTATTAAGAAAGTCATGGCATGTTTATTATAATTTTCAAAATGTCTAGCGAGTTTAAAAAATTCAAAAATTGATTTATTCTACAATTAAGTTGTGCAGTTGTGCGTAAAACGTTGTACATCCACTCAGGCTGAAAGGAAGATTATGCCCTTGGTTCAATAAAAGCCCTCGCTGCGCATCGGGGTTCAATATGAACCGTAGGCGTAATCTTCTACTTTCAGCCCTCGATATGTAAATAACTATTACGTACGAACGAATCGTAAAACACATTTTACATCCTAGTTATCGTGGCTGAAAGTTGAACTTTACATCCGTAAAATAAAATCCCGTTGCTATATGATATATTAATATATTTTTCTACTTTACCGCCCGTAAAATAATCACCCGTAAAATATTCCTAAAATTAGAACAAACAAATAAATTATTGTATGAAGTTTATAAAGAAAATTATGGCATGTTTAGCATAATTTTCAAAATGTCTAGCGATTTTAAAAAACTCAAAAATTGATATATTCTACAATAAAGTTGTGCAGTTGTGCGTAAAACGTTGTACATACACTCAGGCTGAAAGGAAGATTACGCCCTTGGTTCAATAAAAGCCCTCGCTTCGCGTCGGGCTCCAATATGAACCGCTGGGGTAATCTTCTACTTTCAGCCCTCGATATATAAATAACTATTACGCACAAACGAATTGTAAAACACATTTTACAACCTAGTTATCATGGCTGAATGTTGAACTTTACCCCCATAAAATAAAAGCTCGTTGCTATATGAAATATAAGTATATTTTTCTACTTTACCGCCCGTAAAATAATCACCCGTAAAATATTCATAAAATTAGAACAAACAAATAAATTATTGTATGAAGTTTATAGAGAAAATCATGGCATGTTTAGTAATTCTCAAAATGTCTAGCGAGTTTAAAAAATTCAAAAATTTATTTATTCTACAATTAAGTTGTGCAGTTGTGCGTAAAACGTTGTACAGACACTCAGGCTGAAAGGAAGATTACGCCCTTGGTTCAATAAAAGCCTACGCATCGAGCTTCAATATGAACCGCAAGCGTAATCTTCTACTCAGCACTGTAAATAATTATTGGGATATTTTTAGAATTTTGAAAAAGTTTAAATTTTTGATTTTATTATAATTTTTGGAATTTTGAAAAAGTTTCAATTTTTGATTTTGAATTAGAATAAGAATTTAAATTAAAGTTTGTTGGGAGCATACACACTTCGTTCATTAATCAATTTTGATCATACTTTGACATGAGATGGAGATTTGAATGACAAGGTACTGATTAGTTTTTGAACGATATTAAGAATTGGGATAAGTTATGTGGGGAGGGGGACTTCCGAGCACCTCTTTATTTGAAACTTTAATAACATCAGTTCCTTCCCAAGCAGGGTTTACCGGATTTTGAAGTACGGCCAAGCACTGGCAGATTAATGGTTAACAGTATGTGGCTATTGTTATTGGGCCAGTACTAGAACCATTCATCGGCCATTCTATGGTTAACAGAAAAGAGCCAGTATATAGTTACCTTTGAACGGCCAAGCATTGACCCATTGAAGGTAAACAGTACTTGGCAATTGTTATTGGGTCATTACTGGAAGCATGAATCGGCCGATCTATAGTTTATAGAAAATAGCCAGTACACTTTACATTAAATGGCCAATGAATGGCCCGTTAATGGTTAATATTAATTGGCTATTGTTATGGGGCCAGTACTGCAGCCATAAATTTGCCGATGTATGTCATTTTTTTTAAATTTTACTAGAATATTATCTGTTTTAGAAATATATACTTTGAAAAATTTCACATATATAGTTTAGTTATCGCTTCTCGACTGAAAGACTTGTAGTATGAGGTTTGTCCGTGAAGGTCCACCAGTTAGTCGCGCAAGCAATGTACCCTGCCACTAGCTCGATTTTCACGTGTTTCTGTTGACCGACCTCAAACAAGAAAATTTATAATATGCTTCGCGTGCCTACATCCTCTCCCAGAATCTCCAGAAGGGAGATTTGCCATGCCATAGCTCTCCCTATAATATTTACGCTTAGCACGTCATTTTACTTAAACACAATATATAACAAAAAAAACCATACAAATACAATAACAAAAAAACTGATTAGAGCAAAACCAAATATAAATGTAATGAGAATACCTTCTTTAATTGATTTATTCAAAAAAAAAACTTTATATCCAAACGGTGCATCCAAATCACAAATTGTTTCTGCATCTAAATCAAACTGCGGCAACAAAACATTCTCCAGACATCATAATTGTAAGTACATTATTCCCGACATCTTGATTTCAATTTTTTCATCCCAGACATCGTAATTTTAACTTACATCTCACCCACTTTTCATTGTAGGTCACATAGTGCGAAAACCAAATTAAAATAAAACGACATATTTGGTTTAGCCAACATTGCATGAGCACCATCACACAAGTTTTATTAACAATGTTCCTTTTGTTTGCCTTATTATTAACAAATAGGAATCGCCCAGTGGCCGAAATTCGGTCATTGTTAATGGAAATTGTAAATAGACCTCCCAACGAAATAGCTACAAAACAAAATTTCAGAGTTTGATTTATTGATATAATTGATTTTGAATTGTGAAACAAATAACTTGGAAAAAATAAAATAACCGAACAAAAAACTCAAAAAACACAATTAGCACATTTTTGCCATTTTTTCTGAAAAAATCGTCAAAATTAAAAAAAAAGTATTTTTCGACACATCTCCTACTCAAGACCTTTCCTACAATATACATATTTCCACACTTTTGATGGAGCAAATATTATAAAATTGTACCGCAAAAAATATGCTTGCGTATTTATATATGGATAGATATAGATTTTGAATTGTGAAACAAATAACTTGAAAAAAAAAAAACAAAATAACAGAACATAAAACTTTAAAAAACACAATTATCACATTTTTGCCATTTTTTCTGAAAAAATCTTTCTCTATTATGTATATAGTTTAGTTATCGCTTCTCGACTGAAAGACTTGTAGTATGAGGTTTGTCCGTGAAGGTCCACCAGTTGGTCGCGCAAGCAATGTACCCTGCCACTAGCTCGATTTTCACGTGTTTCTGTTGACCGACCTCAAACAAGAAAATTTATAATATGCTTCGCGTGCCTACATCCTCTCCCAGAATCTCCAGAAGGGAGATTTGCCATGCCATAGCTCTCCCTATAATATTTACGCTTAGCACGTCATTTTACTTAAACACAATATATAACAAAAAAAACCATACAAATACAATAACAAAAAAACTGATTAGAGCAAAACCAAATATAAATGTAATGAGAATACCTTCTTTAATTGATTTATTCAAAAAAAAAACTTTATATCCAAACGGTGCATCCAAATCACAAATTGTTTCTGCATCTAAATCAAACTGCGGCAACAAAACATTCTCCAGACATCATAATTGTAAGTACATTATTCCCGACATCTTGATTTCTATTTTTTCATCCCAGACATCGTAATTTTAACTTACATCTCACCCACTTTTCATTGTAGGTCACATAGTGCGAAAACCAAATTAAAATAAAACGACATATTTGGTTTAGCCAACATTGCATGAGCACCATCACACAAGTTTTATTAACAATGTTCCTTTTGTTTGCCTTATTATTAACAAATAGGAATCGCCCAGTGGCCGAAATTCGGTCATTGTTAATGGAAATTGTAAATAGACCTCCCAACGAAATAGCTACAAAACAAAATTTCAGAGTTTGATTTATTGATTTATTGATATAATTGATTTTGAATTGTGAAACAAATAACTTGGAAAAAATAAAATAACCGAACAAAAAACTCAAAAAACACAATTAGCACATTTTTGCCATTTTTTCTGAAAAAATCGTCAAAATTTAAAAAAAAGTATTTTTCGACACATCTCCTACTCAAGACCTTTCCTACAATATACATATTTCCACACTTTTGATGGAGCAAATATTATAAAATTGTACCGCAAAAAATATGCTTGCGTATTTATATATGGATAGATATAGATTTTGAATTGTGAAACAAATAACTTGAAAAAAAAAAACAAAATAACAGAACATAAAACTTTAAAAAACACAATTATCACATTTTTGCCATTTTTTCTGAAAAAATCTTTCTCTATTATGTAAGCGGGGTCTGATCATTCATATATAAATAAATATAATAAATATATAAATAACTATAGTAATCATCTATGTTTTGAACGTACATAGAGTTTCCACAAAAACCTTATCGAATTATTTGCAGCAGTTTAAGGAGCTTTCACTTTAGCTTTTTTTGTTTATTTCGAAGGTTGTGATGGCCTTTTTTACTTGTGTATTGAATGTACTAAACAGATTTAGCATTTTCAATATTAACCACGTATGGTGCTATTTGTTCTTCAAAATATATATACCAACTATTTGCATTTCATTGCTTACCCTGGCAAAAATTCTTGTAGGAATTTTTGTTAGGATCTTACATGAACTTTAAAAGATCTTATGTGAATCTTGTATGATCTTGTAAACTTCTTGTCCCGATTCTCTACAAGAAATGATCATGATAATGCATGTAACTTCCTACCCTGGCAACAATTCTTGTAGGAATTTTTGTTAGGATCTTACATGAACTATAAAAGATCCTTACATGAACTTTAAAAGATCCTATGTGAATCTTGTATGATCGTGTATGATCTTGTAAACTTCTTGTCCCAATTCTCTACAAGAAATGATCATGATCATGTAAGTTCCTATATAATTTTCCTACAAGAATTTTTGCCAGGGTATAAATGTATTCCATTATACAATACAAATTCAAAAGGCAAAGAAAATTACGTCTTTATTAAATACACGAACAAAAACAAAATAATAATCAAATTTACCATTTAGGGACAAGATAATCATTTTATAAAATCAAAAAAACTTTATGGTTACTTTTTAAAGTGAATCGAATCAATTTTTTTTGTTTAAGTCAAACAATGCATATAAAATATATGTTCAATTAAGGCATTAAATATTTGTACTTGTAAGAAAATAGTTAAGATGAAAACTCAAAATTTTTAACATAATTTTTTATTGGTACTTCTAGTTCTATTTAATTGAACAATGGATCAACTTTATTATAACACTAACCCAAAAATAAAACTTTAACACGTACTTCGTAGTCCCATCAAAAATTTTAAACGTCGGTTTAAATTATTTAAACAAATAAACACAAAACGGTAACTATAATTAAAAATTTCTTTAGAGTGATTAAATTAAATTGACACTTCTCATGGTAAAAGAATCATTTTTTTCGTGTTCAAGAGCACAATTTTCGACTGAAATCGAAAAAGCACACAAGAAAATTAACTTCTTGTTAACGCTTAACATTAACAAGCCATAAATTATGTATTGTTTTTTTTATTAAATTAAAATTCAATTGATCAACTGACAATCAACATTGAATTAATAAAAAGTTGTTTTGATATTGAACATGGAAATCTTTTATTGGTTTTGCTCTAGGTAAGTTTGAAAAATGATTATAGGAAAATTATTTAAGTAATTATTCTAATTAATATTGATTGAATTTGTGAAGTTGTAAAACGGAAATTTTTTCGTAATCGTTTTCGACCTTTTTTATATAATCAAAGTTATGAACTTTAACTTTTTACTGACTGCATCGTATCGGTGTGTAACACTATCTTTAAAATTTATATTTCTTAAGCCACATCAAACACAATAGTACGAAATTACAATTTGTAATAATTAAAAGATAAATAATTATAATTATAAATAATTAAATAATTTTTGAAACATCTAATCTTTAAAATATAATTTATGGTTGATTGAGTGATTGTCGGTGATTGAGTTCAATGTTTTAGTTACTGTAAAAGTGTTTCTGATGTCAAGAACAAATATGAAAGGTACAGGTGAAAAACAACGTAAGTCCATAAAATCATATTTCGAGAAAATTGCATTTTTGCGTTTGAAGTCTGTAACGGTACTAGAAATGGTGTTTTTATTAAGATGATCACGTGGTACTTCGATTAATATTCGCGGGATTGAAGCTCTAGTATCAGAGTTCATTTTTTTGTGATCTTAACCGTCTACAAAATTAAATTTATAAGAGTACCTTTTGATTTGTAAAATGAAATCAGAATTGTATATCCAAAAAAAATATTTGTATACCCAGGATTCGAGAGAGAAAGAGAAGAGAGGGATGATTCACTACACCGTAAAAAAAAACCTATCTCATTTTATTTGTCGGTTATCGTTGTCAATTTATTTTTGATTATCATGTTATTAAAAAAAAATGTTAATTTTTTAATAAAATAAAATTATCATTCAAAATGAAAAACTAGTGGCAATTATTATATTTGAAATATGTTGAAACTAACTAGCGTTCTATTTTCTATTTAAGATATTAAGTATAAGTTTTTGTTATATTCCTTCTATTAATTTTACTCTACTTTCTTTAAGCGCAAATCAATAAAAATGTAGCCTTTTATAACAAAAAAGATTTTATAATAATAATTATCTAAAGCAACTCACTCTTACAATGTTGAAACATAGAATCTTGATTGTTGAATAGTAATATCCTATTTTGAAATAATTTAACTCGTCACTCAGGCAAATAGTCAGCAATTTCCAAATCAAATATGTAGAATATATTCCTTTTTTCTTGAGGTTCTCAAATCTCCCTTTTCATAGCCAAAAACAAATTTTCACAGCAATGTCGACATAAGGCCGTAAATGCAACACTAATATTATTGCTTAAGTGTATTTTTATTTAGGTATCAACACCAGCTTAACAGTATATCGGTTTTTTAAAAAAAAGTTTATTTTGTATAATAGCAAATTTTAGATATCTTGGCATAATTTTCGAAATTCACTATTTCCTTAACAATGTGTATCGGAATTTTAACTATTTAATAACACATTTAATATTTGTTTGATAATTTAATTAGAAATTGTCAATCACCATAAATTCCACAAATTCATTTAAATTCTATTATTTATTAAAAGTCTTATTTGATTTATTTTTGCTTTGCATTATCTAAGATTTTTCACTTAACAAACTATAATGCTAGTAGGCCTTGGTGCACATAATACGACTTTAACATCATGAACAATTAATACACTGTTTTTAACAGACTAACATATTAGTTCCATAGAGAATTGGATCATCTCATGCCACATATGAAATAAATTATACACACAAATTACTAAATAAAAAAAAATTTTGTCTTATTTTATTTAACTTTTTACATTTTTCACTACACAAAACAGTATAATTATGTTTAAATAAACTAATTATATAATTTAAACTCTTTGTATGAGTTTTCTGTCTCAAAGACTTCAAAGTAACAAAACGCTTGCAATACAAAACAATTTAATTTATACTCTGGCGGACCGGAAGTCTTCTGATTAAATCGAAAGTTCCAGAAACTATAATATAATATCACTCTCGATTTAATCAGAAAGCCTACGGTTTACAATGAATATGGCAATAATATTAATTATACACAGATGCATTCAAATCTCAAATAATAACATTTACAATTTAACTTCCCCTCTTTTTCTTAAAAAAACTGGAATACCTTCAATATTTACGTTTGACCTATATATCATCTTCTCGTTTAATTACAATAACCTACCTCAATTATCCAAAACCATTTCATTCATTAACGCATTTTAAATGTATATGATTTTGTTTTGTTTATGCTTGGATGATGTCATATTGTTATGATTACCTTAGAATAATAACAATAACAACAACTGAGATTTGCTTTACATTAGATTTAATTATTAAAGGACTTTGAAGTTAAATACCGTCAACTCTAATATATATTTTATGCTTTGGGTTAAGTTAGGAATATTGTTTGCAAGTCATTACCATATCAAATGGTGTAAAGGTGTTGTGCAATAATAAGAAAAGGTGCTATCGGAAGATGGACGAAGGTTTATCTTTCCTTAACTTTAGGTATTTGAGTATAACTAACAATGAATCGGTAAGCTGCATTAAGTCAAGTGCAACAAGTCTTTAAAATGAAATAAAATTTGTGAACTCGGATTAAACATTGAATAGACATGGTTCATAATCATAAAAGCGTTTTTAGTGAAATTATCGTTTCACGTTATTTGGTAAAAAATGGTCGATTAAGTTGTTTTTCCCCTGTAAATTGTTGTTTTTCCCCTGCATGCGAATTCTTTTCAATTGATTTATATGAGCTGGGTTTGATATTCATCAAAATTGAATATACCAGCTGAAAGCTTTTGTATTTCTTCAATAGATAGCAGCACTAACTCGATTTCGAAAAAAGTGGACCTACGTTGTTTTTCCCCTGTACCATATGAAGGGTACTAATTATTTAGTATTAATTATTTAGAATTTGACGAGATATAAAAATGTTGAACTGAAATATATAGTTTCTGAGTGACTAAAAGTTTAACTGGTCAAGTGTGTTATCTCGAATGAAAGATGTGCAGGTGTGATTAGTCTATCGTCTATTCAGCTCACATGGTTTATCAAGATTTTTAACCGAACATATTAAGTTAAATAACCGCTCAAATAACCGCTCAAATAACCGCACACAAGTTTTAAATAACAAAATAAAAACACACAAAATGTTATGCTATACAAAATAGTCACAAGGATGTGTATAAGTAGTAGATGCTCTTCTCATCATATGTCGAGCACTAAAGCCGAATTATAAAGTGAAAGATAAGATAATTAAGATACTGAATGAATAGTGGAGTCTTACGCTTGTTGCAATTTCGTTATTTCAGTCATTTATAACTACAGTTTAAATTCAAGAATGTCTTACTTGTAACATTACAAGAGAAAAGATAATGGTTTAAAGAATATATGATTGTAAAACGAGAAACGGCATCATCTGTTTATTACTTACTAGGATATCATATTTCAACAATCCATTGAAGGAGCTGATTAAATGTATAAGATAAGAAGACTACAACCTTTTTATTAATAAAATGTGTTGTGTAATACATGATTACAACATGTGTCACAACGGATTATGTTATTGAATTTAATTACTATTCTGCTGTTATAAGACAAACACCAAATATCAACCACCTCCGAAATTAAATCCGATAGTGAATTTAAGCACTTGATTGCAGTCTGCGACACCCTCATTTCTATACGTCAATTTAGGGCATTATTGGGGCTGGTAGTAATCAATTAACTGTAAGACTACTGCGACTTAGAAACTAATACTAGTTTCCCACCGCAGCAGTTTACTAGCAAGTATAGTTTAATAAAGTATATAGCAACGGTGTGAAAGCAAACTATCACAACAATTATTTTCAATTTGCTATTTTCATTTGGTAGCTAGTAAATATAATACTTATCAAATAAAGTATAATATCGACGGTGTGAAACGTAATTATTATTTTATAGGTGAAATGTCATTTTATGGAATTTGGAAACATTTTGTTTTCTTGATTTTTAGCTTGTAGGATTCATTTCTGATCTTTAATAAATTAAAGTGTATGTATTATTAAATATAAATTTCGTTCACCGATGATGGATATTTTATATCCGAAACGCGTCTGATATTTATATTTTAAATAATATTTTTTATTAAATTATTAAATTTAATAATTTATCAATATGTATTAACAGCTGATTATGATAGGGATATGTTTAATATAGCATTATAAAGTAATAAGACAAGAAAAACGTAATCATCGTAGATGTTTGGTTCTGGTGAGAGAATTATTTAAAAAAGACGTTATAGAATAAAACTTATAAGTATTTTATGCTGTTCAAAAACAGTGGCAGGGCTGGTCTAACTCTAGTTTGAACTTCTCTGGGTTGTAAATTTCATTTTGAAAACTATAACGCTAATATCAAATATAAAATTGACAGTACGTTATTTTGATATATCAATTTTATTCTAGTGTCAAGTTAAGTTTGGTTTCCCACCGAAATATTATCTTAATATAATATAAACGGTGAGAAATCAAGCTAATATAAAATATTTGCTATACTACATAGTAAATTTCTGCGGTGGGAAGCTAGTATAAGTCATAAATATCTGCAACTGAGAATTTGGAGATTATGAGAAAGGAGACAAAGGGAAAGAAGGAAGCAAAACTTAGGCAAATAATAACGAGAGGTTAATCAAGCAACTTCTTAATAATGTTTTATTATTTCGCCTTTTATTCTAATTTATTCGGTATATTATATTTATAACTTAATTTATGATATATTATACTTCATATTTTTCAGATTCAATTTCCTTAGGAGCAATTGCTCCTAAGAAAGAAAAGGCTAAACGTCCCTGCGTAATAAAGAGTAACATTCATTTACTAAGTCTATTTGTAGCTATTGCCAAATAAATCAAAATGACTATATATACTTATTCCAGATGGTTGATGACATCAATCATATTAATTATGAAATTTTGTTTCAAAATTTCACATGAAGTGTTTCCGTTTTTTTATTAACTTTAAAATATAAGGTTACAATTTTTTATAATTACAAGATAAATTAATTAAATTTTTATTTTGTTGAATCACGGAATGCAAGACTGATAATAAATGTAAGTAAATGCTTTAATTGAAATATTTTTGTTTACATAAAATAGATATTATGTATATATGTATTACATTTTGGATTTGTCAGTCTTCACAGTGGAAAGCAAAACGATGGAAAAATGAAATAAGAATAACTTTTCGAATGGAAATTAAATAAATGTTTATCATCAACTCGAGCTTATTTCAGGTTTAATACAATTTTCTCTATAAATAATTTTTAATCTTAAAAGTTCATTAGTATTAACGATGGTCAAAATCGTATGATCACGAAAAATAAAGTTTATATTCATTAAACAAAAAGAAAATCTCTAAAGCAGTACATTTTATTTTTAACCTTTCTGCAAATTACAACAACAATAGTAATAAAAGAAACTATTAAATTGAATTCAAATATATAAATTCATCGCGTTTTTTTTGGTGTTATCTATCTGTATAAATATTTATAATTATTTTCTTTTCTATTCTTTATGTAACATAAGTAAAACGAAAATATCTTACATTTTGTTCTTGTTTAATTTATTTTTTTTTCATCTTAATTCATTCATCAAAAACATATAGTAATTGTAAACATTGTGCAGGTGGTCTATTACTTATATAATATTAAGGATGTTTTCGGGGTCACCGTTAATCAAACGATTAAAATAAATCTTTATTCAGTTAACACTTATCAATCGAAACTATATTTCTTACACAATCCAACTGTACGAAAAAAACTAATTCTTGTTCATATCATTTCGAATTCGTTTTATGAAACGCCAGACTGGCTACGACATAAGTCTGTTTTGTTATGAAAATATAAACAAAAAATAAATAAATAAAACATCTAAATGTTGTTGTTTTTGTTGTAGGCGTTTTATACGAAAGTCTGTTTAATGAGATCGATAAATGCAAACACGAATAATTGTAATAAAAAGAATTTAAAATAAAACTTAACGATCAAATTATGGTTGATAATGAATTTTAATTATTATATGAGCACATTTATTTTTCCTTTAATTGGATCTATACGCAACCACCTGAGGGTTCGAGTATTAGACTGCCTATTTATTACCTATTTTTTTTCTCTGGAATTAATTATAGTGAAACCAAACCTAACATATTTTGAATCAATCAGACTGAGAGTAAAGTGTCGATCAACGAATTTGCATATATATATTTCTGTAGTAGGTGAATTTCAAAATTTTTGACCTCTTATAAAACCTCAGAACAAACCAATCGATACGAGATTGTTACAACCTTGTCGGAAGAGCGAATATGGCAAATCGAACCGAAAATTGATTCAACAAGTAAACAGGTTAGAAGGGGTGTCGTTGAGACAACCACACATTATGTTTATGTGAAAATTAAAATTAAAAAATTAAAATTAAATAGTTTAGATTAAAAATAGTTCGACTAATTTCAAACCAATTTTCCATTCAATTACTGCCAAAGTACGATCTAGTTCGATTAAAATAACTATTTGACTAATCTTGAACAGTTTTGGATTGACCATTTCGTTTGACATCATCTTAAGGGACATACATGGAAGTTTTATGTCTCATTAAGATTAAAGCATAAATTGAAATTCATTGTTCTTCATTTTGGTTTAATTGAACGCATAAACTCACAATTCCGTATTCACATTTAATACTTCAGTTCTAAATTTTTTTTTAAATGTACCAAGTGCTAAATTGTCGGAAAACTTTTGAATATATGTATTAACCAACAACAAAATTTACAGGCTGAAAAATATTTTACCTATAATATTTCAGAACGCATGTTGTTGTTGGAGCTCGAAAAAATATTATTTGGCTGTTGTTGTGACACATGTTTTGATTTCTTTTTACCCAACATTTTTATTTTTTATTAAAACAATCTACCTAAGAAAAGGGTTTGTAAAAAATAATGTTTGGAAACCGAATCTCGCATTACTCGACATTTACGTCCTCCATAGGACCTAGATACTTATCTATAAGGACACTTAACGGTGCGGCTTGTATACATATTCTATAAAGTTAATTACATATTTACATAAACTTGAACAAGCACTTTTGATACAGAATTGTTTTATTGGAAGCAGGATTTTTTTATTTTTCCATACTAGCTTTAATAATGAGAAATTGTAAATGCATTCATTATATATTTGTTTCTTTGGTAACTTTCTCAAAATTTTTATGACGTTTAATCAACACCTTATCGTGGATCGTTCACAAAAGCCGCCAGCGAAAAATATTTGGAGGATGCATAATATTGTTTCAGGAAGAAAGGAAAGAAGTTTTGAAGAGAAAATAAGGATTAGTTTTTAAATTCATTTAACCACACAGTGACGGAAATGATAGCGGATAGAGTTTGTAACTGTAATTATTCATAAAATAAATAAAAGTGAAAATCTAATAAATTCATGACAATTTAAATAACGCACGTAAGAACATGAGAAAAATTATCTTTTGTTATAGTTATGTACCATTTTCTCGTTTGTATCAATAGATAACAATCTTTAAGTTCATGAAACAAAATTATTTTACATAAATTTTGTATTTTAAAAAACAAAATAAAAAAAAATCAAATCATTGTACATTCAATATTTACGTGTTTTTAATTTATGAACGAATGGTAAAGTTTGAACAACAAAATAAAAAATGCTTCAGTTTTGAACTGTTGAACTTAATACAACAAAACATTTTTTCTTCGAAAACAAATCACGCTGTTTGACGTGGAATTTAATTAAATTAACGTTATGATGGGATAACTAACAAAAATTCTCACATAATTCGGTGACACAGTTGATCCGTTCATCCTACGCACAAATCATTATACAAAGAAATAAACTTGGTCTTGATTAAGATTCGTTGCACAAGCCAATTTGTCATATGCATCACTGAAAAAAAAAATAAAGATAATGACAATCTCATCTCGAAGTTGGCAGTTTATTATTCAAAAAAAAAAAAAAAGAAACATGCTTGCAAACGATTTCACGGTGATGGGACAACTACCAGTTAACATTTCCCTGACAACAAAATGAGGTTTACTTAAAATGAATACGTAAACAATTGACGTTGGACGTATTCATGAAATACTTCGGTTTGAAAAACCTAAGTATTACATTCCCGAGCACAAAGTGAAATTCTTATCCCCACCTTTTGCCATTTCTCGACGATCAAGGACCTTCTGATTCTAAAAAATCAAAAAAATGTATGTCGTTACAAAGAAAACTACTGGAGCAATTTACAAAATATTTATTTCTAAAAATAGATTAACTTAATGGTAAAAGCTGAAAAGACGATGTGTTCGTTAACTGTACCAGAAGTGTGTCAAAAAAATCGTAAAATGTTTTAGCTGAGTTGTAGTTGAAAACAAGAAAATCTGTAGTAGTAAAAAAATCGTAAAATGTTTTAGCTGAGTTGTAGTTGAAAACAAGAAAATCTGTAGTAGTTAACTGTAGTTAACTTAAACATCGTTCATAAGTGATAACGAGTAGTCAGTCAACTTGAATGTGAAGAAATCTTGATGGTCGCCGTTGGTATGTAAGACCAGGAAATTGATTATTGTATTATAAGTTTGTAAAAAAAATACTGTTAGGTTTGTCAAAAGAATGATTTTCATTTATTTTTTAACCAATTTTTTGGGAAAAATAAGATTAATTATTTGTTTCACATGAAATGTAATTGAACATGAAATTAGACATGGAATATAATTCTATTCAGTTTCAACTTCTCCAATCTTATAAGAACAGTTGGAAATCAAGTTGTGGCAGGTCATCATTTTCTAGCTAATTTGTAATTATTAGGAAGATGAGTTTCTTGTGTGATTCCAGATTTCACGACTTCCGAATAACAAGAACAGATGGAAAATAATTTTAGATTTTGTTATAATTTTTGAAATATTTTTAGAATTTTGAAAAAAGTTTCAATTTTGTATTTTATTATAATTTTTGGAATTTTGAAAAATGTTTGTGTTTTTGATTTTGTTACAATTTCTGCAATAATTTAAGATTTTTTGAAAAAGTTTTAATTTACGAATTTGTTATAATTTTTTGAAATCAATTAAATCTATTCATCAATTCAATCAGAACCTTTTTTTTGAAAAAAATTAAATGAATTACATACCTACTTGTATGACATGAAATTGGTAGATAATGGGTTTTTTGTTTTCGAAAAGTTGAAATTGCTAAACGCTAAGACTGAATCTAACAAAATATGGTGTGCAATTTATGAAATTTTTTTGCTATCCACAAAATTGTCGATCGATCTAGTTTCGAACCGATAAGAACTTTTTATTACACTTTAAAAAAGTATATCATTCTCATCAGGGCTAGCCGACTAGATACATAGCCGACTAGATACATAAACCAAAATAGGTCACTACTCTAGCGAAGTATTAGAAACCAAAAAACTTTCATAAACATATTTTTATTAGATTCAGGTTTAGTCAATTTGTTTCTCTAGTTGATCATTATTGTTGTTATACTCTAACCAAGATAGAATTGGATAACAAACTTGAATCGGTGAGAAGAAGATGACCATCATCTTGTATCATCTGAAGCTGGGTATCAAAAACAACTAAAAACAGGCGCAGTATTCATCGATCTTACTGCAGCATATGACACGGTCTGGCGAATTGGGATTATATATAAGCTGTTCAATGCAATACCTTGTAGCACCATTTCGCGTTTAATTAACAACATGCTGAGTAATCGTGTATTCAAAGTTCATCTAAATAATTCCTGTAGTAGGTCTAAAATGTTTAACAATGGTTTGCCACAGGGTTCCGTCCTGGCGCCATTACTTTTTAATCTGTACATTCATGACATTCCTGACACAACATCAAAGAAATTTGGTTACGCTGATGATTCAACTGACCTAGCGACACTGAATGACTATTTTCGAACGTGGAGCTTATTTCCCAATCTAAGTAAAACCGAGAGCTCATGTTTCCACTTAAACAACAAACTGGCAAAACACGAACTATCATTGTTGTTTAACGGCACTGTCATTAAATACAATCAACAGCCAAAGTACCTGCGCATTACTCTCGATAGAACTCTTTCTTTTAAACTCCACCTAGAAAATACGTCAAAAAAACTTAAAACGAGAAACAATATATTGCACAAACTGGCAGGCTCGACATGGGGTGCTATTCCAGCTACCCTCCGCACAACTGCTCTAAGTCTGTTTTGCTCAGTCGCTGAGTATGGCGCACCAGTCTGGTTGAATAGCACACATACTCAAAAAGTTGACTATCAGCTGCATGCCACGATGCGTACTATAAGTGGTACTATCAGATCCACCCCTTTACCTTGGCTCCCTGTGTTAAGCAATATCGCTCCACCTGCACTCAGATGCTCGCATGCTCTCATGCGTGAACATAAAAAGGTAACCAACAACATCACGTTACCCTTGCACGAATATTACGGTGACCACACTCGTTGTCGATTGAAGTCAAGAAAGCCTCCACATAAAACTGCCAGCAACCTGCTGGCAACTAATTTTAATATCTTGGATGCCTGGGACACCTCCTGGCATCATTACAACACAACTGGCCTTTCTATTACTAACCCGACTTCTACCCAACCTGGTTTCGATTTGCCACGTCATACCTGGACTACATTAAACCGAATAACGAATCATGGACGTTGTGCTGATTCTTTGTACAAGTGGGGCATTTCAGAGTCCCCTGAGTGTGACTGCGGTGCTCCACAACACACCATAAAACACATTGCAACCGTGTGTCCAATTTTACGGTGCAATGGCAACATATCAGACATCCATTTGGCAACTCCCGATGTAGTAGCATTGATAGACTCGCTCGATGTAAACATCTAATGTTCAAATGTACTGCCCAATGTTCAAATATTTTACTTTTTATATTTTTACTAAAAGACGCGCAATCAAATCGATTGTAAGTTCATTTAATGTGTATCCATGTTTTGTTTTAGGTAGATTTCATAGAAGAGTCTACCTATTTTAAGTTTAATTTTTAATGTGTCACATAAAACCATACGCTAAATAAATAAATAAGTATAGATTACACTGTTATTGATTTTAGAACTGTAATCTTAGTATCTATTCAATTTCGTTTAATGAATTATAATTCTTCTCCATGCCAAAATATCTTCAACAAATATATAACATATTACATAACCAGATAAAATGGTTAGCTGACATGAAGTACGGATACAAAACATTTTATATTTAAATTTCAATTACAAACCATAATTGTAATTACATTTTTATGATATTTTATGTTTTATATATTTAAAACTCATATTTATAACAATTTAATCCTTCAACAATTTTAATTTTATTTTATAAATTTAAACAACATGTGCGGTTGATCGGTTCAGTTTAGTTAAGATGAAATGCAAAAAAAAAATTTACATAATATTAAAATTCTTTTGTTTTTTTTTTTCTTTTTGCAATTTTCCTTCGAGCTCAATTAATTTTAAAATTGAGAAAACAAATTTATTTATTTAGATTTTCATGAAACAAAAGAATTTCAAATGAGATAATTTTTGAACTTATATTTGAAAGATGATATAAGGGAAATAATTGTTTTTTCGTTCAATTGCAGTTAAATTACAGTAATGTGTTAATTAAAGGGAAATATAATGTTTGGGAGTATGATGCTCTAGAATATTCATTCTTTGCAAGCCATGGCCACATGCAAAATATAAACGAACGAATTCGGTCGTTTTAAGTAAAATGTGCCACATGAACAAAAAATTTATTTACAACAACAACAACACTAAAAATGTCAGTTTACAAAAAAAATATACGAATTGTTATATTGAATTTGAAATGAAAATTTTTATTATTGATGCAAATAAATTTATAAAATTTTTATCTGCAACAAACTCAACGTAAAAATATGGAGGGGCTGAAATCTCACAGCTCTGAGATATCAAGACTTGGGTCTGGGTTAAGGATTTTGATATAGTTTTCGGTAAAAAACTTTTATGAGGACATGGTTTTTAGTTTTGGGCAACGATGTATATCAAACATAACTCTTTGTTAAAGTACAAGTATTTTTTGTCTCTGTTTAGAAATTTATTACAAAACTAACACGAAACATCAATACGTTGCCGGAAAATTATAATCAAAATTCCCAAAATATTGTTAAATTAAATAAAATCAAACTTTTTCAAAATTCCAAAAATATTCCAAAAATTAGAATAAAATCAAATATTTAAACTTTTTCTAAATTCCGATATTATCCCAAAATTGCTTAAAAATTCAAACTTTTTCCAAAATTCTAAAAATATTGCAAAAATTATTACAAAATCAAAAATTGAAATTTTTTTCAAAATTCCAAAAATTATAATAAAATCAAAAATTAAAATTTTTTCAAAATTCTAAAAATATTCCAAAAATTCTTACAAAATCAAAAATTTAAACTTTTTCCAAAATTCTAAAAATAAAAATATTGCAAAAATTATTACAAAATCAATAATACAAACTTTTTCAAAATTCCAAAAATATTTCAAAAACTATAACAAATTCAAAAATTTCCATGTCCTATTTCAATTTAAATTACATTTACGTCATAAAAACAGCTGCATTTTTTTTTTCCAAAAAGTTGGCTAAAAAAATAAATGAACACACTTGACATTATTTTTTTGACAAACTTATAATGCCATAATTCTCAATTTCAAACAAACAATTTTTTTTTTCCCAAAAAATTAGGTAAAAAACTAAATGAAAATCTTTCTTTTGACACACTTGACAACATTTTTTTGACAAACTTATAATGCCATAATTCTCAATAATAATAATAAAATTTCATTTCAAACAAATAATTTTATTTTTTTCCAAAAATTTGGGTAAATAAATAAAAATCTTTCTTTTGACACACTTGACAACATTTTTTTGACAAACTTATAATGCCATAATTCTTAATAATAATAATAAAATTTTATTTCAAACAAACAATTAATTTTATTTTTTTTCCAAAAAATTAGGTAAAAAAATAAAGAAAAATCTTTCTTTTGACACACTTGACAACATATTTTTGACAAACTTATAAAGCAATAATCTAGTTTTTGATCTCACATACCAATCCCTAAATCCCTACCATCAAGATTTCTCCAAATTTAATGTTCCTACTCGTAATCACTTAAAATGAAGTTTTTTAAGCCAAAAATATGAAAATTTGCTATTTTTGACACACATAATGATTTTTTTGACACACTTCCGGTACAGTTATCGAACACAGCGTCCTTTCGGACCTGTCCCTTGAGTATACTTATTTTTAGAAAAAAATAATTTTTGAAATCCCTCCAGCGATTTTCCCTGCAGCGTAGGTAATGACGGACGGCCGGCCGGCCGACAGACGGACGTACATTTTTTTTTTGCTTTTTTAGAATCAGTAGGTAAGAATTTCATTTTGAGCTCATGAATGTAATACTTAGGTCTTTCAGACCGAAGTATGTAATATAATCACATAAACAAAAACATCCAAGATTAAAAATACCACGATGTGAGGTTAAATTCGAACGATAAAAGAATCAGTAATAAATCTACAAAAGTTGGTCATAAATAGGTGGAGATATATGAACGATTGTTTTATTTCCATCGGCGGTAGAAATCGTGCAAAATGATTTTTGGAAAAAAATATTAATTAAAATTAATTAAATAATAAGCTTTGTTTATTTTAGTCGATTGGTATTCTAACTTACCATACATTTGGCATAAATTCCAAGTGAAACAAGTTATCGTTTAATCAAAAATCGTTGCTAGCAATCCGGCAAAAGTTTTTGTCATGTGACAACGTCTTTATGCTCTCGTTTTTAGGCTTATTTTCTATACACTGCAAGCTTTTGAAGTGAAAACTTCTTTAGGCGCGTTGTGCGATTTTGTATGGCGATTTTGTATTAAATACCTATATACTACCGCAATATGAATATCGCGGTCGACTGAGGTTCTGTAGGTCGAGAGTTCAATTCCTGGTACATTTTTTATTGTTTTATTTTTTTAATTTTTTATTAAATAAAATTCAAAAATAACATTTCAACTTCGAAATTTTCATCGCCTTGAGGGCGTAATCGATACGGTGTCTGCTTAAGGATTCGAACAAGGCACCGAGGAGAAAGGTTCGAATTCATCCGAAATACGAAAAATGAGAAGTGGACTTTTTTCTGAGAAACTTTCAACCATACCTTTGAATTGAAGAAAAACCAATTGCTTCTTTACTTACTTGACTTTAATTGATCTCAAAAATCCCCAAAAAATTCAAATTATTACTCATGAATTCATAAAAATCACAAACATTTCTTTTTACGAATTCTAAATTGATCGATAATGCATTTTTTAAGTTATCGCTACGTTTTCAAGTTATTGCTACTGTCTTTTTCCGTTTCGTTCTAATTTTTATCATTTCGATATTAACAAGGAAACTAATTATTATTTGACAGGGAGTGCTAAAAATAATAAAATATGGGTTTTCCCATCATTATTTTCCATCATTATTTCCCGTGCAATAATATAAGGAAAATAAAAACTACTATTTGAGTATGTATTTCTCTTTCAATATAAGTTGACATCTACATCACAAAAGATTGATTTAAACACAGTTGAAGACTGCGGATAATTTACGGTATTTAAATTGATCGGTTATTGCTATTGCCTTTTAGCACAGTGTGACGTCAATGCGAAGTAAAATTTTGTATGCATTCAGGTGATTTTTACGACATCTTAATATTTTATTCAGTTTTTAAAAGAAATGTTTTGTGGCTATTCTGTTTTTATATAATTTTTGTTGTTGTTTTCTTTTTTCTTTTTTTTCTGTTTTGTGTTGGTGATTGTTGTACTATTCTTGAAGTGAAAACTTCTTTAGGCGCGTTGTGCGATTTTTTATGGGGACTAATTTATATATTCAAGTCATCGTCACGCTAAATAAATATTAAATATCAAAAAAATATTAAAAGAGAGTGAAATAAATTGTAATCATTTTTTATTTTCTTATTTCTTATTCTCATTTCTTGATTTATAATATTTTTTTCTTTTTTATTGAATTTGGTGTTTTTTCAGTTAATAACAGTGTGGAAGTGTGGTAAAGTAAGTAAAGATTTTGTTGTATTTAGACGATAAAAACACAGGTATTTCACAGTTTTAAGTTTTCATTTCTGTCGGCAGTCCTCAAGACTCCCTTCTTTTTTTTTGTTCAGTTACTTTCTCGCCCACAAGTTTGTAAGTCTTAAAAACGTGCCTGGTAGTGCTGTCGATTATCTGTTATCGAGTTAAGTGATCTGTTCAATACCTACCAAATGTTGGTGCCTAAGCGATTTCAATTGTACTGGCAATAAATCGGCAAACTCATTGGAAGAGACACTTTTTGCCCCACATAATCAAACGTTGCTAATATGAGAAACTTATAAGGAGGCATATAGGAAAAGTGTAACTTGTACTTCATTTTTGTCACACATTGGGAGATTTTACCTAAACTGAACCTTTTAAAATCTAGCCAACTGATCTGCATGGATCGACCACGTATTAGCACAACTCAATAAAGACACTGCCTAATTGATAAACATGAGTTGCAATATTGTTAAACATTATTTTTACAGCTTAGTTCTCTTGCCTCCAGTGAGATTGAAAAAGCTATATTCACACATCCTGAATGAAACATGATGTACTAAAACAGTGTGTAGACATGCAACATGCCTCATGAACATACATATGTATAGCGTTGAGAAAGCAATGTATGCGGCATGTCTACACACTACTTTGCGTCTATGCTATAATCCACGACAGGTAAGCTAACCCAACCGAACATAGCTTATAATAGAGTGACGTTAAACAAATGGGACAGCTTATAAATAATTTGTTCATCATGACAACTTCATATTTTTCATGCTCAATTAGTGAAATTAATTATGGTACCAAATCGTCGGGAGCCACAATCAAGATAACACAAACTGAAACATATATTTCTGTATTCTTAACATAGCTATAAAACGTAAATATTGAAAATAAAAGGGTTAATTTCATAGAAAAATAAACAAATAAATGTTTCTTCTGATAACATCTCATCAACTAAAAGAAACGATTATAAATCCATTAAAAAAAGGAAAACATAACACAATATCATATAATAAGGAGAATACTGAATATTTTTCCTTATGGTTAAGTGGATCTGTCTGCCATAATTATTATGAATTATGCTATTCATAATGTTCATTTTTCAGAAAAACTTTGAACATTAAAACTTAGAAAAAATAAAGAAATTAACATTATAGTAATTTAATAAGATTAATTTACATTTTCAAGTTTTGTAATATAGATGTCATTACCGTCGATTTTAATTCAATAATGGATTAATTTTGTGTTCATTTTTAAAGCCACCTACACTTGTTTAATAGTAACGATTTTCTAAACTTTTAAATGTTTGAATTTAAATATTAGATGTGAAGAAACAACAAATAAGAGAATTTATCTTCTTTTTTGTATTAAAGGCAATTGATTTTGTTGTTAAATGAAAGAAAAATGGTCCGAAAAAGCAATAAGTAATTAGAATCTTTTTGTAATTAGCTTACCACGTGATTATACATTTTTACCATACTTAATGTAAGAGGATTTAAAAATTGGAAAGTTGAATATAGTGGCTCTCGTACGACGAAAATTGGTGATAAATTGTTTTTGGTTCACATTTGCATTATTCATCTTCTGGATTATTACTTAGAAAAAGTAACTGCTAAAATAAAACGATTCAGAACTTCTATTGATAGTATATTATATAATATATATTGAGTAAAATAACAGTTTCAAAATTCAAATATAAAATAATCTCTTTTCTCGAGAAAAAAAATGTCAAATCGTCATTGTCCTGGTATATACATGGAAAATAATAAATTTATTTTAAATAAATTATTATAAATCAAATTTAATAAAATTGGAGACTTACATTTTATATAAGTATATTTTATATTTTATCATTATATTATTAAAATGTTTATTAAACAACGGAAAAATCTCGGGACCAGTTTTGGCGAGCCAAGCCTTGGCTAATTAGTTTTGGTTTCAGTCTGGGCCAGTTGTAAATGCCTAGACTGAACCAAGGGTCAGTTTATTATATTACGCGTTATTAACCAGTCTAAGGCATTGTAAACATGTGCAGGCCATATTATGTTTATCTTTATTTTCATGTACGTTACTGTTTCCACAACCACTTTCCACACATTTAAAGGAGATCTGGAAAAAAATTTGGCTCGGCAGACCTGGCCTAAGCCTTGGATTAGCACCACCGTTAATTAATTTAGACTCAGAAGAAAAGCTAAATAGAGAAACCTAAATGTATCGGTTAGTCAGAAAATTTTGAATCAGCTACACGACTGCGGGATGAAAAAGGTACGCAACGAGATTTTTGATCAAGTTGGCAATCAAATGCTTTATATGTCTAATGCGATGAAATACGTTTCACCTCCCGTATCAAGTATGTTGTTTCAACGATGAGCTAAATAATTCAATAGATCGATTTTTGATATTTTGTTTCGTTAACTGTATAACCACAAATACAGTAATATTTTCGTCTACTATAATATACGCAATACAGATTCCACAAAGGCAATACAGATTTCACTTTTTTAAAAACTTCGCAATGAAGTAATGGAAGGACGGAACGATATCGAAGAACCTGTTGTTGCGCATATTTTTTTGTACCGTACAATCACTATAAAATTTATTTAAATAAAGAATCTTTATATTTGATCTTTTAAAATTTTTAATTTTTATTTAATAGTTACAACATGAAATAATTTCTAGATATATCTGAACTTGTTCGCTTGAAGACTCGTCTCGTACTACTACTAAAGAGAGAGCGAATTTTTTAAGTCTTATTTAAATTACTGTTACAAACTCCCTGAGATTAATATATTCTAACATTTGAATTTTAACGATAATTTATACAAAACAACTCTAGCTACATTTATATATTTGTAGCAAATTAATATTAAAATTATGTGTTGTAGTTATTAAATTTACATCGGGTTACGTTAATTAAATTATTTGTATACAAATTTTATGATCCATTACTGTAAATTAATTAAATAAAATTAGTTTTAATCTAGAACAGCTGCACAGACAGAACCGGTCAATATAGATTAGACTCTTAACAAAGACGAGAAGAGGGACCAGTTTCTGTTGATTTGAAATTTTTGTTTTGTTTTTCATTTTTGTTCTTCGAGTGAACTCTTCAACTAACAGTAGCTCTCTCAATCTTGTTTATGGCGTACTACTTGATAATGGCACGGTAGATCTTGTTGGAGAAAATGAGCTTCCATATAACTCTTTATGAAGGCTTTAATAATTAAGAAAGACAGACATGATCAGCTTAATTTTAGTTTTGTTGGTGCAAATTTCGTAAAAACAGTTTTTCTATTTACTATATCATAAAATAATTGGCATATGTCTTATTATATTATGTGATAGGATTTATTGTTATTCATTCTTTAAAAACAAATGCCACCATTAAACAACTTAGAATGCACTTTATTGGGGTACCTTTACTTACTAGGTCTTACAACGTTTTTGTGTATTGTTGTGACACATATTGTAATTCCTACTAAACAACAAATTTTATTTTTTTAAAAATGAAGGAATACTACTTCTCAAGTCCCAGGAATCCTAGGACTTGAGAACTCGTGCCGATAACTGAAAACAAAACTCTAGATAAGCTAGCTAAGGGTAAAATAAAATTCTAAATAAAGATAATAATTATAGCGGAGGTAGAAAACATTTTAAAAAACTAATTCGTCAATCAAAGAAAAGATCTGAAAATAAACGATGTGAGCCGATTATATTACCGATTATATTACTATATAGAGCACTGATCGCTAATACACGGAACGCGTGCCAGACTTGGTACGTTTAACAATTCAGCTTTGGAACAGCAAACCTTTGGGATTTTTTGAGAAAAGACGCCTAAATTTCACTTTAAATTTGTCTTTTTGAAATCAAAATAGAAGATTTTTTTAACACACAATATTGTTAAATTATCAAATTTTAAATATTTCGCTTTTTTATTGTTTTTGAATGTCAGTATAGGGTTTGGTTTTTCCCGAGATAATCTCAATCTTCAGGGGTTCCTGAAATACTGAAAATTTCAATTTTTGAGACATTTCCCGAAAATTTAAAAAAAATTGATAAAGTTCTAAAGGAAGCGTAAAGCAAAGAAACGCCCAAAAAATATGTGCACTATATTGCCTGAAATAGATAAATTGCCCTAATTTTGATTCGATGTTGGCGTAATTGTGTTGATCAGTCTTTGTTATACGTTTTGTATTTTCTGTCTTGTTTTTTCATATTTTACATTTTGTTCGTTTAAACGACAAAAAAAATTGATTTGACTTATGTTGTGCATTGTTTCCGTTTGGTTTTGAACTTCGTTGAAAATATTTTAGAATGTTAGAATATAGAGTATCTGGCAAAACCAGATCTTCTTCTTGGTTGGTCTATTTTAATTAATTTTGCTTTTGAACACTTGTAGCAAAGTTTTGATTTCTCACAAAAACTGTTTACCGGATCGTGCAAATATATTTAAAGCAATGCCAGATAATAAAAAGCTACGATCTAGGATCACTTAGTTTTCTGTTGTGGATTATAAGAACTCGTCTCCCAATTCGGAGTGCTGATTTTGGAGTGCTGAAAAAATTTAAAAACTTACGGAGATAGAAGTTCACATTTTCGCGACTAAGAGCTTCGCATAAAATTATTTATTTATTTTATGTGAAAATTTTCAGTTTTTTTTTTTCAAAAATTGATATTGATATTGCCCGAAATGTTAAAAAATTCAATTCTTGAGATTGGGAATGGAAATTCTCCAGAACTTCTGGAGAATTTTCGTCGGGAAATTCCGTCGTATAGAGCAGTCGTTCGGAGCAGAAAAGTGCAGCTCTATAGTCTGAAAAAATAAATTAGAAAAGAAACAAATGACAGTGTCATGACAGAGTGTCATTTAAGATGCTATTAGGATTAATTTAACTGCTCTTTTAGGTCAAGAACATAGTTAAAAAAGCAATTCTTATATTTAAATTGGAAGCCATGAACAAGAGAAAACTCATCGACACCAAACATCGAACACAAAATTCCAGTGAAAATCCCTTGCTATATGAAAATCCCTTGCTATATGAAAAGAATCAAAAGACATTGTTAGGCAGTGCAACTTCAGAAGAAATACATTATGGTGTTGAGCAGATAAGGCAAAGTAGAGTGCAATCTAAGCAATGATGTAATAAAATCGAACGCGTAGTCGGATTATTTAAACCAAGACCAATGGGCACTGTATTTTAGAATAAATTTCATGTAATTGAAAGTTGTTTAAAATGAGGCCTTAAAATAAATTATCAGCATAAGTGTATTTTCATCTTGTGGAATAGCAAGCAGCCGTTACGGCATATATCATTACATTCAAACTAATCAGAAACTATGTAAGTAAGTTTTACGCTTTGTGATGGCAACACACTGTAATGAGTACATTGTTATGCAGATAATGCAGAACCCGATAAATTATGGAGAGAAGGGTGCAGCAGTAATCAGTTTCTTGCGTCCGCCCGGAACAATGTTGTGAACAATAAGCAAAAAAAAATAGAAAGAAAAAGTGGCATTATAATTTTTTTTGTTAAGACAGGTTTAAAATTCTAACCTAATTCATCACATAGAATCCGAAGCTCTAATCGTTTTTGGTAAGGGGTGATGGTAAGGTCAATCTATAGGATTATTTTACTATATATCTACTTCTTCTATATTCTTTATTAATAACTGAAGAAACACATAGTCCTGCTTCAATTATTATTTTCCTGCCTGTGTATTTGGCAAAGATTCTCAGGCGGTCACTAGGAATAATAAAGAAAACCCCTTGCGAATGAACTGAATAGGGAAAGTTGTCCATAGACTGGAAGAAAAACCATCAAACGCTACAGAAAGACCATTTGAAATATTTTTTCTTTGACGTAAAACAACCGAGTACTTCTAACTAACTTCCAAAGAACATTATAAATCAGAGTTTGACTAAAGTAAGAATATAGTTTCTTAAGGCCTAATAGTTCTTGATAGCGATCAAGCTTTAACTTAAGACAAAGTAAAAAAAACTACCACTAAATTTGCCTTAATATAACAAATAAAATATGGAGGGGCTGAAATCTCAAGCTCTGAGATATCAAGACTTCGGTTTTGGTTAAGGATTTTGATATAGTTTTCGGTATAACACTTTTATGAGGGGCTTTTAGTTTTGGGCAGCGATGTATATCAAACATAAAACTCTTTATAAAAGCACAAGTATTTTATCTCTGTTTAGAAATTTATTACAAAACTAACGCGAAACATCAATTCGTCGCCGGAAAATTATAACAGATCATATAAATTAACATAATCTAGTGAAAAGATGATACAATCAGCAAACTACTCAAAAACCTCTCCATTTAGCGTTTCGAGAAAATATTACAAAATCACAAATTCATATTTCTTTCAAAATTCCAAAAATATTGTAAAAATTAAATAAAATCAAACTTTTTTCAAAATTCTAAAAATATTGCAAAAATCAAAAATTTAAATTTTTTCCAAATTCCAAAAATTAGAATAAAATCAAATATTAAAACTTTTTCTAAATTCTAATAAAATTCCAAAAATTCAAACTTTTTCCAAGATTCTAAAAATATTGCAAAAATTATACCAATATCAAAAATTGAAACATTTTAGAAAATTCCAAAAATTATAATAAAATCAAAAATTTAAAATTTTAAAAATATTGAAAAAATTCTTATGAAATCAAAAATTGAAATTTTTTTCAAAATTCTAAAAATATATAATTATATAAAATTCACAAATTCAAAAATTCTATTTTTTTTTTCAAAATTCTATAAATATTGCTAAAATTATAACAAAATCAAAAATTAAAACTTTTTCCAAAATTCTAATCATATTGCAAAATTATTATAAAATCAAAAATACAAACTTTTTTCAGAATTCCAAAAATATTTCAAAAACTATAACAAATTCAAAAATCTTGACGTAAGTATGACGTAAATGTGACATGGAACATTTACGTCATACAAACAGCTAAATTTTCTTTTCCAAAAAATTTCCTAAAAAAATAAATGAAATCTTTTTTTTGACAAACTTGACAATATTTTTTTGACAAACTTATAATGCAATAAAATTCTCAATAATAATATCATGTTCATTACATTTCGTTTCATCCAAATATGAAATAACTGATTTTATTGTTTTCTAAAAAAAGAAACGAAAATCCATAATTCTCTATAATAATAATAAAATTTCATGTCATACAAATAATTAATTTTATTTTTTCCAAAAAATTGGGTAAAAAAATAAATAAACCGAAGTAAAATCATTCTTTTGACACACTTGACAACATTTTTTTGACAAACTTATAATGCCATAATTCTCAATAATAATAATAAAATTTCATGCCATACAAATAATTAATTTTATTTTTTTCCAAAAAATTGGGTAAAATAATAAATAATAATCTTTCTTTTGACACACTTGACAACATTTTTTTGACAAACTTATAATGCAATAATCTAGTTTTTGGTCTCACATACCAATCCTTACCATAAAGATTTCTTCAAATTCAATGTTTTTATTCTTAATCACTTAAAATTAACGTTTTTTAAGCAAAATATATGCAAATTTCCTTGTTTTGACACACTTGACTATTTGTTTGACACACTTCCGGTACAGTTATCCGGTATAGGGTAAACCTATTTTTAGAAAAAAAGTTTTGAAATCGTCGTTATGATTTCATCGGTTGTGACGGCAGTCCGACAGACATACATTTTTTTTTTGCTTTTTTAGAATCGGTAGGTCCTAAAACGTCGAGAAATGCGAAAAAAAGTGGGAGTAAGAATTTCACTTTTGGCTCATGAATTCAATACTTTCGTTTCTTCAAAACCAAAGTGAAACAATTTGAGCAACTGTATTTATTCTTTGTATTCCTAATATTTTAAACAAATTGCAGCAAATGTTGGTAGAGGTGATCATCTTAAAAAAATGCATAATCGATGTACGTTAATTAGAAAGGTGTTTTGTAAATAATATGCATTTTTTTAAACAAGCAAAATTATTTATTTATCTAATTTTATTGATATTATGCAGTCGGCCGTAAAATCAAAAGATAAATTATTGTAGCTCCAGGCTGTTGTATTATTGCAAAACAATAAGCTTATTACATAGAACAATCACGTCTCACCATCTATAAGTTAAGGCGATAAATATCAAAAGTTTTGTCAGGGGAAAATAACACTTTAAACTTATTGTTAACTTATCTGAAAATCTGAAATCGATACATTCACATTAACCCAATACCGAACCATAAATTTTTTTTCCTTACATCAATGCCGTTCAATTTTTATCTTACCTAAATATTTTAATCAAAATCACAAGCATGCGGTTAAAAGTATTTAACTGACAATTATTTTATACATTTATTTTTTAATTATTTTGAATTGTATCATCTTGTTACTCAAAGATACATTTGTTATTTGTTATATGTATGGGGCATTCCTTGCAACTCGGAGACCCCTGCTGTCCAAAATTGGTCAAGGAATTTTAGCCTATTGTCTCTAGTTTCCAATGGGCCACATATGGAATTAATAAACAATAATGATATTGTTTTATGTACACATGACAGTTTGGATACTCGCTTATCCCGAATTCACTGTTAGATTTTCGAAATTTAAAATAACGGATCCACTATGGCCTACCAAAAAATTAAAAAAAATTTTTTTTAATAAATTTAATTCAACGGACTTTCAGAGGTGTCAGACGTCAGTGACGAATCTAGTGTCATGTTTCATTATTTAAAAATGGTGGATAGAATGTGGCCATCAGTGGCGCTCACAAAATTCGATTTTTGCCTCGACCACAAACTTGTGAATTTTGAAGGAAAATGGTGCGACTGATTAAAAACGGAAAAATATGATTTTGCTAGAATTTTGACCATTAATAACGATAAAAATATTTTTAAAATTCTTGAGGGTGTTTTTCAACCTTATTTTAAGGGCTAAAACTTTAAAATTGAGATTTCGAGAAGTAGGGCGGGAAAATGGCGGCTGCAATATAACGGCCAACTTATCGAATGTCACTAAATTTTAAGTTCCAATAAAAGATAGCTTTTTTTAGTTTATTTCTCAATCAGTATTATTTGCAAAAATAGTAAATATAGACTCATACAAATATAGAACACATGAAAAGACTATACAATAATACACTTTACACACATTAAAACACTTTATAGGTCTTATGCAACCGTCCTTTAAAGTACCACATTCGATGCGCCATTTTCAAATCATAAAATATGACACTAGATTCGTCACTGACACTTCCAAAAGTTCGTCGAATTAAATTAACTAAAAAAAATTTTTCAATTTTTCAGTCGTCCATATTGGCACCGCCATTTTAAATTTCGAAAATCTAACAGCGAATTTATTCTTTGAATGTTTCACATCAAGATTTTCATAGCTCACAGCCCGCCATGTTAGGTGCGCCATTTTGAATTTGGAAATAGGCCATACGGCATGGGAAACTAGAGACAATAGGCTACAATTTTTGCACATTAGCGTTGCAAAAATCCTTAACCAATTTTGGAGAGCAGGTTTCCAAGTTGCAAAGAATGCCACGTAATAAATATACATACATATTGTTTCGATTCTATACATAAAAACGCAATGAAATACAAAACAATTGTATTCAATCTTAACTTTCGATATACATACAATATTTCAATAATAAAATCGAGTTCACATTCGTTTCTTTAGAACAAGTGTCAAAACATTAAATAAAATATATCGAAAATAATTACGTAGGTTTCTGTTCTGGATCTTTCTTTGTAAAGAACGGGTTTTCCTAGAAGATACGAGAAATTATGCAGAATAGTATATAAGGATTCCTCTTACAAAATTAAAATAGTTTTAAATTAGACTGCGTGCGATGAAATAAAGTTGTAATTTAAATAACTACGATAGTGGTGATAGTTTAAGTGGAATATGATTCTTTTTTAAATGAAATTTAATTGTAAACTAAACGCTATGTCGTGCATATAAAACCGTGTAAATAGAAGAAGTTATTTTTAAAGTAGTTTTGGTAAATAAATTTTTAAGTTGTATTAAATAGAAATACTTTGAGTATTATTTTGGAAGCTTTAAACTGGAAATTTCTACAATCAACCGTTGGAGTTTCCAAGGTGTTGGAGGAATATTCCAGATAGGAATATTGTTTGCCGTGTTGTTTTTCTGTTATTGTCGAAAGATTAAGGTGTTGAAAACCTAACAAAACCTGGTGTTTTGCTTACTAATCAATGATTGAATCCAGGAAGAGATTCGGGAATTACGTTTATAGAATTGTGAGTAAAGCCAATTCGAAGGAAGGTTGTAAAAACGTAACAATATTTTGCATTAGAATTTAAGTAAACAAGACTAATATTTATTGAAGTTTATAGCGATTAAGACTCTCTTTGGTATTATCAGTTTACCCTGTGGCCAGCATATAGATTGAACTTGTACTTTTCGCTCGCCTCTCTAGTTTTAATGGCTTATTATTATAGGGTAAGTCCCATTGAATATGACATTTTCGATCATGTATGAGAAAGAACGAAGAAAGAGAAAACAGCTGCATAAAATTTATTGATGATTGTTAATCAATGTTGTAAGGGAGTACAAGTAGTTTGGAATGTGAAGATGTTAGAATATCTAATTATATTCTATCTCTATCTATTCATACTAACTAGAATCATTTATCTCGAGTGAGTTTAATCCACAACGGTGGAAACGTTTGGTGTTTATTTGGGATTTTAAAGGGGAGTTGGGAAGAACAACTAAACTCAAGTAAGTAAGGAAGTAATTGGAATTTTTTGTTGTTTGTGTTTGTGCAGTAGAGACTAGCCTTTACATTTTAAATTTTGATTCACACACTCACTCTTAATACATAACTTGATTGCTCCATGCGAACAAATTAATCAAAAAAAGGACATCTTCGGTATATTATTTAAAACATAAATCATTAACACCTACTTCTGACATTACGTGTGATTATCGTAGACATACACATAAAATCCAGATTTCTCTCATCTTAAAACAAACAAACAAACAGCTTTTTTGTTATTTGTCTATTTTAAAGTTCACATAAAAACCTTTGGTGTGCGGTACAAGTGAGTAGGCTCAGTTGGTATTATTATAATTGCCTAGTAAAAAGAAAACTGATTCATTTTTGGAATTTTCGAAAGAATGCAAGTTATTGTTATCGTGATTATGTTTCAATTTGTATTGCGTATAATTGAGATTAGTGTTTGTAGTTGTTGTAGAAAGTTTTTTGTTTGCTTAGATAACATTGTTGTGGGATTTAATGTAAAACTATTATTTTAATTTTAAGAAAATATCGATGGTTATGTTGAGTAAGTTTGTGACTGTTAATTTGAGTTTGCTTATCAAAGTCTGATGATCTACATTTATCCACCTGTATGGAATAAAAAGATTTAAAGAGCAATGTTTTAATTTACTTTAACTTTCTACACTATTTTTTTTATTTTTGTCTGTTTGAGTTCAGCTATAACGCGTTGTAAACTTCGTTTTGCAAATTAAACAATAAATAATTGGAAGTATGATAAATGGTTATATCTGTATGTATCATGTTTATAAAATTGCACTAAATCTTATTGTTTACTTTTTTGAATAAACATTAAATCTTCGTCTTCCAGTAAACAAAATTATATGTATTGTAAACATTAATAAGAGTATGTACAGTGTTTGTTTATATATCAAGTTATTATGCATCTGTTTGTTGTAGCAAAGGAATGATGGTTTATTTATTGGTGTGAATCGTTTTAGATGAAAGCAAGTTTTTTATTATTTTTGTAACAAATTTATCAATCATCATTTAACGGTTTGGTTGAATGCATTATGAGGTATGCAATTTAAAATTAGGTTTGACTAATCAATTATTTAGTGTGTGTCACAAAAGGGTCACTTTTTATAACGTTCAAACTCTAATAACACAGCACTTAATCTTTAGATTAAGTAATCACTATAGTAATAACGAATTACTGAAAGTTGGTATAGAAAGAACAATATGGATACTGCACACACCCTCAAAACACAATGTCAAAGCCACAAATCATAGAGTAGCACTAATTAGAATAGTACTTTATAACTAAAAATCTAAGCACAAATTTCGTTGTGTGGATTATCCAAATGGTACAGAGGCTGTTCTGAAGAACACATTTCCCTTATAAATTTGCTAAGTTGATATTTTAAATATTAAATTAAGAAATTTAAATATAATTGTATTGTTTATTTTACATTTTTATTGACAAGTTGTTCTTCCTTTTAGAGCCTTACTTTTAGTGGGTCAGTAATAAAAGAACTGACAAAGATGTAAGTCAAAATAGATTTATTAATAAAATCAAAAATTAAAAAAAAATGTTAATTGTCAAAATTAATCGACAATAGATCGTTTGTATTCTTGAAATACCAATAACATACAAAGTTCGAACATCTTCACCAAAAATTAATTTCATTTTATCCATTTGCTTTAGCTAATCGAGATAATAAGTGGGTTGAACTGTAAATTGTCATTTTGAAAATATAAAATTTTATGAGCACTCCAAGATTAAATGCCCACAGATATTTCATTGTTCTACTTCAAAAGCAATGATATAATGGATATCGATTTCAAAGTCCACCGCAAACACAGCATATCTGGCACTAGTGGAGTTCTATAGGAATGGCACTTAAATGAAGGTCGTTCCGTGTAAGCCGATATATCAAAACAACTATGGAAACCCTTAGAATAGAGAAAACCTAGACAACTTCTCTGCATTCACAAAGTGACAACTTGGTAAAGCTTGGTTGAAGATTTATATCAATTTATCGTTGATAACACTAGTTTACAAGAAAAATCTCCCTAAATAAAACTCAACTTTTCTTATTGATTTTGACCTGCCAAATTTTTCTTTATTCAACACTATAAATTTTTATATTTCTTGGAGCCTATTTTAAATTCAATTCTCTTTCTTTTAAGCAAAACGAATATCGGTGTTGTTTGCACCAAGTTATTCAAGTTTTTCCAAAAAATACCAAAACTTAACAATTAGAAAAAGAATTTTATACATGACAACATGTATAAAAAATGGGCATAGAACTTTCAGGCATAAATACAAAAATATTTGATGTATGACTTTTGTGACTAGGATCATCTGATACGTTATGAATAATATTTTTGGTTACGTCATTACGACAAATGAAGATTTCGGTCATATTTTTAATATAAAATGAAAATGTATGTGTCTGACTGAATTTGTAAATGAGAAGTCCATTTTTCACTAATTTTTAACGATACAATTTAAATGAAAAAATAATCAGAATTCAAAAAGTTTAAATATTTGGCTTACATATTTTCTGTATGGTGTATGGTGTATGGTGCGTATAACATGTATTATGTACAATTTGTACACATTAATGCACATTTAACAAACTTTTTTTCAAAATTGTTTTACGGGTAATGTTACGCAGGGCTTTAATCCAACAAACCAACACTATCTGTGATGCCACTGCGACAAAACGGATGATTCCCACTCTATCGTGTACGAGGAACTTCACCTGAAAACACATTCTCTGTTGAAGACTAGGCGTTTCAATACACTTACACAAAATCACTAAAAAAACAAGATAAGTTTATTTTTCGATTACAAAATTTACAGCAAGATCTTTTGCATGGGTGTTTAATCCCACATATTTGACGGATGCGGCAAAAACCTTCCATATAACTCTACAGGCTTAAAACATTTAAATAATTAAAAAACCTAACCTAAAAACCCAATGACAAATACCATTCCATTCCCTTTACCATCAGAGCTCAGTTGATGATTACTCATCTCTTCATCCTTTTGGTGTACTATAGTTTATTTTTTTTTTTTAATTTAATGAATGAATTTAATTATTAAAATTAATTTAATTAATAAAAAGTATGACTAGTAAGTAACAAAAATTTATTTTACATAAACAACATTTTTTTAAAACTAAATCAAATTAAAAACAAAATGTTATAACATTGGTTTGCGTTTATAAAGCTGGTGTATAACCAACGATAGATTTTTATACATTTTTTAAAAAGAAAAAAACGCTTTGCAATTTCAAATTTTATCAAAAACCAACGGACAAAAATTCTATTATTCCAATTTCGATCTACTTAATCAATACAACTGAATCATTAAATTTTAGCAAAGCTTCAAATATTAGACATCATTTTTGCAATATCTTCACAATTTCTATCTAATCGAACAATCAAATATTAAATAATAAATCTAAATAAAGAATTTTTTTTAAAAAAATCTTATCTTACATAATTTCATTCCATTCACTTTAAATCTATTATATTTAAGATGCGATAAAGTAACTAAACGTTTTCTTATAATTTTTCTTATTTACTTATAAAAAACAGAGAATCGAAAAAAAATTAGGCCAAAGTTGATTTAATTCAAATATTTATCTTTTTATAGTTTAATTACTGATTAGAATCTCTATATAATTTTATTAACTATTTATTGTACGGAAATTTTTTTAAAACTTTTAATAACAAATATAATATGTTATTTCAAATTAATTAAAAAACAATCGGAAATTAAATTAATTTTATAAAGAAATTGGATAAAAACATACATTTTAAAATTGAATGGAGTTAGAGAACAACAACTAATAGCGGAACTATTTTTGGATTTTAAATAATTTTTTTTAAATTGAAAAATTGGATAATGGATAAAATTAGGTTTATAGAAAATTTGTTTGGAGTTGGGCAATTTTGTGTGTAATGTCGGTGTTTTGTTTTGTTTTATATGAAATCTGCCAATGTTTAACAACAGTATATTGCGCTGCTAGTGCATATGGGGTTAAAAAATCAAAGTAATCTGACCGCAAAGAAATCTACCGCATTTACAGCGACATAGCAAATTAGTAGATAGTATATTAATTTGCATCTTATCATATTTAATATGAATTTACAGCGTGGATTGCAAATAGGGTTACCAACTCTTGAAAGCACGCGACCCGGAGATTTTATATTATACAAAAATATAATTCAACTAGAGGACCCCTGTGCATTTGCGCAAATTTTAAAACAAATATTTTTTTAAGCCTGAAATAAAATCACAATCCAAAATAATACGTCTATCCACAAGCAAAGCAATAAATTTAAATTGATATGAGAATAAAATTTGGAAGAAGTCAAAACTCCTCAATCATAGCCCTACTGATTCAAGCCATTTGCAATAAACAATGAACATTGCCATATGCAAAAAATTGGATTAGTGTTTTTGATTAAATGCTTTTGAATTTTTTTTATATGAAGTTTTATTTTTCCAGTGGGCGTTATGGAGATTTTTTGATTTTTTATATTGAGTTTTAATGTCCAAATTGCGCTACAAGTTCACGATTTTGTTTGTGCTAAAAAATGAGGCTTTAGTGCAGTCATTTAAGCGATCATGAGAGATAATAAGCTGAATTTTCGTATATACCTTCAGTTAGGCGTTCTAAAAGTTGCCTCCAAAGTCTCATCAAATCTCATGTCTGCGTCGTCAGTTATTCAAGGTCAAAGGTAACAAAAAACAGTTTTTCGCGATTATCTCGGTTTCTATTCCTCCAATGACGTTAACATGTATCATAAAAATTGTAGAGCATAACATTTGCAACAAATTTTATTTAGAAGAATTTCTTATGCGCTCAGCCCTTTTTGAGATAGAAGGCGGTGAAGTGGTTTCCTTTATTTCTTGCATCTGCTACTATATCAGCTGTTTAACCACAAAATAAACACAGTTTTTTTAAATCAAACACTTCATTCCATTTTTACGAGGTACACTGGGTGATAATAAAGGTTGATCTCATTCTAAACGTCGTTTCGATACCGCATGGAATTTTTACTGATGTACACTTTTCGACACACAACATGCACATTCACAGAAGCTAAAATATGTGACCTAAAATATGTGAAGATATGTGAAGTCTATGTGACCATCTTTTCAATCGATACTTGTAGTTTTTATGTTTTTACGCCACGCATCAAATTATCAAAATCATCTTCTGCAAGTGGTTTCTCACAAATAAAACACAAATCAGCCATTAATTTCAAAATTTTTGTCCGTCGTTGCCGAGATCGGAAACGAGAATGAACGACAATTATTCAAAATTCAAGGTAATATTCACGGTTGACCTTGCATTATAGTACGTATGGCTAAGCGCTGTGCGCTCACCGCCTTCTATATAAAAAACGGTTGAGCGCATGAAAAAATGTTTCTAATAAAATTTGTCGCAAATTTTATGCTCTACAATTTCTGTTAAAGATGCTAACATAATTGGAGCAACAAAATCCGAGATAATCGCGAAAAACTGTTTTTTTACGTTTGACCTTGAACAACTTACGATGCAGACACGAGATTTGATGAGACTATTGAGACAACTTTTAGAATGCCAAAATGAAGGTATATACGAAAATTCAGCTTATTATTTCTTATTCCGAGGTTGACACCTTTTTTATGCTAAAAGGACTGGACTATTTTATATCGGGGGTTTTGAAGAACTTCAAAAAATTTCGTATATTTGTTTCATTTATTTTAGTCTTTTTTGATTTGTTATACCTTTTTGTATTCTCTTCTTTCTCTTCTGTATGCTCTTCTTCCCTATGGCTACGCTTTTTCGTGGCTTGTGTATTTTATATATGATAAAAATTTAATTTAATTTAATCTCCATCATGCTTTATAATGAAATTAATACAGCATAATTTATTTTCCTGTAAACTCGTTAACTTTTTCGAGCCCCTCATAGTTTTGATTTTTCAACCATTCGTTATTGAACGAGACGTAATAACATTTTCCTTTATTGTCATTGTTTTGTTTGGGATTATTTTCATTTGACTGATATTTATTATTTAATAGTACAACTAACATACGCACAGTTCTATATTGGCAACTAATTAAATTCAAATGTCAAAACCATTCAAAATTAACAACAAAAAACTATTAAAATTAACCCAATATAGACATGAAACATCAATTAGCTTATACGAAATATGGAAAAACAAAATATCCAATGAACCAACATAAATAACCAAAATACTCATTGCAAAACTAAACTCGGCCGGCCGTTTTCTAATACACAGAGTTTCGTTTTTAATGTTTTCAAACGAATTCTGTTTATTTTATTTGAATTGAAAGAAATTTGACATGTTTTTATTTTTTATGTAATTATTATTTCGCCCGGAGATTTGCCTTCCAAACCCTGAGCCCGGAGATTTGCCGGCAAACCATGAGTCTCCGGGTGAAAAATACTCAGTTGGTAACCCTAATTGCAAAATAAATCTTTTATGACTTAAACACATTTTAATTTAATTTAGTTTAAATTGATATCTGTCAAACTTTTAAAAAAGTTAAAAAAATACTAGACCATTCCTCAAATTATTTCTCTGATTGTTGAACAATATTTGACGGAGAAAAGAAATTTGATGATTTAAATATTTAGGAACAGGATACGGTGTAGAAATCAAACATTTTTATTTGCATTGGTGTTTACAGCGTCAAATATGAATTTGAAAATAATTTGCTAGGTATCAAATCTAGATGTCAAATTAGTTGCAAGCTATTAAAAGAAAAAGTGTTTGCAGCACATATATAAATTGCATCTACTAATTTGCTATGTCGCTGTAAACGTGGTATTAAAGAAATATTTAGCTTCTTTAAGAGAACAACTTTTTTTAATGAAAATTGGAGCTAGATTGCATGATTGAATCGTTATCTGTCAATTATTAATGTTGTACGGTCCTTTGAGAACTATAGGAGATGACAAACCTTAAAAAATGCAAAAATGGTGTTTTTATAAGAAAGACGTTAACAAAAAAATCATATATGTATTCCCAAACTTCAATGAATCTTGGTACCTATACATATAACAAAATAAATTATTTTTTACAATTATTTCTGGTTTATTTCAAACTTATTTGTAGTTTAACCGTAGAAAAATTATTGTGTAAAACTCACACAACGATAATTTTTGCTCGTATAAATTTAAACCAATCGTTCATGTTTTATGCCATCATATTAGTATAATATTAATATCATTCTGTGCTCATGCTCGTAATACAATATACTATTATAAACATCAAAAACAAACATTTATATAATTTTGAGCTAGAAATTTTAGAATTACTAATTTTTGCACCAAAATAGATAGTAAATAATTTCGTATAATAGATAGATATTGAATATACAACTGCAATATGCAACATGCATAGATATTGAATATACAACTGCAACATGCACTAATCTCCCTTGACGCATAAACTACTATTTTTTAACATATTAAAAATTAAACTTTTTTTCAAATACAAATACTATAAATAAAATCAAAATTAGTGTTAAAGTTTAATTTGTTAGCCAATAAAAACCACATGAGAATAGTTAATTTATTATTAGGAAAATTTTAAATAAAAAATGAAAGTGAAATATGTCATATTGGAATCGATATGAGTTATGTATTTCATTGTAGTAGAGCACTCGTAAATTATTTATTGGTTTAAAAACTATAAAAAATTAATTAATTTGTTACCTCTCTTGATGTTTTGTTTCTCAATCGAAAGTTGTGGAAATTTATTTTTAATAAAATCAAGATTTGTGATTTATTATTGTTGTGTGTGCAGATTACAATAGTAGTGCTAAGTTTTGGGAAGGGTAATCCGTTGTGTCAAAAAGGATCAATCACATATGGTATTCCAATATTTTAATACGAGTAGAAAGTTTATTTTACATATTTACAAATGTTATTGAATTAGTAATTAATTTAATTATAGTTTTGTAATAAAAAAAATTAATTGTTATGTTTTTTGCAACTATATTAACTTATTTAGGGTAATGTGGTTTTGAACTTTTAAACCCACCTTAATAAACGAACATGTGATAATTAAGAATACAAGCATATGTATGACTTGGGATTAAAATATTTTAGATATGAAATTATTTAATACATTTACAAAAAATATCTAAAATCATGACTATCTTATATTTGTTTCTCTTTAGATTTATTACAGACAAGGTATGTACTGTTGCATACGTCGTCTCTTCCAAAAAATGTCTTATAGTTCTATAACAAACAATTTTCACAAGAATGACTAACGGTCAACTAGGTAAAATGGTAGAAGCATGAAGTATGATCTTCAAAAATCGTAGAAGCATGAAGTATGATAGTTTACAAGACCTGACATTTTTCGAATGAAAATTCAAAAGGTATAAATAGTAAAATGTTTAAAAATGTTGACAAAGACTCGGAGGTACCGAGTTAAAAGACGAATCAAAGCTAAAAATTTAAGTTTCTCCGCAAAAACTTCTACTTCAACTGCCCGAGCAGAAATTAGTTAGGGAAAATCTGAATACAGTCAGAGCGTACAATAACTTCTGATCCAATTGCGATCCCACTCAGAAAAATTTTAAAAATTTTTTTAATATAGTATATCAAACATACATGATTTTTTCAAAATTTTTAAAAACACTATCTCAAAAAAAGTTTTAAAAGATTTAAAAAATGGTTTTTGACCTATCATAAACGAGTTGCATATCAAATTAAACCTCGTATAATTATCTCTAAAATGAGTGGTCTAGTAGCTCTTTAAATTTTATACAACTTGAGATATTTGAAATTGAAACTAGAGCAAATGCAAGCGAGACCATATATTGGGACGATATTCCAAGATTTTGAAAATTAATTAAATAAAAACGAAATCAGATAAAAAAAATTTAAGAAATAGATTTTTACTTGTATAGGGAGAGTGATTTGTTTAAGTTTGGTAAAAATTTAAAATGGTCATGTTAGTGACTGGCTGGTTTGACATGGAATGGACCCATACAGTTTAGTTATTACTTCTAAGCGATTCAGATTGTAATGTTTTTTATTTTATTTTTACTATATTTTGTATTTAATTTATTTAAATTTAGCTATGATAATATTTTATATTTTTTAATATGACTGTTTTTCTTTTTGTGATTGGGAAAGTCTAATCCGGCCCGGATCTTAGCCCAAAGGTAATGCTAGACGAGTACGGTGAACTGGATTAGAGCCTAATCTGGCTATCCCAATCAGAGCTTGATAGGGCAAAAGCGTTACACTCAAGATCTGGGCCCAATCACATTGGCCTTTCAATGCCTAATCCGAACTAGAAACAACCTATCAGGGCCCTATTTGAGCTCTGACAATTTTCTGCCCCAATAGCTATGTGAATTAGCCTAAAAAATATGTATTCGTGCTCGTAAGCAAATGTGGTTCGTACAACACTGTATTGTTTTCATATCATTTGCTATTTACAAAAACGTTTTTATTGATTGCTTTACAAATGTGCTTGGGGAATATTCGGCTTAAAGGGTCAGGAAAATTAACTCAATTCTTAAAAACGGTAATTTTGCCTTCTTAAGGAGAGTTTTCCTGATCAACTTGTAGTCAAAAAGTTAACTATAAAACTTTTTAATACGTCCTTGAAAAATGATTTCTTATCTCAATTCCAGTGCTGTTAAAGTAAATAGTGTTTGACATTATCTTAATTTAAATAACTAAAGTAAAGCAGTATAATTTTTATTTTTTGTTTTTTGTTGAGCACTAGATATTTAATATAAAAATTATGGTTATGTGAGTTATGAAAAACACTCATTTTTGATCTGATCCGAACTCTAAAAGAGTTTATTTCCTACCTTTTGATTTCAACAGCTCTATGCTGTCATTGTCAAATTTTTTTCTAAACTCAGTTTAGAAAATACCCTAACAAAGTACCTTGACAGCATGCAAGGTTGTACAACTGGTCTAGTAATGGTCAATTACTGGCGACCAGAAACGCAGCAATGGCCGAGTACTTTCAACCATGACTGGGCCATTAACACAATTTTACTGGATGATAACTTCGAAGCAATGACCCAGACAAGGTTGTACAGTTGGCTCAGTACTGGACCAATAATGATGACCAGTACTGTAACAATGGGCAAGTACTGGGAACCATGACTGGGTCATTAAAAAATATTAAATATTACCATATGTAAATTTAAATAAATTAAATACAAAATAATTTAAAATATAATAAAACTGACAAACGAAAAAAATTTTAAACTTCCCAAACAAGATTGTACAACTGGTCCAGTAATGATCTATTACACGCGACCAGTAATTCAACAACATGACTGGGCTATTTAGATAATTTTACTACATGCTAACTTCGGACAATAAATGGCTGCCATTCAAGGCCAGAGAAAAAAAACAAAAATGGCCCATACAAAATCTAGTAACGAACCAATAAAGATGTCCAGTAATACAGCAATGGTCGAGTACTGGCAACCACAACTGGGCCATTAAAAAAAAAATAAAATATTATCATATGTAAATTTAAATAACTTATTTACAAAATAATTCAAATAAAATAGAAATGTCTAATGAAAAAAAATTTGAAACTTATACCAACCTTATCATTATTATCAAATAGTCTTTCGGCCGAGAAGCGATAATATATAAACTATAGGTGAAATATTTTAAGCTATATGTTTTTAAAATGGATATTACTCTAGTGAATTTTAACCAAATGACATAGATTGGCGAATTGATGCCAATAACAATAGTCAATTAATATTAACCATTAACGGGCTATTGATTGGCCATTTAAATTAAAGTGTACCGGCTATTTTCTATAAAGTGTAGATAGGCCGATTCATGGTTCCAGCAATGGCCCAATAACATTGCTTGGCCGTTCACAGGTAACTGTATGCTGGCTCTTTTCTGTAAACCATAGAACGGCCGAACTGTTAACCATTAATGGGCCAGTGCTTGGCCGTATTTCAAGGTCCAGCAAAGGACCCAAGGTCCTGATTGGGATAAGAATTAATAAATTCATTGCAAAAAGTATTGAAATTTGATCGGAATAATCAATATTTTTTTAATATGATATGAATAATAATTATTATTTTTAGAACATACTTTTAAGAAAAACTTTGAAATTTCAAAAACCATTCCGTGCTAATAGCATCAAATACAATTTCATAACAAAAGAATCAAACTTTTTATACCAAACAGACCACCTACAACTTACTCTATATACATAATATCAATTCAAATCTCAATAGATTTTATTAATCTTCATTAATTTAATTTAAACATCAAACCGAAATCGAATTGTAATACGAATAATCGACCATGCTGCTTTGTATATTTATCAAACAATCTTCACGTGTGTTATTTATAATAGGTTCAAATAAAAAAAATTTTGATCATAACCATCAATTTTTATTATTATTAGAAATTAATCTTAGACTATTCAATCATCTCGATTATTTTTGGTTTTCTAATTTTATCTTATAATTTCTAAAAAAAACTTATATTAATTGAATGTTATCCCATCAAAATTTTGTTGGATTTTTTCTTCATCTCGCAAATTTTTTATTTTTGACTTTTGACTCTCTTATAATGACTTTTTGTCATCATCTTCAGAACATCAAAAAAACTTATGTAATTTATTCAGTTATAATTAGGCTTGATGGATTAGAATTTATTATCATCAGATGTTTTATGATGTATCTCAAGTTTTTTTTATCGTAGACGATGATCGTGAAAATTTATGACCAACAAACATTATTTTATATATACATATGTATAACTAAACGAATATTTTAAGATTTCTGGCTATCCTAAAATGAAAGAGTTTGAGGTTTTATTTTATAAGTTTTTTTGACAAAACAAATTTAATTACGAAGTATTGCACAAAATTCTGAATTTAGAGATAAAAACAGAGAGATACTCACATGCTTCGAGTTTAAAGTTGCTGGCGCTTGTGCTTTAATTCATACGAATGCAATATTAAAACTGTAAACTTTTTGTAGGGCCAAACTTTATATAGAAACACAAATTAACATTTTTATTTCATTTATAGTCCAGTCATTTTAGCATAAAAAAGGGGTCAACCTCAGAATGAGAGATAATAAGTTGAATTTTTGTATATACCTTCATTTTGGCGTTCTAAGTGTTGTCTCAAAAGTCTCATAAAATCTCGTGTCTGCATCAAGTAAGTTATTCAAGGTCAAATGTAAAAAAACAGTTTTTCGCGATTATCTCTGTTTCTATTGCTCTAATTATGTTAACATCTACGACAGAAATTGTGGAGCATAAAATTTGCGACCAATTTTACTAGAAACATTTTTTCATGCGCTCAACCGTTTTTGCGATAGAAGGCGGTGAGCGCACAGCGCTCAGCCATACGTACTGTAATACAAGGTCAACCGTGAATATTAGCTTGAACTTTGAATAATTATCGTTTATTCTCGTTTCCAATCTCGGCAGCGGCGGACGTAAAATTTTGAAAATTATGGTTGATTTGTGTTTTATTTGTGAGAAACCACTTGCAGAAGGTGATTTTGATAATGTGATGCGTGGCTTAAAAACTTAAAAAACTACAAGTATCGATTGAAATGATGGTCACAAGGACTTCTTAAATATTTTAACTTCTGTGAATGTGCATGTTGTGGGTCGAAAAGTGTACATCTGCAAAAATTCCATAGTCAAGAAAAAGAGAAAACGTCTTCACCGCCCTCTATCGCAAAAACGGCTGAGCGCATGAGAAATTGTTTCAAATACAATTTGTTGCAAATTTATGCTTTACAATTTTTATAATAAATGTTAACGTCATTGGAGCAATAGAAACCGAGATAATCGCGAAAAACTGTTTTTTGTAACCTTTGACCTTGAAAAACTTACGACGCAGACACGAGATTTTATGAAGCTTTTGAGGCAACTTTTAGAACACCAAAATGAAGGAATATACGAAAGTTGAGCTTATTGTCTCTCATTCCGAGGTTGATCGCTAAAATGACTGGGCTATTAGTCTTTCACATCATTTTCCGTTTTAAAAATGGTTTTCGATTGTTTTTGGTTACCTACTTTTAACTTTTCATATTAATGACACAATTTTATTGAAATTATTTAAGGCTGAGAAAAATGCTAAACAAGAATATTGTTTTAAAAGGTTAATATGTATTCGATTTAGTTTGGAAGAATTAGACAAGAAATGGGTTAGTGCTGATTCAACGGGCAGCTCATTTTTATTTCTAGAGAAAATTGGTAAAAAAAAATTTATTGTATAATAAACTACTGGTAACTACAAACAAATAACAAAAAATTAAAAAAAATTCAAAAAAATTAAATTATCACAGTGGTTTGAGCCGCTATGTCATGTGCAGTTAGGGTTTTGTTAAAAAAAAATCTCAAACCTTTAAAAATTGTTTTTAGTGCTGGTCGTGAAAAGCAATTAATTGTAATAATAATAACAATTGTAATAATTATAAGGTTATTATTACGGATGACTTCAACGAGCACAACAAATCGTAGTTAAAGTTTTAAAAAACGACCGATGATGACAGCAAGTAATAGAAGTCTGCCAAAAATGTTTGCCGTGTCGTAGGGGTTGTCTTTAATTTTTATGAGTCCAATTCAACTAACACTCCTCGTAATGGCAATCATATATTTTTCAATAAAATGATATATTTTTTAATGAAACTTACCAGACTTACTACACTTAAAGTATGGTTTAACAAAGACAGTTCTTACAACTTCTTTTAATATTTCCAGTAAATTAACATTAGGTTAAATTTGCTCACTATCAATTAATTACAAAACGACCACACAGATTTATCTTTATGGCATAATCGTTTTTTTTATTTATTTAGTTGTATAAGTAAAAAGTAACTATACAGATAAGAAATTTGTTTCGGAAAAATACTCAATAATAAAAATAACACTACTTACATAATTGTTCGACCTCCCAGTTTGAATATCCTCACGCTCATTACTTTTTCGATCACCCTCATCATCACGATAGTAATCCTCATTCGAATTAAATGGCAAAGGATTGTTTTTCGATCGATGATAATTATGATGATTCGATTTCAATGATTTCGTTTCGATTTTTTTATATTTCCTTTCACGTGACTCAATATTATTTAAATTACTATAGTGATGTGTGTAGTAATGTGATTGACGACGATGTGGGTATGCAAACATATCATATGCACTTTTTACTTTTGCTATCGGTGATAAAGTTGTTGTAGTCAATTTGGTTGTTGTTGTTGTTACTGGTGTTGTCACAGCATCATCATAATAATCATCATCGATGTCATCTTCATCATCATTTTCATCATCATAATGATTATTTTTATTAATTTTAGAAATAGTTATATGTTCATCAGATTGTGGTAATGGGGTTGTTGGTTTTTCAGTTGTAGTTAATATAGTTGTTGGTTTAATTGATACACGATTTGTATCACTATCGTGATGTCGATGGCGTAAATGGTGCTGCTTAATTATCGTTTGATCCGACAAGCGATGATAATGAGGATTGCGATGATTCTTCGGTCCGAACACATGTAACGCTTCATCCACTTCACTTTTTGAAAAACTTTTCATTAAAACTGTCTGACTACAAATTGTCAGTAGAGTAATTAATTTTATCACCGTAATTTCCATTTTTTAAGCCAACCAAAAATATGTCTAAATTTCCACAAACGCAAAAATAGAAAAGGCAAAAATAAATTTAATCGGAAAAACTATTTAATTTAAACACTTGAATGAAATGGGTTTCAAAAAAACACTTAAATTTGTACAAATGTCGATTTTGTTTATAATAAATTTTAGACATTTTCCTATTTTCTTTTTTCTTATCAATAATAATATTTTTTTTTAATTTTTTGGCACAAATTCTCAATTTTTTAATTTTATTTTTCACTTTCTTCACATTTTCAATTTTTCAATTTTCAATTTTTCATTTTGCATATGATTTTATTTTAACATCACACTTAATTTCACATCACACTTTTGTTTTACTAAAAATAATATTTCTTTTTTTTTCTTTAAAATGCAAATTAATTATAGAAAACCGACACAATATTCATATAATACAAAAAAAATTATCATCTTCTAAAATAACAAAAAATTGTCTAAACAAAAAATTATTAAAAGAAAACTGAAATAATCATAAGAAAATTTAAATTCCACTTAGTGGTGATTCAATAAAAAAAATAACAGGATCGAGACGAAAATACAGATTATTTTTGTTTATTTATTTTATAAGTAACCAGTCGCGACTATTCTGTGTCTTCTGCGAGACTGAAGTTAAGAAACAAAACTTTTATAAAAAATACGCTTTTGAATAATTTTGTTTTTTTTTTAAGGTTTAAATCTTATATTAGTCTGTACAAAGTTATTTATGGACCAGTATGTTGGTTTAAGAAGAATATGAAAATAAAAGATAAAAAAATTCAAGTATGAAAAATATATTTTGTTCGGAATTCGGCTTACAACAGTAGTTGGATTGTATTGGATTTACTTCGAGACTACTTTTATTTTTCTTATTTGTAACACATGTGCTTTATCTCTTTCTAATTATGTGTCGTGTTAGTACATTGTATATATTATATTATTTTCTTCAATGAATTTGTTTTTCTTTAATCTTAATGATTTGGTTTTGTGTCTCTGAAGTTTTTTCTTTTGTGTTCGTGGTTTTGTTTGGATTTTAAAATAATTAATCAATTTTGTTTTGTTTATCATTCATGAGTAATCAAAATTGAAATTTTGTTGGTACGTCTTTGTTGTGTTTTTATACAGTCGATATTCGTTGTTTGCGAAGTAAACATCAAATTATCAAGTTATAATCAAATTTTTTCAATATTAAAATTTCTAACTGTGTTTTATTTTTTGTTTGGATTTGTTGTTAGTTATAAATTCAAATCAAATTAAAGTTAAACATTGAAATATAAATTGATTGTTTTGTGATTATTGTGTGTGGATGCTCACAAATAAAAGAACTATAAGTCGCCAGATGCGTAGCCTCCCTAGGAGCTCGCTCAGCAGCATTAAACAGATGAGTCAAGGCATTAAAATGAGTGACATCCCAACAGTAAACAGGTATGCAGGTTTACCGCCTAACGTTAATTTATCAAAATATGCAAAAACATCTCAAACTAGTTCTCCGTATGGTGAAAGTTCTAGAAAACCTGTAGAAAAAATTCCTCCAATAATTACAAAATCTTCCTCAACGGAGATTCATAAAACTATGAAGGAACTAAATATTTCAAAATATAATATACAAATAATGTCAATTGGCATAAAAATACTTACATATAGCCTATCAGACTATAACAAAATTTTTACTAAATTAAAAGAACATAACAATGGTATGTTCTCATATACGCTTGAGGAAAATCGTTTTGTTAAATTTGTACTATGTGGGCTCCATGATATGGATACAAATGAAGTTAAGAAAAGCCTCGAGAATAGTGGCCTGAGTCCTGTTAATGTTTGGAAAACTATTCCTAAAAAATATCGTCGAAACAGTGAAGATGCCCTTTATTTTGTTGCTTTCAAAAAGGGATCAATGTCTCTGAACCAATTAAAAAATATTAGATTTGTTAATAACACAGTGTGCAGATGGGAAATTTGTCGATCCACCAGCAAAGGTCCTCTCCAATGTTATAAATGTAAAATGTATGGTCATGGAGCGAACGCATGCTACATGAAGCCAAAATGTAATTTCTGTGGTGGAGATGAACATATTGATGATATGGAGTGTCCTTTACAAAACGATATTACTAAACAAGTTTGCTGTAATTGTAGTGGAAATCATACATCTAACTCTATAATTTGTCCAGAAAGAGAAAAATACATTCAAATAAAAAATCATCTGAATCTAAAAAATAAGTTGAGTCGACCTTCAAATCAACCAACGTTTTCATTTCAACAACAGGATTTTCCTATTCTTCCTTCAATACCTCATCAAAACAACAATAAAAATTTTAATAATAATAATAATAATAATAATTTTGTTAACAAAAAATGCAGTTCAGTACAGTGGTTCAAACAAATGCAATCAATCATGAAAATTCAATTAATATTAATTCAGATAGCACAAATGATTTGTTTGCACCACATGAGTTATTACAAATTCTCAAAGAACTTGTTTCAGGACTTCGGGGGTGCCATTCCAAAGAAGAACAATTTGATGTTATGGCTAATATTGCTATTAAATATGTCTGTTATCCATAATTCTTTAAAAATTTGTGTGTGGAACGCATACGGTATAAAAAATAAAAAATTTGAGGTAATTCAGTTTTTAGATAATTTTAATATTGATATATTACTTATTAGTGAAACGCATTTAAAGCCTTCTATTTCATTTTCGATTCCTAATTTTCGATTTTATCGTAATGATAGAGAAAATATTCGCAGGGGTGGTGTTGGTATTCTTATAAAAGATTGCATTAAACATTCGCTTCTTCCTGACCTTAAATTAAATTGTATAGAATCCCTGGGTATTAATATAATAAGTAGTGATAATAATCAACTTAAAATATTTTCTGTATATTGTTCATATTCGAATTCTGAGCATCTCAGAAATGATTTTATAAAAATTTGTAGTGGTAATATTCCTTACCTAATTGGTGGTGATTTAAATTGTAAGCATCCTAACTGGTTTTGTCCTAGAACTAACCGCGGTGGTCGAACTTTATATGATTATTCTATTAACTCTGATTGTGTTGTTATCGCTCCCCAAGATCCTACCCACTATAGTCCTGCTGGAGTCCCTAGTATTATTGACATATTTTTAACAAACAACCCTCAGTTGATATCCGAAGTTAACACCATTCAAGCACTCTGCTCCGATCATCTGCCAGTCCTCTGTTCAATAGTATTTAATAATCAAGTAGATCATTGCCATCGTAGATACTTTAACTATAAAAATGCTAATTGGAGCATTTATCAGAATCATATTTCATCTGAAATTGAAAATTTCAATTTAAGTTCAATTCATACTATTTCAGATGTCAACGTTGCAGTCGATTTTTTGACAGCATCCATTTCTTCAGCTCGTGATCTATCCGTACCGCTTGTGCCTGTTCTTCCAACTGATAAATTGTTATTATCTGATCAAGTGTTAAGTTTTATCAGACACCGAAATTCGCTTAGAAGATCTTACCTCAGAAGTCGCCTTGCTCACATTAAAACCTCAATAAACTTGCTAAATAGAATTATTAAATATCATATAAATATTCTTTATAATCAAAAATGGCAAACGAAGCTTGAATGCTTGGATAATGGTTCAAGAAACTTCTGGAAAACAACTAAACATTTTAAAAACCATCGCAAGTCCATTCCACCATTAGTTACTCCCAACACTGGAAATCGAATTTTCTTAAATACAGAAAAAGCACAAGTATTGGCTGATGTCTTCCTTGACGCTCATCAAATTCCAAACTCCAATATTGTAATTGAAGAACAAGTGAATGACTTTTGCACTAATTTCAATAATTTGGATAACAATGCTCCAATTTCTGAAATTCGCCCTTCTGAAATTTCTGATATTTTGAAATTCCTTCCAAGGCTCAAAGCTCCAGGTGTAGATAATATTCCATTTATTTTACTTAAAAATCTTCCTGAAAGTGGAATCCATTTTCTTAAGATAATGTTCGAGTGCTGCTTGAAGCTAGGTTATTTCCCAATTCAATGGAAAAAAGCTAAAATTACTCCTGTTTGTTTATTCATCAATGATATTCCAAGAGATAGTGAATGTAAATTATCATTATTTGCTGATGACACTGCAATATTTGTGTCAGATGAGCTGGCGGTATCTATTATCAATAAGCTTCAATTGTACCTCACTAAAATTCTCGAATTTTTTAAAAACTGGAAACTTAGTATTAACATATCAAAATGTGAAGCCATTTATTTTACTAGGTGTAGAGCATCCCGTAAACTTCCACAACAACCTTTTCTGATTCAAAACTCTTCTTTGGAATGGAAACCTTCAACTAAATATTTAGGAATTTATTTGGATAAATCATTAACATTTAAAACACACGTCACTCAAATACAACAAAAATGTAATGCATTGTTCAAAAGTCTATATCCTCTACTCAACAGAAATAGTAAACTGAATAGTCATAATAAGACACTAATTTACAAGTGTGTGATTCTTAATATCATACTTTATGGTGCACCAATTTGGTGGGATATTGCTTTGTGTCATAAAAAGAAATTTCAAATTATTCAAAACAAATTTCTAAAAACTATATATAAACGCCCTAGACGTTATAGCACTTTAAGACTGCACAACGAATTAAATATAAAGCTTGTCAATGTAGTTGCTAGAGAAGCTAATGATAGATATATAAATAAATTAAATTGTATTGAAAATGAGTTAATAAATGCAATTAGCTTTACTACCGCTTAATTTTTGCAACGTAGCTTTTAAGTTTAGATTTAAGTAGGTTAGGTAAATATAAGTTTTTTATTAGTTACTAAGCAGACTGAACTGCATTTGAAAATATAAACATTCTTTTTCACTTATTTTTCGCAATACTCATACTAATTAATTTCATCTGTTGTAAAGCTTACTATTAAAAGCTGATCTCAGTAAACTATTAAATGTATACAACTGTATTATAAAATTTAAAGTCATTAAAGGATTATTATTATTATTTTTATACAGATTAAAGTTACGGGATATTAGTTTTAATTTGGATTTAATTTTGATGTCATTAGATATGAGACTTTAATTATAAGCAATTGGAAATTCGTTTACATAGTCAAAGAATTTTTAGTATTCTTTTCTTTATAGTGACAGAACATGTTTAGTTGAATGGTCTTCTTGGGCTCTATAAGCTATTTTGTAAACCTTACTATCTGAGATAATCTCTTACTCCGTTTTTTATTTTAAATAGTGCCATTAGCTATACGTCAATACGCCATTTGCATAACGTTAAGCATATTTTATCTGTAACATCTTATGACGAGTATGCAAAGTTTTAAAGGTAGATCAGTTGCAGGTAAACTACATTTTATTTGTATGGTTAGATTTCATTTGATGATTACCACATATTTTTTACTTCGTAAAGCGCCTGTCCTTGACGAGTCTGAAATTTTTGGTTCTGCCATTTTCCTCGATTCAGCCGCTTTTTCGAGGTAAATTTGCTACCACAAATTTTTTTAACTATGGGGGAAGGAAATTTGTTTTAGAACACGAGGGTAACGTTGTCCGAAAAAACTTTGTCGGCTATTGTCGCGTCCGACAACCCAAACATGCCAAAATGTCAATTGTCAGACTCGACAAATGAAATTGGCGTGGGGATTACCTTACGTGGGGCTGGGGACTACCCAGGGACTACCTTATGATAGCATTATCAACGGTATTATTTCGTTGATTCTCTTAAGCGCTGTATTGATTTAAAAATTGATTTACTGATGGACCACCATAATAGGATACTATATATTGACATTTATTGCTTGATGTATTAGCACTTTGCTGTTCAAAGAAGATTTTGATTTTTACCAATTAAACAGTACTGTATAGACAATTTTGTTTTAATTTGGCTGCATTTCAGTTTAACAACAAGTGTTTGGCATGCTAACCTTTTACCTAGAACAGCCCAGAATAAGCACTTCTAGTAATAAACAGTTACGTTTTCTTAAAGTATGTGTAAGTGTTGCATTAGTGAATTAATTTTAAGTTTACTTTTAAGTTTATTCGCCATTATATAAACCAACAAGTAATTATGTTCAAATCGTTTTGTTATTCTTGCTCGAGTAGTGGTTTGAGCTTTGAGAACTCTAGCAGGGATACCAAAATGTCGAAATCATAGTTTCTATGGCGACTGACAAATCAGTTCTGTACAATACGAATAATAAAATAATACCAGCACACTGTCTTGTCGAACAGCAATTCTGATAATCCTTAGTTGTAATTTCGATGTGTTTGTCTCAATTCTGTGAGGTGTACGTATGCAGTTTAGCTACACGTTTATAATCACGACGATATTAATCTGCAAAATCAAAGCATTTCTACGAACAAAATCCATGAAACCACAACAAACTACAAAGATTATCATTGATATGAATTATAATTAAATTATAACACAACATTATTTATTGAAAGTTTTTTAAAATTTTATCAAGTATTTCTTAATTTATTCCTTTTTTGTGTAACATCAACACAAGTCACATTGATTCATCATTATCATATAAAATAATCAAAACATTTTAATTTTCACTTTACAAAAAATTGTTTATAATTTTTTCATGTTAGTTATGAAATTAAAGATATTAATTAAAAATTCGAAATCGGTTTTTAATTTATAGTTTTAAATATGAAATTAATTATATTTTGAGGGTCAAGGTCAATTAAAAGTTTCGTTGTTCGCTTAGAAACAAATGGGCTGAGTTTATTAAATTGATTCGGAAATTTAATATTATCGTGTGAAAGATTTACACCTTTGTCATAGCTATTAGCTTATACCTATATCGTTTTTATTACAGTAAAATGTTGTATGCATTTTTAATTTTAAATAGAAAACACAACAACAAAAATGTACTAGATATAACACAAATATTCTCGGTACTTTGAGGCAAACATATTGCTTTTTGAGTTTAGTCGAAAATGTTTCCCATAATATATTTCTCAAAAAAATTGGGAAACAAAATATATGAAAATCATTCCTTCGTTTTCGTAAGTTGTGACGGCCGACCGGCAGACAAATGGACATTTTTTTTGCTTTTTTAGAATCGTTATGACCTAAAACGACGAAGAATACCAAAAAAAGTGCGGGTAATATTTTCACTTTTGGTTCGAGATTGTAATACATATGTTTTACCGAAGCAAAACTCCCAAAACTAATACAATTTAAAATTGTGTAAACACATATGAAGGGTTCCCTCCCGAAAATTCTTACAAGAAAATTTTATAGGTACTTACATGATCATGATCATTTCTTGTAGAGAATTGGGACAAGAAGTTTACAAGATCATACAAGATTTACATAGGATCTTTTATAGTTCATGTAAGAACCTAACAAAAATTTCTACAAGAATTTTTGCCAGGGTAGGAACTTACATGATCATGATCATTTCTTGTAGAGAATTGGGACAAGAAGTTTACAAGATCATACAAGATTCACAACGGATCTTTTATAGTTCATGTAAGATCCTAACAAAAATTCCTACAAGAATTTTTGCCAGGTTTTAACTTAAGTAAATACGAGATTACTTCGGTCTGTAGCCTGATTCTCTAAGCGATAAGGTAAAGTGTAAACGTTAAATTATCTTGCTGTTTTTGAGTATTAGAATTCCGTAATTTTTTTCATGATAAAATGTAAACTCTCAAGATAAATATACGTCAAAACTTTACCCAAATATTTTATCTTGGGATAAATTAACACAAACTATTATTAGTACTTTTTTGTGAATTATTGTAAATTGTTTTGTTTAATAAAATTAATATCGATATAAGTAAAAAGAATTTTCTCTTACTTCTAAGGCCGCAATTAGACTATTGCAGAACTCTGCAATATTTCTGCAATGGTATATTGTAAAATATTCATTACAGAAAAGTTTGGCAATGAACTCATTGCAAAACATTGCAATGAGTCAATGCAATGTTTTGCAATGAGTTCATTGCCAAACTTTTCTGCAATGAATACTTTACAATATACCATTGCAGAAATATTGCAGAGTTCTGCAATAGTCTAATTGCGGCTTAAGGAATAGATAAAAATTAAGTGAAAATACAGTACAAAGCAAAGAAAGTTTTAGTTATTTTCGTTATACATATATCATTGCACGTGAACGGGAACAACCAAAAAAATTTGTTCTTCAAATTTTGGGGATTTATAGTACTACATCAGAAATGAAATGGTTTTAGATTTACTCAATCAGTTTTGAAATGTTTTTAGATTTTCTGGCCAACTTCTTTGCCGTCAGTGACAATCCCAAATTTGAAATTTTTTCTAGAATGATAAACGTCTTTATTTTGTAGGCAATTTAACTAGAATAAAATTTTAAAAAAATATAGATCGTTAGCATTTTTCGCGAAAAATACAATAAAAATATTTTAAAAAATTTTAAGGGTGGTTTCTTCGCTTATTTAAAGGTTTTAAAGTTTAAAATCAATTGTTCGAAATGTATGACTCGTTATTTTTAATTTAGTTTAAAATATGCACTTTCAAATAATTTTCACCACGTGAAGTTGGATCGATGTGAACGCTAGAGGGCGCTGAAGGCGAAAAACACAGTTTTCTCGTTGTTCTAAAAGTTTATGATTTTTTTCTCGGAAATAGCACCATGTACGAAAATTTTGCTTATAATAATTTTTACTTAGAATTTTACGTAGATTACGAATATATTTTTCGATTTAAAAAACTTGTCAATTTAAAAAATGTTAGCCACCATTTTAAATATTAATAATTTGACATCAGATATGAAATCAGTGACCATGGTCATCTCATGATACATTCTTTGAGCCGAAATGCCGAATGCCGCATATGTTTAATTTAGTGTTTATAACAAACTAATCTATTTGTATTTGTCTGCCATTGTAACAAAGAAATTGCCATACATTTTATAAATTTGTTTGTTAAAACCAACAAATAGATTAAATTAAAGGTCAAAAATTAACAAACTTGTTCGTTATTTTAACAGTTTGGTTGTTGTTTTTTCGTAATAATCAACAGACATGTCTGTCAAATTTACAAACGGCTCGTTGAAAATTGTTGTTAAAGTAAATTTACCCATCATCAATTTATTGAATTCAAAGAACAATTTGTAGGATAAAAATTAAAAGAAATGTATGTCGAATAAACGCTCATTTCTTTATATTTTGCAAACACTTTCAGAAATAACGAACCAGTAGCTGCTACATTTAAAAACGAAAGCACCTGTAAATAATTTTGGTAAACAAAAATAGCTTTTAAAGAATTGGGCAGATACATTAAACGGGGTTTGTTTTGTTCTTAATCGCGAATTTTGCCATATTTTCACTCGAATCAAAACTGATTTAGTTTTTTAATTTACAACATTTTAATAAAATATGTGTGCCGTTTATTATTCTCTAAATTATTTTTATTTCAACAGGCAAAATTTCTATCGCACATAGAATTTTTCTATCACTTTCACAAATGATTTTGACATTAAAATATCTTGCTGACAATAATTTTATCTTGGACACTATTTTTTTTTACAGAATACGATTTAAGCGTGTCAAGATAAATTTAAGCGTAAACTTTTGATTGTGTAAAATATATCACATTTACACATTACAATTTATCATGTTTTTTAGAGAATCAGGCTACTGAAAAGCCTAAGTATTACAATTTCGTGCTAAAAGTGAAAATTTTACCCCAACTTTGTTTGGTATTGCTCGACGTTTTAGGTCATAACGATTCTAAAAACGTAAAAAAAAATGTCAGTCTGTCTGCCGGCCGTCACAGTCGACAAAATCTAGAAAACCGATTTCAAACATTTCTTTTCCAAATATAGGTTAAATACTTAACTTAATTGGTAGAGCCGAAAGGACGATCTGTTCGGTAGCTGTACCGGAAGTGTGTCAAAAAATTATTAAGTGTGTAAACACGAAAATTTGCATTTTTTTTGCTTTATAAACGTTCATTGTGATAGTAATGATAGTATGAGTAGTAACATTGAATGTGGAGCAATCTTAATGGTCGGAATCTGTATGTGAAACCAAAACCTTGATTATTGTATTATAAGTGTGTCAAAAATACAGTTAAGTGTATCAAAAGAAGGATTTTTATATATTTTGTTTCCCAATTTTTGACTAGAAAGATATAAAACATGAAAGTTATTATTTGGATAACATGAAATGTAATTAAACATTAAATTTGACATGAAGTGTGTCAAAAAAATCGTTAAGCATGTTAAAAAAATGGTTTTCATTTACTTTTTAACCAAGTTTTTTGAAAAACACATTGAACATGAAATAGGACATGGACTATGGTTCAACTTCTCCCAACTAATAGGAACAGTTGGAAAATATCGATTTGCAGATTAAATGTCGTTTTTTAAGAAACATTGTATTAATAGATAGATGTTTCTTAAGTAATTTTTTGTGTGATTCCAGATACCACGACTTCTGAAAAACAGGCACAGTTGAAAAATAAATTTGAATTTTTGATTTCGTTGTAATTTTTGCAATATTTTTGGAATTTTGAAATTTCAATCTTTGATTTTGGATTAATTTTTGGAATATTTTTAGAATTTTGAATAAAGATTAAATTTTTGATTTTATTATAAATGTTGGAATGTTGAAAAAAGTTTGTATTTTTAGATTTTGTTATAATTTTTGCAATATTTTAAGAATATTAGAAAAAGTTTGAATTTGTTATAATTTTTGCATTATTTTTGAAATTTTGAAAATAGTTTCAATTTTTAATTTTGTAATAATTTTGGGAATATTTTGGAATTTTGAAAAGTTTAAATTTTTGTATTTATTATGATTTTTAGAATATTTTTGGAATTTTGAAAAAGTTATACTTGTACTTTTACAAAGAATTTTATGTTTAATAAACATCGCTGCCCAAAACTTGTAACCCATATTGTTGGCTTACAATTAGGGAAATTAAAAATTACATTCATCAGACAACCCTATTATTACAAATCCAAAAATTAATAAAACTCTTATTTTTGAATGCAAATTCAATTGATTTCTAAATTTCGATCAAGTAGGATTGCTCACTTTTTTTAACCGAGATAATTATAAAAGTTAAACAAATTGTTTCTTTTTGCAAAATTATTGCATTGTTTAAACTTTGAAGTGTGTTAGAGTTCATTTAATTGTTAAATAAAAATATCGGTTTGCTGTGAAAAATCATAAAAATAATAAATTGAAAAAATCCTATAGTTTAATGTTTTCATATGTTTCAAATATTAATTAAACATTAAACATAATTGTTTTAAGTTGAAAACGTTATAAAGTTTGTACATATATACAGTTAACGTGAAAATTCTTTAAAGTGATCTTTAAATTGCATTGTGTTTGAAAACCATTTAAATTACATAACGGAACTATTGCCGTAAGATTAAATTGAAAATAATTTTAAATACATACATATGTTCTTATCAATTAAAATGAAAAAAATGGATTTCTGTTTGTTATGTTAAAAATTGTTAAAATACCCAATCGGTATTATTTTGTGAATTAAAACAATAGGTCTCATAATTAAAGATCATCAAAACTAATTGGAGATATTTAAATATCGATAAATCCGTTCGTATAATTTATATATTATTATTGTTTTTGTGAATTGAACTGAATTTCCTGCTAATCACTTTCAATTATACAAGTATATTTCTGTAATAAAGTGGTGCTTCTAAAAAGAAATACAACGCCTCAATTTCCAACTAGGAAGATTGTATATTCAAATAAAAGTAAACGGTATGAGGATAAAATAATTATTACGTCAGCAACGTTATTAAATCACGCAATATACATAGAAGTAATTTCCGTTAATTTTATTTGTCTTTTGAACATGATGGTCGGAGGATGCTAAACTACCAAAAACAATAATTAAATACTCAACTATATTCAAGATCAACTATGTACAATTAAAATCAATTTAATTTTATAATTTTTGTTTATCTTTATTTTTATGTTTAAATTAGAATATTTTCTTTTGGATTTTCTTTTATTTTTACATTCTTTTCTTTTATAATTAATAATTGTTTTCAGTTTTGATAATTCAATTGGGTTCCACAAGCGCTTTTGGATGACCGAATTGGTGTAAGTTTTTATATTTGTTTTTCTTCTTGAAAAGAACTAGAAAGTAATCATAAATTTTAATAACGTAAAAAAACATATATAACTATATTTTTTTTGTTTTGTTTGAATATATATAAAATTATATGAACCTTTATGCTGTGCTAAATAAAACAATAACTTAATGTTGTCTAATGAATAGTTAATTTTTTTCTTTTAGAGGATGATGTAGAGGAGATATTTTTGTTTCAGGGTGTTGTCGCGCTTCACTGCATTTTCCTATTCCTCTCCCGTTCCCTGCGATCTATAAACATTCGTTCAAGTCTAGGATTATTTCCCACGCCCACAACTGACACTAGTCGGAGCACCAGATCGCACTTAGACCTCTGAACGAGTGAAAATACTGTTAGCTCGCGCACCGCGGGCTACAGTTGGCGCCCAAGTAACGGTACTTACGCGATTTAAATAAAAAAATACAAGATTTCAAAATTCAAATTTTTTTTTTTTTAAAAATAATTTTTTTTATCCAAAATTTTATTTTGGTTTTCATTCTTTCTATGTCCATATGGTTAATCCTATTTGTATATTGTAATCAATAGAAGTAGATTAGAAAATTATAGGCCGTTTATCAAAATATCCACTTATGCAGTGTTTTGATTTTGTTAATGGTTGTTTATTTTCGTTTTTAGTTTGAATGCTTACATTAGTTTCCACCTTGAGTGTTTTGATTCCTAGTGTTGTTAGCACCAATCAAGATTCTATTTCTTTGTTTTACATTTTTGAATGATCCAATTGACTTTGTTTGGACAAAACAAGTACCATTAAAAAAATTGGTTAGTTGAGTAATGAATCTTCTATTACTAGCAGCTTAAATTACAAAAAGTTTTGAATTTGTATTTTGTGTTTTGAATTTATATTTTACATTAAAATTTGAATTTTTTTTCCCCTAATTTTATGAAGTTTCAACAGCGAACAGCGGTTATTAAATCACTTTTACTTTCCACATTATTGGTGTTAAGGATGAAATCATTCATTTCTTTTCTGTTGTTATTGTGAATTAAAATGCTGTTGATTTCTTTTCATTAAGAATATTTATTGTTTGCTACAGATTGATGTGGTCCAGTTGTAAAAATATGAATTGTTTTGACACTATCAATAACCTAAAGCAAACAAAGAATATCTATCACTAAGTTCCCTTCCTTTCCCAATCCTTTTTTTTTAGATCCCTTCTCCTGGCAGTGAAGACGTGGACATCATCTTGAACATGTGTCTTATCTACATCATCCTCTTCTCATTCATTTCAAATTTCAAATTTGTTTTTTTTTATATTCGGTTGAAAATTATTTATATTGAAATATTAATATTTTTTATTGTATATTTTTCTAAAATGCATATTAAAATTGTATATATTGTGTATATGTGTTTGTGTATATTGATTTTGTTTTGTAATTCATAATATCAACATTGTGATTTAATAACTTATTATATATTACTATATTTTTATTTATCTTCGTACTTACTTATTATTAACAATCCTATTCTATTCGATTTTATATTCGATTAAAATACATTGAATTATTACTGCGATTTTATTATTATAGGGAAATTATTTACATTATATTCTATTCAATCATATTTCTATACATATATTGTATTTAAACATTTACATTTACTATATTCCAGTCACATACAAGTTACATTTTACATTTTGTGATAAAAGGTCGGTTTTTTATAACTTTAAGAATTAAGTATCCTGATTAAGAATAGGTACTTCGTGTTGTTTGACGTTTATATCACACCTACGTTTAACTGAAGTTCACATTAATTTTTTTTATAAAAGCATATTTTTTTTTTTTTTTTGCAAAAATTCATTGAATTTTTATGATCAAGATGGATCCTACACTACTAGAACCTGACGAGTTAAAGGTAGAATGTGAGTTGAGGAATATTAAAGGCCTGCAATCGGTTCAGGTATGAATGCTTAAGCATTACCTGACAGAAGAGGCAGCTGGAAACGAAACTCCTCCAACAATTGCTCATGCTGCTGCACGTTCAAATCCAAAGAGAGAAGTGGCATTGTGCGCAAAGAAAATTATCGAAATAAAAGAATCTCTTGAGGAAGCCCTAAAATCACGGTCCGAACACTTAGGATTAATTCACTCAGCAATGAAATCGCGAGTACAACATTTTCGAGCACGATTGATTCGTATTTCAGTTTCAGCGGCTGTTGTTGATGAATATCCTCCAATTAACAAACTTTGCGATGAGGTCGTATGTGCGTTGGACGAAGTAGTTGTTAATGAATCGGAATTAGATATATCTATTCAAAAACTGAATGATCTTGACATTAGCGTTGCTAAAACCTTTGTGAATGATGGTGATAGAATGTTCAAATGTGAACAGAATAAAACCTTAGGTGCCATTCCTAAGCAAACTTTTCACACATCTGCATCCAATCAGTCTTATGTTCAGTCTTCTGCTTGTCCAACGATGTCTCAGCAAACATTTCCAAACCATTTTACTCCATTAAATGAATTTAATACAAACGTTGTCTACAACTCTGATTTAGTTCTAGCTTCTAATCCGGTTCGTTTTAGCGAAGGTCCGTTGGAAATTCAACCTTCAACTTCTTCTGTTAATAAATTAAATTATCTAAAAAGCATACCACTGCCTATTCTGAAGCACCCCGTTCATTCAAAACCAAACTTAGACACTGTTTACGGTATGAATTCTAATTTACCTACACAGTCTACTCAAGCATCTAAACCTCAACCTCCAAATCAAACAAATAATATTAATTCAGCCCAATTCGAGGAATTATTAACAAATCAAAACATATTACAACAATTAATAGCAGGCATATCTCGGTTAAATTCAGAAAATGTAAATACCTCTGCTCCCGTAGATGTAGCTCTTGTTACCTCAAGTCCAAATCACCATAACCCGCATCAGCATAAAAGTTATAGTGACTATCCAAATCTAGTTTCTGAATATTCAAGTCAACCTTCGATAATCCACAAGTGGAATATTTATTTTGATGGTTCTAAAACCGGGCTTAATGTGGATAGGTTTCTGTATAGAATAGAAACAAATGCATCATCCTATAACGTACCAGAATACAAGTTATTGACAGATATTCAATATTTACTAAAAGGAAAAGCGCTCAATTGGTATTGGTCTTATAAAGAAACCAATCACCCTGGGTCGTGGTCAGAACTACGAACTGCCATGAGAAAGCAATTTCAAGACTCAAGGAATGATTTTGATGTCAGACAAGCGATTTGTGGTCGAAAACAACAGTCTCAGGAAACCTTTCAGGACTTCTTTACATCAATAACGGAGCTGACTCTTTCGTTATCGGCTCCGCTCAATGATTTCGAATTAATGCTAATCTTACATGGTAACATGCGAAATGGCTTAAAAGAGAAGCTTGCTGGGAAGAGGTTTCAAACGTCATCAGAACTTTTTGATGAATGCGTGTCGATTGAAGACACATGGCGTCAATTATCCTTCGTGCCTGAACGGCAAATAAATTATGGATCAAGACCTGCTCCTTTTAACCGCACTGTTGAGTCTCGTAGCCATCAAGTTCATGAAATGGTAAGTCAAATTTATGATAATATTCCTCACCCAGTTTCTCAGTCCCAACCATTTGAACAACAACTTTATAACGATCAGCCTATTATCGCTGCCTTCAACCCACAATATAATTCAACCGTTCACCCTGTTAACAAATACGCCCCACTAGTGTTTCCAAAGCAGCTTTACGATAAAGTTAAATGTTGGAACTGTGGTCAAAATGGACATTTTTACTATCGTTGTTCCAAGGAACTACAGCATGTATTTTGCCGAGGTTGTGGTCAACCCGATATCGTATTTGAATACTGTGCAAAATGTACGGGAAACGTAAAGAGGGAGGTGAAAGTTGGGATTCAACCCTACCCGAAAATACCACAGTTACCCAACCAGAAATCGATGACGGAAGAAACTGCTTCGAATACGGATCCAGAGTTTTATCGCATACTATCGGAAAGTCACCAAAAGACGAAATTTTAAATCCTATTATTTCTAATTCCTCCAACCCCGTTTCCAAAAACTATATTCAACCAGGCCAATTGTCACGTAAATTGTCACGAAACTTAAAATATTTTAAACTACGACGTCTTATTAACAAAACCGTTTCTTCAGCGTACATTTCCGAAGGTTTAGACGACCGTCCCTATACCGATGTCACTATAGCCGGCGTCGCTTGCCGTGGTTTATTGGATAGTGGTGCCAGTATAACGGTCCTAGGAAAATCTTCTGAAGAATTTTTAAAGAACTCAGGCGTTCGTTTTTACAACCTACCCTCCTTACTATCTACGGCTTCTGGCGAATCACAGAGGATTATTGGTCACATACGAGCTTTCGTGTCTTATAATGGGAAAACGTGCATGATGAGAATATTTTTAGCACCAGGTTTGAAACAAAAACTTTATTTAGGGATCGATTTCTGGAAGCTATTTAATATTCTCCACAAATCATAGCAGACCTCACACTTAACACAGTTGTGCCTACTCCACTTCCTGAATGTCACCAGCTCAAACTTGAGGAATCCAATAAACTTCGTGCAGTTGTTAATTCTTTTCCATCGTTTGCTGTCGAAGGTCTAGGAAAGACGAATTTACTTAGTCATTCAATTGACGTCGGACATGCAAAACCCATTAAGCAACGATTTTATCCCGTATCTCCCATTGTACAAAAAGAATTGTATGACGAGATTGATAGAATGTTGGCTTTAAATGTCATCGAAGAAAGTTCCAGTTCTTGGAACAATCCTGTTACGATGGTGAGTAAAGCTAACGGTAAAAAAAGGTTTTGTTTGGATGCGCGAAAACTGAATGATGTTACCATTAAAGATGCATACGGCTTACCGATTATTGATGGCCTTCTAAGCCGCCTAAAAGACACCTTTTATATTAGTGCGATAGATCTGAAAGATGCATTCTGGCAGATCCCTCTTAATCCTGAATCCCGAGACAAAACTGCATTCACAGTTCCTGGACGGCCGTTGTATCAGTTCACGGTTATGCCGTTTGGACTGTGCAACGCACCACAGACGATGTGTAAACTTATGGACAAGGTAATACCCCATCAACTTCATGATCAAGTATTCGTGTACTTAGACGATTTGTTAGTTATCTCAGCTACTTTTGATGAACATTTAAAACTTCTATCTGAAGTAGCTCTACGTTTAAGGCAAGCTCAGCTAACCATAAATGTAGAAAAAAGCAAATTTTGTCTCACATACACACGCTACTTGGGATTTATTGTTGGTGGTGGGCGTTTACAGGTCGATCCAGGAAAGGTAGATGCAGTTGTGTCTTTTCCTACTCCTAAAACACCTCGTCATGTTCGGAGATTTCTTGGCATGTCAGGGTGGTATTCCCGATTTATCCCTAACTATGCCTCTACTGCCTCTCCGCTAACCGATTTGCTTGGTAAAAATAAATTTCAATGGTCACCATCTTGCCAGAATGCATTTGATGAAATAAAGAACAAACTAACTTCGGCACCGGTCTTAGTACATCCAGATTTCAAAAAAACATTCTACATCCAATGTGATGCTTCGAAAAGTGGTGTAGGAAGCGTTTTATTCCAGAAAGACGACGATGGGTTCGACCATCCAATTGCTTTCTTTTCCAGAAAGTTGAATCGCTCCCAACGTAATTATAACGTAACAGAATTAGAATGTTTTGCGGCTGTACTAAGTGTCAAGAAGTTTAGGCCCTATGTAGAAGGTTACGATTTTGTGATAATAACGGACCACGCCAGTCTTCAGTGGTTGAATAGGCAGAAAGATCTAACCGGCCGTCTCGCCCGCTGGAGTCTAAAGCTCCAAATTTTTCGATTCACAGTCATTCACAGGGAAGGAAAGAAAAATTTAGTACCAGACGCTCTCTCCAGAATGTTTTCATCGGATGACGCTAATGATTTGGAATTGGAATCCATCTCTTTAAATGACATGGCTTTCCAATCTTCCGAATATGTTAATCTCATTGAGAAGGTTAAATTTCTGGAAGGAAAAAGTAACTTGGTGGTTCGAGATGGTAAAGTTTACATTAGATTAAATAGGTCCAATCATGCTGATCACCCTTTGTTTAGGTTATATATACCGGAGAATTTGATAACTACAGTGCTAAAATCAAATCACGACTCTCCATTGGCTGGCCACGCGGGTATTGAAAAAACTTTAGAACGCTTGTGGCGTTTATATTATTGGCCTAACATGTATAAGTCGGTTAAAGAATATGTTAACCAGTGCCACGCTTGTAAAAGCTGCAAAGCTCCAAACTATTCCACGCGACCGCCTATGGGAAGTTTTCATTGCCCTAGTGCTCCATGGCAGCGTATATTTATAGATTTCATTGGCCCATACCCAAGAACTCGATCAGGATATCAATATGTCATGGTCGCAATAGATCATTTTTCGAAATTTGTCATCTTAGAACCAGTGAGATCGGCGACGACACAAATTGCTATCGATATGTTGAAAAAACGAATTTTTTGTTTGTTTGGTGTTCCTGAAACTATAGTTTCGGATAATGGGACACAATTTATATCTCAACACTTTGAATCGTTTCTCTCAAAATTGCAAATATCCCATATCTTGACACCTAAATATAGTCCTCATCCGAATTCCTCCGAACGTGTAAACCGAACATTGATAGCTGCAATACGTTCGTACTTAGCGTCTGATCACAGTGACTGGGATGTTCATTTAGATGAAATCGGCAGTGCTTTACGTACAGCGTTACATGATTCCATTGGGACAAATCCTTATTATGCTCTTTTTGGACGTCATATGATAAATTATGGTAATCAGTACGCACTTCTACGAGAAATTCAATGTGTTGGTGAACCAGAAGTGGAAATCATAGACCCCGAATCCCATTTTGAAATTATTAGGAACGACATAATTCAGCAAATTAAGCAATCTTCTCGGCAGCATGCAAAAGCGTATAACTTGCGCAGTAATAACCGATTGTTTTCATTAGGTCAGGTTGTATATGTACGAAATTTCGTTCAGAGTGACGCTGCAAAGCGGTTCTCTGCTAAACTCGCCCCTAAATTTATCAAAGCGATTCTCAAAGAAAAGGTCGGCAATGTGGCATACCGTTGTGTAGATGATAAAGGACGTAGTTTGGGAGTTTACCATCTCAAAGACATACACAGTCTCTAGAGTGCTTTATAGTTTGTTTTGTTTTACATCTTGTCTTGTTAATTTTTGCCCAGCTATGAGACTTCTCATGGGTCGTGGGGCAGCACCACGATTTGTAACCCATATTGTTGGCTTACAATTAGGGAAATTAAAAATTACATTCATCAGACAACCCTATTATTACAAATCCAAAAATTAATAAAACTCTTATTTTTGAATGCAAATTCAATTGATTTCTAAATTTCGATCAAGTAGGATTGCTCACTTTTTTTAACCGAGATAATTATAAAAGTTAAACAAATTGTTTCTTTTTGCAAAATTATTGCATTGTTTAAACTTTGAAGTGTGTTAGAGTTCATTTAATTGTTAAATAAAAATATCGGTTTGCTGTGAAAAATCATAAAAATAATAAATTGAAAAAATCCTATAGTTTAATGTTTTCATATTGTTACGTTTTTCCAACCTTACTTCGAATTGGCCCAACTCACAATTCGATAAACGCAATTCCCAATCTCTTCCGAGTTCGATCACTGATTAGTTAGCAAACACACCAGGTTTTAATAAGTATTCAACACCTTAATTGTTTCACAACAACAGGAAAACAATACAGCAAACAATATTCCTAACTAGAATATTCTTTCAACAGCTTCAGAAACTCCAACGGTTTATTGTAGAAATTTCCAGTAATAATAGCGTTAAAATACTACACAAAATATTTCTACTCAATAAAACTTATAACTTTATTACACTTATAACTTTACACAAAACTAATTTAAAGATCACTTTTATAATTTTAACTTCACAATCGCAGGTTTAAAATAAACTAATTAAAAACTACAAGAAACCTTTTCCTTATATACCTTCTGCTTAATCTCTAGAAATTTCTAGGTAACTTTTTAGAAACCTTGAGAAAATATTAGAATATTCGATTATTTTACGTTACGTTGATTTGATTTATAAAATCATAAAACAAATAGACCTTAATTCTAAGAACATGTACAACAACAACAACACTATTTCATTCACTTTCTGTTGTGTTTTGTTGATTTTATTTTCCTGGAAGTGACCGTAATCGTTTAGATCTTTCTGTAATCGTCTAGATTTTTCTGCAATCGTAGCAATACCCTCCACTTAAGCCTGTTCGTCCCGAACAGGATCTAGCTCTCCTTTGTATAAGGCCAATCTTTCCAAATGTACTACTTTCGCTTTGCCTCGATGGCCTTTCTTAATTCTATAAACTACGTCATTCAACTTCGTTATAATGTTGTAAGGTCCTTCCCATGCAGCTTGCAGTTTTGGTGATAACCCTCGTTTTCGTTGTGGGTTGTGTAGCCATACTAATTGTCCTTCTTCGAAACCTTTATTATTAGATCGTATATCATATCGGGCTTTCATTTTATCATTGGTCAGTTGTATCTTCTGCCGAACAAGATTGTGAATATCCTCAAGGTTCTTCCTGATTCGGTTTACGTATTCTTGCGCAGACAATGATGTTGATGGTACCGCTCCAAATTTGAGGTCACCAGGAAGTCTTAAATCACTTCCAAAAATAGTTTGAGCTGGTGTCATGGTCGTGGTGTCATGAGCTGATGATCTGTATGCCATCAAAAATAAAGGAATGTGTTGATCCCAGTTACGTTGATTCTTACTGACCACTTTTGCTAGAAATTCCTCCAAAGTAGCATTGAATCTCTCAACCATCCCATCTGACTGTGGATGTGAAGCTGTCGTCCTCGTTTTGTTAATCCCCAGCATTTGACAAATTTCCTGGAATACAGCTGACTCGAAGTTCCGTCCCTGATCGGTGTGGATCTCCATAGGAACTCCATAGCGGCTAATCCAATTATTTATCACAGCTTCAGCGATTGTGGTTGCTTCCTGGTTGGGAGTCGCACACACTTCCGGCCACTTACTGAAGTAGTCCATGATCACAAGCACATATTTATTCTGATTATCAGTTGTTGGAAATGGTCCCGCTACATCCATTGCGATCCTTTCAAATGGAGCACCTACATTGTATTGCTTAATTTTTCCATGACTTCTTCGTGCGGGTCCTTTCACCGCCGCACATTTATCGCATTTTTGACACCACTCTACAATTGATTGCCGAGTCCCCGCCCAGTAAAACCGTTGTCGTATTTTTGCAAGAGTTTTATTGATCCCAAGATGACCTCCACTCGTTCCTTCGTGATACTCCCTTAGTACTGCTTCTATTTTCCTTTTTGGTACCACTGTAAGGGATTGCTTTATCTTGCCATCTGAGCTTTCCCATACTCTCTTTAAACATCCATCCTCTAACTGGAGACTGTCCCATTGCGCCCAGTACGCCTTCAAAGTTGGAGTTTTATAAGAAATTTCTCCCCATACTGGTTTGCAGCCCTTTTCCTTGAACTCGATGATGGGTGCAAGATCCGGATCTTCTAATTGATCTTTTCTTATGGCTTCAACAGTCCATTCATCGTCAGGTAGCACTTGTAGTAATCGTACATCGATGATGTTCTCCTTATTTTCTTGACGACTACAATGCTTGCATTCAACTTGACAGGGTCGTCTCGATAATGCATCAGCGTTCCAATGTGCAGTACCCTTTCGATGTTCAATGTCCAAATCGTACGCCTGCAACCGTTCGATCCAACGTGCTACTTGTCCCTCTGGATTTTTGAACTGGAGTAACCACCTTAACGCACCATGGTCAGTTCTGAGATGAAATTTCTGACCATACAAGTATTTATGAAAATGTTTGACGCATTCCATAATGGCCAATAACTCCTTCCGGGTAACACAATAATTTCGCTCCGGCTTTGATAACATTTTCGAGAAATAAGCTATCACCTTTTCCTGACCATCTATTTTCTGCGACAATACTCCTCCTATACCTTCATTACTGGCATCAGTATCCAAAATAAACTGAACATTTGGTATAGGATAGGATAGAATTGGAGCCGTACACAATCTCCTTCGGAGCTCCACAAATGCTTGTTCCTGAGGTTCATTCCATTCAAATGCCTTATCTTTTCTTGTTAACTCATGCAGACTTTTGGCAACGTTGGCGAATCCTGGCACAAACCGTCTGTAATATGTGCACAATCCAAGGAAGCTTCGTAGTTCATGTAGGTTTTTCGGTCTTGGCCAGTTCATAACTGCTGCATTCTTGTCAGAATCTGTATGAATTCCCATTGCTGTAACCTTGTGTCTCAAATATTTTACTTCTTCCTTGAAAAGTGAACACTTTTTGGGACTTAACTTTAAACCTGCTGCTTGCAATCTTTCTAGTACCTCCGCCAAGTTCCTCAAGTGGTCATCAAAGTCTTTGCCCATGACGATGATGTCATCCAAATATACAAGGCATGTTTTCCAGTGCAAGCCCTTAAGTACCCGCTCCATTAATCTCTCGAAAGTTGCGGGAGCGTTGCATAAACCAAATGGCATGACATTAAATTGCCATAGTCCATTCCCTACACTGAACGCTGTTTTCTCCCGATCTTCATCCGCAACTTCAACCTGCCAGTAACCACTCTGCAGATCCAATGTTGAAAACAATTTTGAGCCCGATAATGTATCCAGTGTATCATCAATCCTAGGCAATGGGTAGCTATCCTTCTTCGTAACTATGTTTAGTTTCCTGTAGTCAACACAAAATCTCAAGCTCCCATCTTTCTTGCCAACTAACACCACAGGTGAGCTCCAGGGACTGTCTGAAAGCTCAATTACACCAGCTTCTTTCATATCTCTTACCATTTTATCAGCTTCCTCTCTTTTAGCTAATGGTAATCTCCTTGGTGCCTGGCGTATCGGCTTTTCTGCTCCGGTGTCAATACGATGTTTTACCATATTGGTTCTGCCATTCCCTTCAGGTGTACTACAGAATACAGACTTGTGCTGCTCCAACAATTGACGTGTTGCTTTCTTCTGTTCTTCTGAAAGCCCTTCTGTCCATTTCTGCACAAGTTGTTCCATTTCTGCTTTTTGTTGTTTTGTGTTGACCGAGCAATTGATGTTTTTCTGCTCGCACTTTATTATTTTAGCTACCTCTTCACATTGTCCTATGATTGATCCTTTCTTCATTGTTTTCTGGGTATCTGACAGATTTAAAACTCTTACTGGTATTTTGTAATCAGCATCCGATCTAACTAAGGTTTTTCCTATAATGACTTCTTTACAATTTTGATGTTCTTTGTTGGCTTCTACAACCCACAACCTGGGTGACCCAGAACCTCCTTCCAATTTTCCCCAAATGATTGTTTCTGGTTGGGGTGGCAGCTTTTCCCTGTGATCTAATATTATTCGACGAACACAATTTGAATCTTCACCATTAAATTGGAGTGGCAACTCAACATTTCCGTAAGTGAGTACTCCTTTTCCAGCATCAATAACGAATCCATTTGGCCTCATGAAGTCCATTCCCAGGATGACTTCATCCACAATGTCAGCTACCACCACTTCATGTTGAAAGTGAGTATTCCCTATTTCAAAGTTGACCACTTTCTTTCCTTTAATACTTGCACTTTCGCCAGTAGCTGTCTGCATCCGGTATCTCCCTGCTGGTTTTAGTTTCCCTTTCACAATATCAGTGCGGACAATTGTATTTGTTGCTCCCGTATCTAACGTGATGACACAACTTTTTCCATCAATATTAGCCCTAACAGTCAGGCTGTCACCTCCCCTTGTCAATCTCGAAACATGGATGAAGGTTATGGGGCAATCGGTTGTGGGAGCCAGCTTACGCCCCTTTAGGCTGACTCGTTGTAGTTTAACTGATGCGGTGCTGCTCTATCGTCTTCCCTAGCTTGCTGCACCCGTTCTTCTGCTTGACGTCGCTGCATAGGCGATGCTGATCTTGATCGTTTCCTTCTCACATCTCTGCATTCCCTCGAAATATGACCCAACTTGCCACATAACCAGCATCGGATTCTATCACTTCTGACACTCTCTCGTAGTCTTGGTTTATAACCGTTGTCGTCAGCCAACTCCACCCGACGTATTTTGATTGATGGTTTTATAATTGCTTATGCAGTTTCATTTGTTAAGGCATAAGCAATAGTTTCTGCGAATGTTGCTTTTGGCGACAACATTACTGCTTTTCGTGTTTCTGGATCACGAATACCATCAGTAACAGCCTCGATCTTCATTTTCTCCATAAAATATGGTGGAGTGTTCGAGTGTGCCAAATGTACAAGCCGTTCCACTGCCGAAGAATAGTCCTGAAGGCTTTCCCCATTCCGTTGCAAGCGACCTTTTAACTCGATTCTGTATAACTCCTTTTTATGGTCGCTGCCATATTTACGCTCCAATGCATTCATTACTTCAGCATAGCTTTTTCGGTCGTTTGCCGGCACCGCCTGTAATGCTTCAGCTGCTTCCCCCTTTAGAGCAACTATCAATGCAGCAAGACGATTTTCTGCGTTCCAAACATTCTGGTCTGCTGCTGTCTCAAACTGGAACTTAAAGATGCCGAAAGATGTGGTTCCGTCATACGATGGTGGTTTCAATTTAATATTAGCTACTTGCTGCACCACCTGGGAAGTAACTTTAGTCGTCTCAACATCCTGCAACCGTTTTTCGAAATCATCAACTTTGGAAAGTACCTTTTTGTTTTCGTCAAGCACTTTTTGTTCTAATTCTTGGATATCGTTTTGAATCTTCTCGACTTTTCCATCGAATGCCGTTGACATTTGTAGAAGTTTCTCATCCAAATGTTGATGTATTCCAATTTTCAACTCATTTATTTGCTGGTTCATCTCATCTTTATTTGCAGCAAGTGTTGCAGTAATCTCTTCTTTATTAACAGCAATGTTATTGTTGACTGTTTCCAGCTGTTGATTGATGTTGCAGCTTTGTTGATCAAATTTTTGATTGAGTTCGTCTTTATTGGCAACCATCTGTTGACTGATTGACAAACTCATCTGTTGCATCATAGCCATTAACTGCGTAAAATCGCAGTTTCCAGATGGTAATGTTGTTGTTGTTTCTGCAACAAAACTTTTCTCCTCATCAGCTGCCACTAGATCATTATTTGTACTAATCTCTCCAAACTGGTAACTTTCCACGTCCATTCCATTGGCTTCCATACCTTGTCGAAGCCGTAGCGTCAATTCAGTTTTGTTGCCGGTTGTTGCCAATCCACGTTGTTCTAGTTCTTTCTTTAACTCAAGAACCTTCAAATCACTTAATAAAACCATTATTAACAGCTAAATAATCCGCCGATGTCACCAATGTTACGTTTTTAGAACCTTACTTCGAATTGGCCCAACTCACAATTCGATAAACGCAATTCCCAATCTCTTCCGAGTTCGATCACTGATTAGTTAGCAAACACACCAGGTTTTAATAAGTATTCAACACCTTAATTGTTTCACAACAACAGGAAAACAATACAGCAAACAATATTCCTAACTAGAATATTCTTTCAACAGCTTCAGAAACTCCAACGGTTTATTGTAGAAATTTCCAGTAATAATAGCGTTAAAATACTACACAAAATATTTCTACTCAATAAAACTTATAACTTTATTACACTTATAACTTTACACAAAACTAATTTAAAGATCACTTTTATAATTTTAACTTCACAATCGCAGGTTTAAAATAAACTAATTAAAAACTACAAGAAACATTTTCCTTATATACCTTCTGCTTAATCTCTAGAAATTTCTAGGTAACTTTTTAGAAACCTTGAGAAAATATTAGAATATTCGATTATTTTACGTTACGTTGATTTGATTTATAAAATCATAAAACAAATAGACCTTAATTCTTAGAACATGTACAACAACAACAACACTATTTCATTCACTTTCTGTTGTGTTTTGTTGATTTTATTTTCCTGGAAGTGACCGTAATCGTTTAGATCTTTCTGTAATCGTCTAGATTTTTCTGCAATCGTAACAATATGTTTCAAATATTAATTAAACATTAAACATAATTGTTTTAAGTTGAAAACGTTATAAAGTTTGTACATATATACAGTTAACGTGAAAATTCTTTAAAGTGATCTTTAAATTGCATTGTGTTTGAAAACCATTTAAATTACATAACGGAACTATTGCCGTAAGATTAAATTGAAAATAATTTTAAATACATACATATGTTCTTATCAATTAAAATGAAAAAAATGGATTTCTGGTTGTTATGTTAAAAATTGTTAAAATACCCAATCGGTATTATTTTGTGAATTAAAACAATAGGTCTCATAATTAAAGATCATCAAAACTAATTGGAGATATTTAAATATCGATAAATCCGTTCGTATAATTTATATATTATTATTGTTTTTGTGAATTGAACTGAATTTCCTGCTAATCACTTTCAATTATACAAGTATATTTCTGTAATAAAGTGGTGCTTCTAAAAAGAAATACAACGCCTCAATTTCCAACTAGGAAGATTGTATATTCAAATAAAAGTAAACGGTATGAGGATAAAATAATTATTACGTCAGCAACGTTATTAAATCACGCAATATACATAGAAGTAATTTCCGTTAATTTTATTTGTCTTTTGAACATGATGGTCGGAGGATGCTAAACTACCAAAAACAATAATTAAATACTCAACTATATTCAAGATCAACTATGTACAATTAAAATCAATTTAATTTTATAATTTTTGTTTATCTTTATTTTTATGTTTAAATTAGAATATTTTCTTTTGGATTTTCTTTTATTTTTACATTCTTTTCTTTTATAATTAATAATTATTTTCCGTTTTGATAATTCAATTGGGTTCCACAAGCGCTTTTGGATGACCGAATTGGTGTAAGTTTTTATATTTGTTTTTCTTCTTGAAAAGAACTAGAAAGTAATCATAAATTTTAATAACGTAAAAAAACATATATAACTATATTTTTTTTGTTTTGTTTGAATATATATAAAATTATATGAACCTTTATGCTGTGCTAAATAAAACAATAACTTAATGTTGTCTAATGAATAGTTAATTTTTTTCTTTTAGAGGATGATGTAGAGGAGATATTTTTGTTTCAGGGTTTTGTCGCGCTTCACTGCATTTTCCTATTCCTCTCCCGTTCCCTGCGATCTATAAACATTCGTTCAAGTCTAGGATTATTTCCCACGCCCACAACTGACACTAGTCGGAGCACCAGATCGCACTTAGACCTCTGAACGAGTGAAAATACTGTTAGCTCGCGCACCGCGGGCTACAAACTAAAACCATGGCAATGTATTCATAAAAGCTCTTTTGCCAAAAACTATATAAAAACCATTAACACAGACCAAAGTCTTGATATCTCAAAGCCTTGAGATATCAGCCCCTTCATATTTATGAAGTTTCTATTTAGAAATCATCCTAAAATAAAATTTGAAATGCATTCCATCATCCTCTGTGGCAATTGTAAGAGAGAATTACAAATGATTTCGGATTGCAAAATTCAAGTGAATTTCAATAGTTGCTTGAGCTTTTGCTCACCAAAAAGCTCTTCAAAATAAAATGTTCCCTAATGTTGTCTATTATAGAGTTAATCATTACACAACCCAAATAATATGGGTTGGATAATTCTTTTACAAACCGAACGCCTTTCTGACCGACACATTTTTGATTTGGCTGAAATTTGTTTAGGAGTCTTATATCGAAAAAAACAATATACGTGTTCGAGGATTTTGTTTTTTAATTTTTTGAAAAATAGGGCGGTTCTAAATTTCGGGAATTTTGTGATTTTTGGCTTGAAGACTTATTTTAAAAAATTCATAACTTCGGTTTTATTAAAGATAGAAACTTTCGGTTTCGTTTTATTTTAAAGTTAAAAGTTGCTATTAGTGAATGAAATTATATTTGTTAAATATAAAAAAATTTTCAAGTGAATTGTAACCACCTAATACTTTCACTCACTAGTCACTGTTTAACGAAAAAATTTGAAAAAGCCTTTAATCATTATTTTTTCCAAAAGAAATTAAACAAAAACAAAAAGGCAAAACTTCAACTTTATCATATATTTTATTTTTCAATTCTCCTTATTCTCTTCTAAGAGTGGGGAGGAGAATTGAGGAGAATTGAAAAATAAAATATATATTTAAGGAGTTCCACATGTTCAAGAATTATTTATAAATTTTAAAAAATATAATTTATAAATATAATTAAATTCAACTTTATGGGCCATTTTCAAAATTTGCTTACATTTGCTGTCCCAGAGGTAAAAATAGAAATATTTAACATAAATTAATCTTTAAAATTAAATTAAAGCAATGTTTTACATAGAGGAGACTATATTAAATATTTGGAGCCTAAAAAAATAAAAAAAATATTAAAATGTTTTAAGAAATAAAATGTTTTAAATGTAAAAGTTTGGAAAAATGCTTGTCCCCTTCAAGTTTTATGAACTTTGACTCTTGTTTTGGTTAAATAATTCAACTTTTTAAAATAAACAGTTTTGTTTATTTTAAATATAATCTATATATATTGAACGTTTTTAGTAAAAAATTAATTAAATGTTTTTGTATTTTATGATATTACTAAAAAAAGGATGTCTCCCACTTTTTGTCAAGTCCGTTACCATGTAATTAATTTGACAACAAATAGTTCAAATTTTTATCACCAGAAGACGGCACATATACAGAATTATTGCTAAACTAGTCAAGCATCTTTATTAGCCATTTTGTATTCTTCGGTCTAGAAGAATTGCATTAGTGTTAAGAATAGGATTTCTTCATCGCTGGTATTTTTATTCTTTGTCAAGCTTTGTCACCATTATTTTTGAAACTAACGTAGTATTTTTTATACTTTTTCAGTTTGATACTATTTATTGGATAGGTTTTAAGGGTGATTCTATTTTTCGCTAATAATTATTTTTTGCAGATCTGGCTTTTTTTAATGTTTTAGTGTTAATGTCAAGTCCGTTACCATGTGGTTGGTAACGGAATTGACAGAGTATAACAAACTGACAAATATATTATCACTAGTTTACAAAAAAAATATCCTTAAATAAAACCCAACTTTTTTATAGATTTTGATCTGCTGAACACGGATATCATATTAATTTTTTTAGGTTAGCTCTTGTTTTTTAGATATTCGCGCAAAGCCAATTTTTTCTTTAAACAAACAGGTTTTTGGATCGCATATTTTACAAAACAAACAAATTTAATATACTAATGATACAAATGCATAGTAAAAATACTAACAAACATTTTGAGCATTTTTTTGTAAAAATCCATCAAGGATTCTGGAAGTTACACTCGAAAAAAGTAGAAAAAAAAAAATCAAAAATTTATGTTTTTTAAAAATTTTCCATATTCAACGCCAAAAATTGTGAACAAACAATGATTGTAAATAATTTTAATTTCTTGATGCCTACAGTTAATAGTCAATATTCTTTCTTTTGAGTTAAAAAACACGAATTTTGGTGCAGGATGCACCAAGTTATTCAGGTTTTCCCAAAAAAAGTCAAAACTAAAAATTTGGAAAAAAAATGTTTACTTAGAATAATTTCAATTCTGCAACATAACTGATTTATATATAAGTCGTTATTCATATTTTTGAGTTAAAATTGCAAGTAATGGTCAAAACCTGGTGGTTACACAACGTTACAACGTTAAATGAACATTTCCTCTATTGTACCATCTTAAATGTGTTAAGTTGCAGTTGACATAACTATTTTTCGGCATCCACGGTCTTCATCCACTTCATGCATCTTCATTCAATTTTATGCCGAAGTAATGAAGGTATGCTATTCTTATATATGAAGTGATTTTTTTAGCAGAATGTATTATGCAAATTCCACAAATAAAACAAAATGAAATTGGACTATTTTACACTTGAAAATTCTTGAGACGCTATGCAAATAAATTTAACTTTACACTTTACTAATTTACAAGAATTTTTAACTGATGTTTGAGAACGACTGAGCTTGTAAAATATTTTGGACGATACGGCACAAAAAAAAGAAAAAAATACATAAACGCGGTTGAAATAAGGAAAACTCAAAATAGCTCGCAGTTTTTTTTCGAAAATCGGTATAACAGCATGTAAGTATTGACTTGAAAAATATTATTAAAATACATTAGTAACGATTTTGACATTTGGTAAAGGTTTTAGTCAAATCCGTTACCAAATGTCAAATCCGTTACCGCATAGTTTTCAAGGGTATTCATATATTAATTAACTTTTTTTTATCTTTTAAATTGCCAATTCTCTTTCAACCAAGAAAGACAAATGTAATCCAAATGAAAGTAAATACTTTAAATAAATATATACTTGCTTTATTTAGAAAATTTCTTCAAAATAATTTTTTATTTTAAAATTCTAGGGTAATTTTTGCCTCCAATTTTAATTTAAAAAAAGCAAAACTGATCCATTGCGTGTCTTCAACTTTGGGAATATAAATCACCTTAAAGCATGTTGATTTTGAAAATTTAAATTTTTTTTAATGTGAGAATTTTTACGATTTGTGTATGGTAACGGACTTGACAATTTGCTATGTAGCCCAAGTTGCGACAGCATCTACATGCTAAATTATACAAAAAAGTGTACGACTATCTACTTCTCTATATAGTCTCAACCTTGGTCTTAGCACCTGTAATGATTTTTAAATGAAATATTAATTTTTTTTTTTTAAATTTTTAATCTGAAATGTAAGCGTTTGGTGAAAATGGCCCTTATCGTTTATTTTATTTTGATACCCTAACTAATCTCGGACTCTATGAGTCCATTAACAAAGGATTCACAACTGAGTTATAAGTTATACAATTTGTTTGAAAAAATAACAAATAATTATTTTTAAAAGAAAATTTAAAACGGTACTTTACTGCCGCCGTAAAAAAAAAGAAAAAATGGCGCTACTTTCTAGTCGCTTTGATTAAAGGTAAAAAAAGTAAGACTTTTACCTTCTCCCAAGCGACTGTAAAGTTCAATTTTACAGCCGTTTGCCGAAAAAATATGTTTTATCATCACCTCTGTATCTGAGTGTGTATAAGACACCAGGATTTGATCTATGGTATCTCTGATGATTGGATTGAATCCCGACAAGAAAAATACATAAAAAAATTTCTAAGTAGTTTTTCTAAGAGAAAATGAAAACTGATTTCAAATTGCAAAATTCAAGTTAATTGCAAAACGCTGTCTTAGAAAATTACAAACAAAATTGTTTTGAACTAGACAAAAAATCTCCTTTTTCGAAATTTTTTCTCTCAACTCCCTCCAAAGAACATTTGAAATGATGAGCTGACCATTATAGTTTTCGTTCAATCTTAACAACAATACCTATAAACGTAATGTTTTTCAATTTCTTACTTCTGCAATCCAGGCTGCCAATATTAATCAACGAACCAATCTTGGGCCCGTATTGGCGAGCTAAGCCTGGGCTGGTTAGCGTTGGTTTCAATCTGGTCCAGTTGTAAATGCCTAGACTGAACCAAGGTTCAGTTTATTATATTACGCGCTATTAAGCAGTCTTATTTGTTGTAAACATGTGCAGACCATATTATGTTTTTCTTAATTTTTATATATGTTACTCTTTTCACGACTCTTCTTTCTCTTAAAAATTATTTTAAACTACAAAATTTGTCAAGCCTAAAAATATTTTTTTCCAATTAACGGCTGTAAAATTTAACTCTACTGCCGCTTGGGAGAAGATTAAAGTCTTACTTTTTTGACATATAATCAAAGCGGCTGCAAAGGAACGCCATTTTTTTCTTTTTTCACGGCGGTAGCAAAATAACTTTCACATTTCCTGGCAGCAGCAAAGTGTCACCATTTTTCTCATTTTTTTACGGTGGCAGTAAAGTAACATAACATGAGATTATGATTTTGTTCAAAACAGCATGATTGCTGGGTTATTTTTAATGAATTAAAATCACTAAAACTTAATTTCGGAAATTTATTTCTTACTAGATCCAGGGTTGGCATGATTTGAACCAGTGATTTAAATTAGATTTAAATCACTTTGAATTTTTTTATTAAAGTCATTGATTTAAATCAATTGGCATTTTTCTAAAGAAATAAAATGTTAATACATAAAACATCAAATGTTTATAAACGTCAGTAAATTAAATATATGGGCGTCAGCGTAAATATGCCAATAATTTATGGCTGCCTTATCGATATATAAATAAAATTCGATATCTGTCTGTCTGTTCGGGATAAGCTTCGAAACGGCTGAATCAATTTAGATGAAACTTGATAAATATAAAGAAAGGAATGTCAGAAGTAACATAGACTATCTTCCATTTAATTATATCAGCTTTATTTGTATGTTTTTTCGATAATAATAGTATGTATTATTGTATTGTTTTCTAGCCTATAGCCTATTGTCATGAACTTAACCTATTGTCTAATAAAAATTTTCCTATAAAAAAATTATCATTATTCAATTGGTATGATTCCAATTGGTCAAATTCGTTTTGATTTCATTAAAATTATTTTCAAATTATAATCACAAATGCTTTGATAAGTTTTGTTCAAAAATCAAATTTTAAATTAAATTCTCTTATTTCGTTTAGTTGAACTTGGTTAATTGTATGAGATGGGCGTTTTTTATCATCAGGGTTTTTTTAATAAGAAATTTGATTTATCAATTAAAACAATAAAGATTTATTGTTTTAATTGAAGAAAATGTTTTTATTTTTTATAACACACAATTCTTTGTCAGAGAATAAAGTAGTGTAATCAATTCGTGTTTAATGAATTTTATTCTCTCGCAAATTAAAATTCTCGCTCGTGCCTCGCTCAAATTTTAAATTTTTGCTTGAGAATAAACTATTTCATTTTACACTCATTGATTAAACTACTATTTGTCCATAGATTTTATAGTTTTTATAATAGAATTTTTGATTTCTAGCAACTCCGGTGCTTAAATCATAGCAACGAGTTTGCTTAAATGTTGATTACATGCACATGGTTTTTATTTGTTGGAGCGGACACTAGCATAAATTTGGTTTTTAATTGTTCCAAAGTATTTATTAAAATTATTTTGTTGTTTAATAGTAGTTTATGTAACAAGTACGCAAAATATGGTTTTAGCAGACGAATCGTAATGTTTCCGGACGAGGCGCTAGACGAGTCTGTAATATGAAGATGAGTCTGCTAAAGCCATTTGTGTACGTGTTGCATACAACGTTTTTTAGTATTAGCTCTTAGGATTTTTTTTTTCTAATTTATTGCTTAATTTGTATTCTTGCATACCTAAAAATTTGATTTTTGAACAAAACTTATCACAGCCAGTGGCGTCATTTCACCAAAATCTTGGGGGGGGCGAGAATTTAAATGACAAAAAAAATCGCAGCAGATCGTGCAGCATAGAAAAAAAAGGATGGTTTTTCTATACGATTTTTTAGATCTCGGGCATCCCGGGATTTAAAATTTATGAGTCACATAGTCCCAGGATCCATAAAACACCACGGGATTGCAATCCCTCTTATGTCGAATCGTTTTTTTGTTTGTCTTCCTTTATTTGTCTCAGAGAGCAAGAGTTATGTCTACCCTAAACTGACCAGAGCCAAATCGTTCAAATGTGCGACAAAATGCAAACATTCTTCCAAATACTAACTAATTAGAGTTTCTATTGCGAGAAAGTGGAACGGTGAAAATGTGCTAACTAGATTGTGCATAAATTTACTATTTAATGCTTTCCTTTACTATTTGTTTACTATTTAATTCTTCAAAAAATTCTTTTATTTTAATTGGACATTCAACCGTTAGGAAATGTGGTTGCAGTGGTTCGTACATTTTCTAAATTCTTTCTAGCGCTGGCATTACCGCCAGCCAGCGAGTTCCACTGTATCCAATAAGTTGGTTATGTTCGACATTACTTTTGCCGCAGAACTCCTTCAACGTCTCCAGTAAAGACAGTAAAATATCCAAATTTTTTTAACCCTGCCATTTAAATCAGCAGCATTTCTTATTGCATTATTTAGAATATGGGCTGCGAATCCAATACCCAATACACTCTGGTTCAAATTCGAGTTTAGCTTGTTTTTAAATTTTCACCCCTTGACGTGACACCACTAAAATTGGTGTTCGTGTTATCAGCGCAAATTGCAACTAACTTTTTGTCAATGTTAAATAACAACAAGAAAACAAAATAACAACAAAACTTGTTCAAGCTACTGGAGCTGGCGGCTTATAGCAACGCTTTTTTATGTTTATCTGTATCTATATGTTTTTTAATATCATAATGTCCACTGTTAATTTTCAAATTCACTCCGACTGGTAATACACTAAACTTTTGCGTCGTTATATTTTGATTTTTTTTATAAAAGGATAGTCCAATTCAATATCGTATGAGAATTTACGTAAACGTTTTCTATCCGTCTTGATTTGCAGGAGAACTTTTTAAATATAATTTTAAAAATTAGTATAAATTTACCTTTTATAGTAGCTTAAAACTTTTGTTACACAAGTAAAGACTGTAAAACAATTGAAACAATTTATTTTAATTTTACTAAATAATTAATATCTTTTCTGTATTCTGTAAGTATAAGAGGTATACAGTATACCTCTCGTTCTATCTTTTGCAAATCTATACCATTTATCAAGTTTTATGCTGTTTGCTTTGTTTGTTCTTTATTGAGAAAAAAAAAAATTATATATTAGAAAATAATAATTTTACTTTTGAGCTTCCTAGTTAAAGTGTGTTTTAAACAGAGTTTAAAACGCTACTTATATCACTCTTTTACTTTCTCCTTTCAGTGCGTAGCTTAAAAAACATACAGGAGTGAAAATAATAAAATATCATTCTTGCTACTAAATTGAAATAAATATTTTCTTTCAAATACTCAAAACTTTTACTTTTGCGTCAAATTTGATGCTTTTCAACGTAAAATGCTTGATTCGTTCAATTATTCATGCATTGTTAGAAAAATGAATATAAAGGATGACTAATTTTCTTCTTTTACAAATCGAATGAAAGAACTGGAAAATGTAATCTGCTCCAAAGGAGCAAAATCGAAAAAACAAAAATTTTACTCTTACGAGTAAGAACGATATTCAAATTATGAAAATTTTAGTTTTTGAATATTATTTCGAAGGATTGAAATGAGTGCTCGAATAAAGACTCGTAAACTCTGGTTTAAAAATTTAAATTTTTGTGAATTTATACACAAAACTGCATCTTTTTAAGTAAAATATTTTGTATTTTATTTTTCATAATAATATTGCACTGGTTTGTTCTCTCAATATGGTTAAATCAACATATACATAACATTATACAAACTGCAAAAAAAAACTGTGAAGCCATTGCTCTGACTAAACATTGCGCCAACTGGCGTAGGTAGATGATTATATCGATAATGCGGGTAAATGTGGTGAAAATATTTGTTTCGTTGGACGCTTCGTGGGACAGATTTCTCCGTGGGACAACGCAATAAAATGTGTGACATTTCCACGCAGCGTGGGACGTCTGGTCAGCTTACTACCCATAAACGTGCGTAAATTTTTCATTTGATTCAAAATTGTACAATTATTGCGAGCTTCTTTTAAATCTATAAGAAAAACCTACCACAAAAAAATAATAGTTTCTCCCTCCCTGTGACTGTATACAAAACTTGAACAAAGATTGACGTTTAGGGTACGTTTTGGATTTTATTATAGCCAACCAAACATATAATTTTTGCTATTTTATGAATTAAAAATTATAGTCTATATAGCGAAAAGAATTTGCCAGCAAGTTTGCATAACATACTTTGAAAATATTTACATAACTTAAATATTTGTTCGTGTCGTTAGAAAATATTGCTTGCCCATTATAAAACATTCACTATCATAAAATCACTGGAAATAACCCAATAAATTTAAATTACTCCCGTAATTATTTTCATTCATTTTATAAAAATTAGCACAACTATCAAGAAAACTTTTGATATGTTGTAGGATTTTACATTTTAGAATTGTTTTTAATTTATTGTTTTTGAAAAAGTCTTATAAAGTTTGTACAATCTGATATAGATAAAAAACAAGGCCAAACAGTCAGGGTTCTCCAAAAAAGTGGGGTATAATAAGGTTGTGTTCTCCTGCATGTACTTACTTTTATATAAATTACCAATGGCCAATAACAATTGAAATTTAAATGTTAAATACTGCACTATGAACTCTCGAAGAACGCTATACTAATGAAATCGTGGCTCAGACACGAATATCTTATAAACAAAACAGAATCGTTCTTCTAAAAGCGGTGATGCCGCGCACCTTATAGTACGATAGAATTTTGTCACAATACGCACCCACGGCGTTTTTGGAAGAACGATCGTGTTTTGTTTATAAAACTGATTTCATCAGAAGATTAGAAGCAATACGACCGCTTTTCGTATCGGTGGCGCTCTAGTCCTTGATACAAAGAACGATAACGGTTTGAATATTGCGGTGAACTGCACTTTAGTCGGGCCAAAATAATATGTAACGTAATAATTATATTATCAGAAATATTTCAATTAATAGTATGCGATAAAATTGGTATATTAGTTAAGTAAATCTTCTAAAAATTAGACGAATTTACAAAATAACAGTGCATTGAAATTTTTATAGTGTATAATTCTATCACGATTGGATGGTTTTATTGAATCGATGTATTGATAGTATCAGATCCTTGGGGGGGGCCAATGCCCCCCCCCCCCAGCCCTACCCAATTGACGCCCCTGACAGCAATTGTGATTATAATTTGAAAATAATTATAATATAAAATGAAAACAAATTTTGAATCCGCTAGTGTTGTCATAACGACTTTAAGTACTAGGCCGCTAAAATACAATTTTGCGGACTCTAAACAGTTCTAAAAGTAATTATTTTTCGGAGCTAACACTAAAAAATTATTTATTCGTTGGAGGGAAATTTGGTTTTTGACTTTAGTTGTTAAATTTTTACTTGCGAAATTTTCTCATTTGTTATACATATATGAGTATGTTTTTATTGTATAGAGACAAATTTGTATTTTGTTGTATATGTTTTGAATACTAAGATTATTTGGAGAGGGATTAGAATGTATTGTATGTGTCAAGTCTCATTGACGCATAAATAGTATCATCTGATCATTTATAATCCTATTGTTCCTATATATCAATACTGTAGCGTCAAAAAGATTAAATTTATTGCGAAGTTATTATTTTTGATTTATTTTCGAATCGTTGAAATCGGCGAAATGGTATTTATACCTAGAATACCTATAATCCTATCAAATTATCCATTTTAATTTAAAAGATTGCAATTCCCCATTAATGTTAGCTTCGCAATGACTATCAATAAATCACAAGGTCAAACTTTAAAGAGCTGGTGTTGATTTAAACCAAGGTTGCTTCACCCACGGATAATTATACGTAGCATGTTCACTAGCACGTGATGCCGAAAATGTTTACATTTTAGCGAATGGCAATAATACACCTTATATTATATTATAAAGAGATATTACAATAAAATTGTACTAACAAGTATGTTTAATCCATGTGCGTTTTTGTAAAATTAGTTAAGAAGGGTTTCTAATCTATTATGCATGCAGAAGGGGCATGCATTATAGATTATAAAATATTGGATTGTGACGGATGAATAGTTGTATCAAAGTTGGATGAAAAGAGGGGAGGAGGGGGGTAACGAAGCCCGCCGGATATCCCCTAGTGTATAATATAACAGCTGGAAGTTAAAAAACGAATTTTGTTTGAAGAATATTTTCATTGATTTAGTTCCAAAAGATTTGAATACATTTTGAAAATAAATTATTCGAATTCTCCTTCTGTTGAAAATTTAACAAAACTCTCGTGTATCTCCAAGGTCAAACCTAATGCAATGACGAACTTTAAAGCTCCAACGAACTCTAAAGCTTCACCCAATCGAAAACTTGGTAACCTTATGTTATGATCTTAAAAGGTTTATTTGTGTTGTTGTAATTTGTGACATATATTGTAATTCCTACTATGGGTTGCATCCATTTTATTTAAAAAAGAAAAAAAAAGTAACCACCCACTTTTTTATTTTTGGAGAAAATTACCGATGTTGTCCAAAAATTAAAAGGTGGCGGTTACTTTTTTTTTCTTTTTTTAATAAAATGGGTTGAACATTGTAAGAATTAAAATATATGTCACAAATTACGCCAACACAAATAAACCTTTTAAGATCATAACATAAGGTGACCAGACACAATCTTTTGAAGGTGACAATCATCTTTTAGGAACGATTGCCATCTTCTAAAATAATGCCATCTTTTTGTCATCTTTTACAAAAATGAGCATCTTTTGTCATCTTTTTATCATATCGCATACTTATGAATTAATGAAAAAAATAAATATGTATTGTGATTATCAAAAGTTGTCAATAGGAAATGAAAAACAATTTGAGCATGACGATGACCATGATAGGTCTAAATATTCAATCATTTTGATAATTAATGCATTAATTACTTATTCCGAAATTTCAAAACATATTAGAATTCTTCTTGGTCTACCATGACCAAACGGATCAGTGGAAAGAGCATTTTTATTTATTAAGTAATGATATATGTACAGACATTTAAAAAGACTCAAATTTCAATCAAATCTGTTGAGACAAGTCAGTCTCAATTTATTTTAATAAACGAAAAAAATCTTGCACAGGAATTTTAAAAGAGAGTCCAATGAAACCATATTGAAAGAAGTTCATAAGTCATCCAAATATGTGCATGAATATAAGAAAATATGTACATTTTTTGCGATATAAATCATTTTCAATATTGTAATAATTAATAATTTTTGAATAAATTTTATTTTAATTTATTATGGAATTTTTATTTTACTAGATTGTTGGGAATGGGGGGGAGTGGGGTCTTCTATTTTGACAAAAAAATGTCGTCTTTTGGTTTGAAAATAATCTGGTCACCTTATTATAACAACATGCGTTCTGAGAAATATAAACAACCAACCTATTAGTTGGACCTGAATCATTGCCGATCAAGGAGAAGTTGTATTAGTGGAAATAGTATCGAGAACACAACATGCAAGTGAAAATTTAAAAAAGCTGGTCTTGCGGTGAATAAATGTGAATGAATAAAACCGAAGTGCAATTTAATGTTTTACATTTCGTCGTTTTTAACCAATAATGCAAACAATATGGTAAATATACGACAAAATATATCAAGCATGTCAGAAGATCCTATAATATCGTACGTATGCGCAGTTCATTTTTTGAAACTGTTGGCTTAAGACATCCTGGCCAAAACATCAAACAAAAAAGTTGTTCAATTATTTACCACGGCAATTAAATATTTAAAAGTCATAATGCTCCCAAAGTATGTTTCGAGAAAGCTGTAGGATTTAAATCAAACAAGTCACACCTCATTGACTTTTTTTAAAAAGTCATGATTTTTTCCAGTCATGATTTTTTTCCACTAGATCATATTTATAAATAATTTAATGTATTATTTTCATATTTTTAAAAAATAGTGTATTTAATTCGGACCTAAAGTGACTTTTTGTGTTTCGTCTATAACTATACACAAAAAGTAGCACTTTAGCTCCTAATTAAATAATATACTATTTTTCAAAATTTCTACTCTCGTAGTGTTTCTACTCTCGCTTCTACTCTCTTCTCTCAGGGTCGGAAGTCAAATGATGCAATAAAGCTATTTACGAATAGAAGATTTCTGCAAAGATTTTAAGGTTATTGACTTTTTTCAAAAACATGTAGAAAAGCTCTTGAATATGAGGATGGTATATAAAAAACTTAGACTTCTCCATATGGCTACGGCTACATGATCATCTAAGAATAACGAGAAAAAAGAACCCATTACGGTCACAGTGTTAATCACATAAAAATAAAAATTACTTAAAAAACATTTTATATTTAATAACAGAAATAAGTTAATTGAACAAAGAAATCATTTATTTCTTCATAGATGAGGAAAGAAATTTGCTAATAAAAATGTCCCTGGAATTGAATATAATTTGCAGACTGCGTAAAAACTACTCTATAACAAATAACTGCGGAATAGTAATTTTTATATTTGATTTACTTATTATGTTTTAAAGTAGGAAACAATATTTGTTTTTTTTAACGAACCGGCATATATGTGACTTTTAAGGTTTTTGCTCTGTTTCTTTTGTGTAATTCAAACAAATATGGACAATGGTAGTGTTCGGTCGTGCAATATCATAATAAATTTCACGATATTTTACGTCAAACTTTGTTGAATATTACGTCAAACCGGACCGAACAGTTAAAAGATAAAAATATGAATTTATACGTCAAACTTTATAGGTCACTTTTATTTCAATTACTTTTATCACAAAAGATAAATTTAGCTCGAGAGCCACAAAACCAATCCAATATATCTAAAATAGTTTTCACAAAAATGTAAGCATAAACAAAACAAAACCAAAAGCGTTAACCACCAAAATAAAGTAAATATTTTTATTGTCGCTTCAAAACATTTTGAAATTTAAAACCAGCAAAAAATAGTACATTATTTAATTAGGAGCTAAAGTGTAAGGTGACCAGACGTCCCGCTTTTGACGGGACAGTCCCGATTTTTAACAATTTATCCCGCGTCCCGCGGATTTTAAAAATGTCCCGATTTTTCAAAAGAAAACAGAATTTCGTTATTCAAATAAAAAAAATTCATTATTCAAAATTAAATTTGGGCAATTTATTTATGCTAAATACATCATTTTCTTTAGTTTAATTATATACAAGTAAATTAAAAGTATATGACAATCAATATCAATATTTTCGTAAACACTAAACATAAATTGAGCTACACTTTGTCTTCTATTGAAATTGTAATTAAAATTATATACAAAATTCCCGAGCAGAAATTTGTCAGGGCACAAATAAGGTTCTGATCAGGTTTGCCCTAGTTTGGATCAGGCATTGGTAGAGTAGCCGGGGTCCTTATCATGAGTGTAACGCTTTTTCCCTATCAGGTCCTGATTGGAATTACCAGATCAGACCCTGATTGGGATAATCGGATCAAACTTTGATTGGGATAGTCGAATCAGGCGCTTATTGGGATTTCCAGACCAGACCATGATATATATTTATATATTATATACATAAATTAATTAAATTAAAACAAAAAAATGGGGATAATCGGATTGGGATAATCGGGATAATCGGATCAAACTTTGATTGGGATAGTCGAATCAGGCGCTTATTGGGATTTCCAGACCAGACCATGATATATATTTATATATTATATACATAAATTAATTAAATTAAAACAAAAAAATTACAATTGGCAAAATTAAAACAAACAAGAAATGGATCCTTAAAAAAATAATAAATCAACTAAATGCATATGAATGTCCCAAAATCCTCAAATTTTAAGATCAATTAAACTCAAGAAAGTAAGCAAGCAATTTTTTTTTTTTTAATAAAATGTGATTTGTAGTAGGCATTACAATATGTGTCACAACAACACATAAAAGCCTTTTAAGACCAAGGTCCCACAACAACATGCGTTCAAAGGATGTTAATGGACGCAAATCTGTTTTTTGTTTTTTTTTTTTTACTATTTTTTTGTTAAATAATGGATAACTAAACCATAACTCCTATAACATATAAAATATGACATAGGCCAATATTTCGTGATAGGATAGGGAAAATAAAAATAAAATAAGAGATAAAAAGCAAATTTGTTTTAAAAATTTGCAGGAACAAAACTAAAATTGGTTTGCCAATAGTCCAGCTAATGGCATAATCCTTGATTATGGGACGCAGTATATTTTTCAATGATTAAAGCTAAGATATATAGTTATATCGTTCCAGCATCAAGGAATATTCACTAGCTAAGAATGAGAGTGCTACCGTTGACTGAATACAGTTCATCCGCCAGCATCCCTAAGATATCACCTTGGCTAGTGATATCTCACTGCTATTGCCAGTGGTATGCGATATCTCACGTTAACTCATATGCCAATAGCAGGGACTGGAGCACGCGGGGTTGTCACACCCGTGGATCAAAAAATAGAAAAAAATTAACAATTTAATAAAAACTGATCCCTCCATGCGATAGGAATTTTTTCAATTCAAAGGTAGGAAGTTTCTCAGAAAAAAACTCCACTTCTCATTTTACGTGTTTCGGATGAATTCGAACCTTCCTCTTCAGTGCTTTGTTCGAATCCTTAGACAGACACATATGAATTTGTATATTCAATAAATAAAAGAATTCAAGATGCATTAAATAATATATGTTTCAAATTATTTAAGTTAATTAAATTAATTGTTTTTAAAAAAATATACATATCTCATTGCATATAGAATAAAAAGAACATTTAAATTTAATTTTTTCAATTTAAAAATCTTAAAACTTATATTGAATTTTTGCATTTCAAAAATTTTTACAACAAAAGTCTAGCGATTTTGTCACTCAGTCTAGAGATTTATCATTCAATTGTACTCTCCGTTTACTGCAAAAATTTCCAGATAAAGAAACATTTCTCTCGGTTTTAATTGGATGTACATAGGATTTATCAAAATTAGAGCGTTTCTTAGAAGTTTCAAATTGATATTCATTTCCTTGGATGTGAAAGGTAGATTCTATTTCAAATAACAATTCGGAGTTTACATATATCTGAATTATTTTTCCGGAGAGATTTGAATAGAAATTTTAGGATTCCTTCTGCAGATAATAATGAGACATCCTGACGGTTGAGAGCTTTTATTGATTTTATGGCTATTTGAATGGCACTCAAAATATTTAAAGCAACTTCATCAATTTTTTTTATTCTATAAATGATTTAAATTGAGATAATTTAAAGTTTTTATATCTGCTGCTTTGACTCGCAAAAACCGGTCTATCATGGTTTCAAAAGATTTAATCTAGTCTTGCAGTTCAAGAGTAATTGCAACTCGTTTCTCTCCTTAATCGATTGTTTTATATTATTTTGCAAAATATTATTGCAAACTGGCCAGTTTTTAAATAATTTTAAAACTACTCTTGGAAATTGTTACTCGTATTTTCATATTTTGATTTTTGATTCAATAGGAAATTGTCATGTGAGATCCCACGTTTCTCAATTTCCATTTCCCAATCATTAATTCTATATACAACAACCTTATTTCCAAATATATACAAACTCGTCTAAATTCAGCAGAAGCATTTTTATGCTTGCATATACCAATTATTTTAAACAAAGTAATTGATTTGGAAATGTATGAATTTTTACAAATAATCATTTTATTACCAAATAATAATAGCATTAGCTCCGAAAAATGATTACTTTTAGAACTGTTTGAGTCCGCAAAATTGTATTTTAGCGGCCTAGTACTTAAAGTCGTTATGACAACACTTTAGCGGATTCAAAATTTGTTTTCATGTTATATTATAATTATTTTCAAATTATAATCACAATTGCTTTGAAAAGTTTTGATCAAAACTCAAATTTTTAGGTACGCAAGAATACAAATTAAGCAATAAATTAGAAAAAAAAATCCTGAGAGCTAATACTAAAAAACGTTGTATGCAACACGTACACAAATGGCTTTAGCAGACTCATCTTCATATTAAAGACTCGGCTAGCGCCTCGTCCGCTAAAACCATATTTTGCGTACTTGTTACATAAACTACTATTAATTATATATAATTAACACTGTTGGCCGTTGGAACTTAATAAATAATTTGATTAACGTGCTCTTTTATTACCCCAAATAATAAATTAAATAAATTAATATATTTATATACTAACACTCCCCCTCCAAAATAGAACTGCTTCATCTTTAAGAAGAGACTCCGATTTAGACCGTCAACGGGTTAAGTGAAAAAGAACTTCCTTTTGTTAAAATTAATATCAAATAAAATAAAGTTGATTTCAAATTAAAACATTTAAGTTTTTTATTCGTAAAAGTTGTAAGCAGCATGTATACCAGGACGTTCATTTTGCTGTAGATGGATGTTCATTTTGTTGTAGATTTGAATCGTATTTATGGTGATTTGTTAAATTTCAAGATTCTTGACAGTATTTCTCGAGAAATGAGAATCTCCAAAAATGTGGAACCAATTCTTCGAGATTTGAGTGTTCAAGATAACAGATCTTTCTCGAGAATCTCGATACGAGATTTTTTAAGCAGAAACTCTAATTGAAATTTTGTAAGCCATTTTATGTGTGCAATATAATTTAACAAATTCTTGTGGAATATTTCATGACCTATCAAACAACAAGTAATAAACCCCAAAAAAAATTTACGTAAATAAGAAATATTTCGAAGAATGAAATAATACTATACATACATAATTTTTTTATTTATTATGTTTGTACGTTGCACTTATCAAGAAATTAAAAAAAATATTGCAATATAATTTTTCGTTTTACAAAAATTTTTATTGCTTCATATAGGCATTAAAACCCCCCTTTCGGTCAATTGTGTCCCGCTTTGCCAATTTTAAAATCTGGTCACCTTACTAATGTGATACTTTTTGTGTTGAGTCTATAGTTTGACGGCCGACTGCAGGGAGGCCGACATTATAGACGAAACACAAAAAGTCACTTTAGCTCCGAATTAAATACACTATTTTTTCGGCAAACGTTTAAATTTTTTATAAATATGAAATTAATACATCAAACTTTTTATAAATATGAATTTGTATCGTCATATTTACTTCCAAAAAAGAGAAAAAAACATTTAAATTTGTATGAATAAAATTTTTTTTATCAAAGCAGCCTTTTCAAAATTTCATAATATGAGAATCAACTTATTTTTTGTTGTCATGGCCATACAGTATGTTTGAAAAAATAACAAACTAACAAATAACAAATGCTACTTTACAGCCTCCGTAATATAAAATAAAAATGGCGTTACTTTTGCTGCCGCTAGACGTCACTTTTGCTGTCAGGCTAAAAAGTAAGACTTTAGCTAACTCCCTAGCGTCAGTAAAGTTAAACTTTACAGCCGTTTGCCGAAAAACTAATTTTTTTCGTGATAAATGGCTGCGTGTAGTACTTCGAAAAATCATGATTTTTTTTATCACGTTGTCTCGAACGACCACTGGGAATGTAATATGTATACAAACAACATCAATTTCTCCTGAATCCTAGATCTCCTAACATAACTGGCCTTTGTCGCATCACAGGCCATATTAAATTGTAAAAACCCCAACTTTCACATATCGTAATGGTGGTGATAAAAATTTTCTTCTAGATCTCTATTTCACATGTATGCCAGATACTACGAGTGTCGATATCGATAAGAGCAGTGTTAGAAATTCTGACTACTATTTAATCACACAACTATTTAATAAAGACTGATTTACTAAAAACTAGAGAGCCCAAAACCCAAATGTTTCACTTTTCAAAAATGGACACCTGGTCTCCGAAGTTTTTTCCAAGGCTTAACTTTCGATTATCATTGTTTTTATACTGACGATGTAAAAGTTCCTGCTGAAAACTTTAGTGAAACAATTCAATTCCCTATTAATAAAATCGTTCCCTTCTCAACAACGAAATCCTAACAAAAATAATTGTTTTCGAAGGCAGCCAAATTGACTCTTAGAAACAAACGTAGATTGTTTAATATTTGGATTTATAACAAAAATCACGCAAATCGTTCCCAATATTTAAAGGCCAATAAAATATCAAACCAGATAATCCAAAACCAAAATCAAGAAATTGACAGAGCGAAAGCGGCAAAACTTTCCACTATTGCATTTCTGATAAAAAATTTTACGATGCCATTCATTCTCTAAATTTTGGTACCAAATCTTCTATCCCTCCTATTACTGACGGTAGTTTAAGAATTAACTGACCCTGCCAGAAAAACCGTTTTGTTCACAAAACGGAAACTCCTAAGAAAATATCGTAAATCCAGTCTTCAGGCTAATATGAAATAACTTCGTTTCAAACACAAAATTGTCGAGAAAATCTTAAGGGGTTAAATACCAACAAAGCACCGGTCTTGGCAATATTCCTCCTATTATTCTAAAAACATTTCCAAAAGAACTTGCACCCCTCTTACCAAATTGTTCTACAAATCCTATAAATCTGGTGAGAAATATAGAATGAGAATTATGAGAATTATATCCACTACTTACTATAGAGAGAACTATATTATTAATCCACGTATATTAATTCGCAGTCGTTATTAAAATTCACGGTCGTGATTAATACATATATTAATTCACAGCCGTGAAGCTTAATCAACATTTTCTCAGCAAACGATACATTTTGATATCTATAAATGGTTTTTCTTCTGAGTGTAAATTAATAAACGCTGGTGTTGTATCCCAGGATCAGTTATGTTCTGACTCTATTTTTAATTTATATCAACGAAGTGTTGAAGTTATTGTTCACAATTCCAATTTGTGTTGACAGTCACAATTTCAAACGACGATCATATAATGGCAATGCCAAAGAGCACCTCAAAAAAACTCGCTATCCTCAAAAGATATTAAAAATATTTCACTATGTATCAATTGCTACACATTTATAAGTCCTATATATTCGTTACTGTATTATATTGCTGTTAAGTTTTGGGCGCAGCATCTGGGATTTCCCTCCTGTCTCTTTTGAACTCTGTTCAAAAGCATGCTATACGAAGTGTGAGCGATCGAAATTTAACATCAATTCTTGATTTCCTACAATACTGTTGCTAATCTCGTTGTTTTAGGTAGATTTCATAGAAAAATCTACCTATTGCAATGTGCGTCATCTCGTCATTTCGGCAAAATGTTGATGCCAAACGACTATGTATGATAAGCGGAGACGGAAAAACAAATATATATATATATATATATATATATATATATATATATATATATATATATATATATATATATATATATATATATATATATATATATATATATATATATATATATATATATATATATATATATATATATATATATATATATATATATATATAATAGACCATGAGCCAGCGCAAAAAATGCTCTGAGTTTATAATAGCTGATATTCTGTCAGGTGGTTATAGTAGTTGTGTACACACACATACTTCGGTCAGTCTAGCGAATTGTAGAACAGGCGTCTTCTATATGTTATCAAACCGGTTATCATTACTACGGTAACAAAATGAATTTATAAAAGGCTGAAAATTGTTTTACGTATAAATAATAGTTATGAGTTATGACAGTCAGTCAGTTTATTGTTAGAACAGAGTTGGTGAGTCAGCCCCAATGTATGCAGAATAAATAAATAACGTGCAATTTATTTATTAAACTTGAAAGCCCTACAAAAATTAATAGAATCCTAGAAAAATAAAGAATCAGTTACAGTTAGCAGTCAGTTTGAAAATTTTGTGGAGTTGAGTTTGGATTCGGTAAACTCAGAAAAATAATTATTATAAGTATAAGGAAAATATTACATCAGAATTATGTTACTGAAATTACATTATTTGTAAAGCTTCCTAAATTTTATTAATTTTTATTATTTTAATGAAATTTGTAAACTTATATTTACTATACCAAACATAAATTTTAATTGTTGAAATTCTTAAAAGAATGGTATATTATTTTATTAAATTTGTGATTAATTTTCGTATTATTAAGTATAAATTATTTTTGTGAGCAATTTCACGAAGACTCAACAACTCAACAACTATTTATAGATAGTCTTTCATAAATAAAAAATACAACTTCTCTTAGAATTTTTTTTTCGACCAGGGGTCTTCACAGGGTGCCGACATATCATTTATGAAAATCGATTTAGTAGTTTTTCTACAATCGCTGGTCAAAATGCACTCGCATCACAAAATAACAAAAAATTGAGGGGCACCCTGTGAAGACCCCTGGTCGGAAAAAAATTCTAAGAGAAGTTGTATTTTTTATTTATGAAAGACTATCTATAAACAAAAAATAATCAAAATTAAAAGGGGTCAAGTCAAAATTTCCCAAAAATTTGCTGAACTTGTGTGAAATTGCTCTTGTATTTTTTTTTTTAAATTGTAAATCCTTAAACTCACTCAAAACAAAAAAAAATAAAACAAAACTTTTTACTTTTTTAAAATAATTATTTTTAGTTTAAAATGCAAATTTATTTTAATTTCAATTTTTAGGTTTCCGTACTTTGAAAAAGTAAAAACGGTACCCTATTGGTGAGACTTCAGTGTCCGTCCGAATTTCTACATAATCGATTTTCTCAAAAACTATAAGTGCTATCAACTTGAAACTTTTTACAGTTATATAATGTATTTGTCTATTGACAACAAAAAAATTATGAATATTTGTTTTTATCAATATTTTATGGACATTGATAAGGAGATAGTAAAACAAAAGTGTTTTTTAAGGAATCGAGTTTGGTTTAAAAAAATCAAAAAAAATCCAAATATTTCAAAAAGACATTTCAATGAATTATCGACTGCTTAGTTTTTAAGTTATTTAAATAAACGTGTGTTTCTTTTTTTGTCCCCCACCTTAACTTCGAACTTTACAAGAGCAAAAACTGAAAAAATTCAAGGATGTAGGAATTTTGCATACAAACATCCGTTTTTTTGTTTTGGTTGTTATAATTTCAGGAAACAATTTTTTTTGTAATTTTCAAAAGCACAGTTTTTGACTTATTTTAGAAAAAGTAAAATTTTAGTTTTGTCCCCACCACTTATCTTCGAACATTACAAAAGAAAAAATTTTAAAAAATTCATGGTTGTAGGAACTTGGCAAAAAAAAATAAAAAATTTTTTTTGGTCGTTATAATTTCAATTGTTCTTTGGAAGGGGTTGTGAGTATAAATTTTGAAAAAAATATATTTTTGACCTGGACAAGTGGGGTGTCAAATGAACGGTGATTTTTTTTGTAGTTCAAAATAATTTTTTTGTAATTTTCGAAAACACGGTTTTCGACTTATTCTTAAAAATGTGAAAATTTGTTTCTGTCACCCCCATTTATCTTCGAACATTACCGAAGCGAAAAATTGAAAAAAATTCACGGTTATAGGAAATGTTGTAAGGATTGTACGAAAACTATAGTAGTTAGCTCATTATTTCAAATGTTCCTTAGAGGGGGTTGAGAGAAGGAATTACGAAAACAAATTATTTTTGACCTAGACAAGTGTCAGCGTGTCATATGAAAGGATATTTTGTTTCTAGTCTCAGTTTCAAACCGTTTTTTCTGAAATTTTCAAAGTGACCATTTTCGATTTAAAATCGTGTTTTTGTCAAGAAATATTTACGTAGAATTTTGAATTCTTTGATAAGGATCAATTTTGTTACTTTGCAGCAAATGTTTAGTTTAGTAACTAATTCAATCTAACGAAATTTAGAAAATATTTTATAATATTAAGATTCTAAAATAGTCTTAAATAGATTATGGTTAGTCAGATGAACTCGGCATAAAAAAAACATTATTCCGGCTGACCATTGCAATCTAGTAATCTTTATGGTCCAAGAATTGTAACTGTTTGTTATCGGTATCCGCATTCCATTAAATTTCAATGATTTCGAGAAAAACTGTATTTATGTTTGACTAATAAACGAATTTAATTTAAAAATGTTGCCACCATAAACAGTTATGGGTAAAATTCAACCCAACGGAAAACTATATTAGCAAATTCTGTTTTTTCATATTATTATATACACGGAAGCACCGGCGAGCGAGTCATATTCGCACTTGACCCAACTTTTTTTACTAACTTTACTACATGTTTCGAGATACAATATCTCATCTACAGGTTGTTTGTACAATTAAAGAAATTATGGTCACAATACTAATATTTATACCTAAAAAACTTACTATCTACTTTTTTGAATTTATGGTTCTGGGTGTAAACTTTGTTATGTAGACTGGAGTATGAAACCGTAGAGCAGTAGAGTTCCCGATTTATATAATGTCTGTTTTCTCATAATTCACAATTTTACTTACCACGCATAGTTCATCATAGTTTTTCGTTCATTCTCACTCTATAGTCATATTTTCATATAGTTTCCGTTACACAAATTTGTTCTTAGCATAAACCAATTAACAATAATATGTCCTTTACAATCCCCTATTATTGACTCACACTGCGTTTTCACCAGCATTACTTCACCATACTACATAAATTTGAACTCTCCGGACACTAACCGTACTTGCTTAACAAAATTTTCAAGCCTCAATCATCGCAATAGCTAAAAATTATTATCCTACAATCAGTTTTGTATTCGATTTCTTATATGGTTATTTTTATCAATTTATCTTTACGTTATAGATCTAAATTTGACTATAATACTGTTGTAAGCCCTTATTTCGTACCACATAAAGATCATAAAATCGGTTAAACTTACGTTTAATCCATTTTAATATTTCTTCCAAATGCGTTGGAAATGGCTTGTTTCGTGAAATTATCTTACAATTTTGTGTGTTACATAGTAACAATCAGTATTATTATTTTTTTACGGAAAATGTACTAACATTTCCCCTACTACGAAATTGGTAGCGATATTTTCGATATTAAAATTACTTATTTCGAATATTTCTCAAGACGCTACTATTCCATTAAGTATGGTAAGGTAATGATATCCATTAATTTACGTACACATTCTCAATGTGGTAGAATCATTACAATTAGTTGTTATTCAACTAATCTGAAAATCAATTTTTTAATATGATCTAGGTTGATCGGGGGGTTAATTTTTTATATGGGAGAAAAATTGTGAATAGTTAAACTCAAATAACTGGATGAATAATTGGAATTTTTCAATTCTAAAACCAGTTTTGGAATCCTCTAATTAAACCTTACATGTTTTAATCAGAAAAAATTTTACGTGTTTCGTGGCGGTATCGAACCCCATTCATCAGTAACACAAATTCGATACCTTGTGTTATACACGTTTTATCAACTGAGCCATTCAATTGACATGTTTTATGGAAATTTTTAGTAAGTGAATTGAAACGTCATCAACAATTACAATGAAGTTAACAATTTCACAAAGATTGCCGACCTAACGACATGATATATTCAATTAATTATTTCTAATTAATTATCTATCTAATTTTTATAGAGTTATTTCGATTAATTCTCAAGACGCTACTATTCCATTAAGTATGGTAAGGTAATGATATCCATTAATTTACGTACACATTCTCAATGTGGTAGAATCATTACAATTAGTTGTTATTCAACTAATCTGAAAATCAATTTTTTAATATGATCTAGGTTGATCGGGGGGTTAATTTTTTATATGGGAGAAAAATTGTGAATAGTTAAACTCAAATAACTGGATGAATAATTGGAATTTTTCAATTCTAAAACCAGTTTTGGAATCCTCTAATTAAACCTTACATGTTTTAATCAGAAAAAATTTTACGTGTTTCGTGGCGGTATCGAACCCCATTCATCAGTAACACAAATTCGATACCTTGTGTTATACACGTTTTATCAACTGAGCCATTCAATTGACATGTTTTATGGAAACTTTTAGTAAGTGAATTGAAACGTCATCAACAATTACAATGAAGTTAACAATTTCACAAAGATTGCCGACCTAGCGACATGATATATTCAATTAATTATTTCTAATTAATTATCTATCTAATTTTTATAGAGTTATTTCGATTAATTCTCAAGACGCTACTATTCCATTAAGTATGGTAAGGTAATGATAGCCATTAATTTACGTACACATTCTCAATGTGGTAGAATCATTACAATTAGTTGTTATTCAACTAATCTGAAAATCAATTTTTTAATATGATCTAGGTTGATCGGGGGGTTAATATTTTATATGGGAGAAAAATTGTGAATAGTTAATCTCAAATAACTGGATGAATAATTGGAATTTTTCAATTCTAAAACCAGTTTTGGAATGCTCTAATTAAACCTTACATGTTTTAATCAGAAAAAATTTTACGTGTTTCGTGGCGGTATCGAACCCCATTCATCAGTAACACAAATTCGATACCTTGTGTTATACACGTTTTATCAACTGAGCCATTCAATTGACATGTTTTATGGAAATTTTTAGTAAGTGAATTGAAACGTCATCAACAATTACAATGAAGTTAACAATTTCACAAAGATTGCCGACCTAACGACATGATATATTCAATTAATTATTTCTAATTAATTATCTATCTAATTTTTATAGAGTTATTTCGATTAATTCTCAAGACGCTACTATTCCATTAAGTATGGTAAGGTAATGATATCCATTAATTTACGTACACATTCTCAATGTGGTAGAATCATTACAATTAGTTGTTATTCAACTAATCTGAAAATCAATTTTTTAATATGATCTAGGTTGATCGGGGGGTTAATTTTTTATATGGGAGAAAAGTTAGGTCCGCAATCTTTGTGAAATTGTTAACTTCATTGTAATTGTTGATGACGTTTCAATTCACTTACTAAAAATTTCCATAAAACATGTCAATTGAATGGCTCAGTTGATAAAACGTGTATAACACAAGGTATCGAATTTGTGTTACTGATGAATGGGGTTCGATACCGCCACGAAACACGTAAAATTTTTTCTGATTAAAACATGTAAGGTTTAATTAGAGGATTCCAAAACTGGTTTTAGAATTGAAAAATTCCAATTATTCATCCAGTTATTTGAGTTTAACTATTCACAATTTTTCTCCCATATTAAAATTACTATAAAAGCAATGACTATACGATCTTTTCTCTCTTGGTTAGCATCTTTTCTCATGAATGTCAAAAGTTGAATTTTGCATTCATGCTTATTCATCATAAAATTAAGTTATCAATTAAGTAGTGAAAATTTTACTTAAATTAAATGTTAAAATTAGTTCAATTAATTTCAATTCTTTTATTAGTGCAATCATCGTAGAACAATTTAGTCAAAAATGTTTGTGTTGTGTATTCTGATACACCAAAAATCTCTCAGTCAGCAATTTTTTCTCATGAATGTCGAAATTACCGTGAAATTTTGCATTCATGCATTTTCATATTAAAATTAAGTTAAAATATAAGTAGTGAAATTTTTAATTAGTTAAAATTGTTAGTTCAATTAGTTCAATTTGTTTTTAATGTATCCGTCCAGTTAGTGCAATTTAGAAAAAAAGTTTATATGTTTTGTGCCGTAAAAACGACAAAAAAATAATGACCTTGTCGGTCATATGCTCTCAGTTGAATTTTATTTTTCTAATTGGAGTTTTCATGACATTTGGTTTGGTAACGATGTCAAGTTTTTTGTGATTATAATGAGATGGCATAAAAAAATTATTAAAAGTAAAAAGTTTATCTTAAAGCCTTCCATTGTTAGAAAAATTATTTCTGTTGTGTTGTTGTGTGTTAAAATTAATTTATAATTTATGTGTACCAAATTGTATATAGTTAAATTCCAAAGCAAAAATCAAAAGAAAATTATATGTTTGTGTTTGGTGGAAAAATTAACCGAATTAAATTTAATTTATAATTAATGTGTGGAAAATTATATAAAGCTAAATTTCAAATCAAAAATATCTATAAATAAAAGCAAAAGAAAATTATGTGGTTGTGTTTGGTTGATAAATTAACGGAATTAAAAATCAAGTAAGATAATTAGCATATTTAGCTAATGTTGTTGATGAGTTCTGTTAAATGCAGAAAGTGCTGTTAGTAACACTAAGTATCCTTGTGATATACAAACAAAAAGCATCATAATAAAAAATTACCAAATTGTAACCAAATTAACCAGCTTTCTGTGACTGTTGTGTCATACATCTTATTTTTTTGTTGTTGGTTGTAAAAGAGCATCGAATATTAGCAAGGTAAAATTTTGGTCGACATCGTGCGAGGCCTAATAGTTGAAGGTTACCGATCTAATCGTGAAACCTACTGTATTTTCCCTCGATAATTTGTATCGGCTACCATTGGATCGGTTCATCGGTTTCAACACTGGCGGCTTACGGGAATAAATTGATGTCAGTAATCTACTAAAATTACTAATAATCGCTTTATTTGGTGACGCAACATTTGTATAAAATTTCTGTGCTATTACTGCCGCATTTCAACCGTAGTTCAACACATCAGTTATATAAAATTTTTTGGGCTGTTACTACTGTATCTTAAACATATTTCAACGCAACCTTTATATCAAATTTTTGCTGTTACTACCGTATATTAAACCTATTTCAACGCAACATTTATATCAAATTTTTGCTGTTACTACCGTATATTTTACATATTTCAACTCAACATTTATATAAAATTTTTGCTGTTACTACCGTATATTAAACCTATTTCAACGCAACATTTGTTTAAAATTTTTGGTGCTATTGCTGCCGCATTTCGACCGGATTTCAACACATCAGTTATATAGAATTAGTTCTTGCTATTGCTACCGAATTTCAACGCAGCATTTGAGTATTATTTATACCATTTTATCCGTAATACCTTACCTGTTGGATTCATCGCTGATGGAGGGCTAAGGCCGTAAGACTTTGAAGCCTGGAGGATTAACCATGGGGTGAGTGAATTGTGGTTATTTTATTTTATTTTATTCTAACGTAAAAGTGAGAATGCGCGTGAAAGAGTGCACCAGTGATTGAATGGGGGCGTTCTTGTCGTTGCGTGTGTGTGTGAACTGGCGATGCGTGTAGCGAGTCACATTTAGTCTAAATTGGAAATTATTCTACTCAAAATATTTTTGCTCCGAGGTAATACTTAGTATTCCAAATACATTTTCTTTTTATTATATTACCTAAATTTATTAATTTATATTTTTTAAGCAAATCAAAAATCATTCTCAAATAACCTGTAATCCAAACAAAAAAAACAAGTTCTTGTCATGTTTTATGTTTATTAACCATATTATACATTAACCAACTGTAAACTACAGGTATTGAAACAAACTGGTTTGGAAATGTTTATTTAACTTACAAATAAAATTATAACTTTTTTTGAGCTGTAAATACTTTTTTGGGAATTACGTATGGTTTTAAAAATTTTGAAAATGTTATTAATAAAGAAAAAGGAAAATAAATAATAAAGACTTTCAATATAGCGTGTGACGTTCTCCCGTGCTCTAAGATTTGATTCTCGGTTTACCAGCAATGGCAGTGGTGTACGGGCTGTATCATATTGATCGGATGACAGCGGTGCAACTTATGTTTGATTGCTGCCATTTGCGGTGCTTGCTGTGGGTCTTTGAGCTCAATTGTCCTGCTTCGCAGTCTGAGTGTGTGGATGAATGTTAGCATGTATGAAGCGTGAGTGTGTGGGCGTATGGGAATGATTGTGGGGGTTGGACGCGCTGATAGTGGTTCTTTCGCAAAAGGGGTCGCCAGAGTCTCCTTTTTCACTTGTATTTTTTTCCATTTCTGTATATTTTCGTAAATTGCGTACATTTCTGCATTTGTGTTGAAGCAGCAGGTATTAATCTATCAAATCCACGATGACTGAGCTTTAGTCGTTACGGCGTTAAATTACTCTAGGTACGCATCCTGCTATGCCATATAATCATTGAAAAGCATAGAGTTAAACATCATAAGAAACAACTAACCAATCTTTCTCCGATACTTGATAAACATAAAACATACAAAAGAATAAGTCTGCCAAAAATAACAAATAAATTGCAGAAAGTCTTCCACAAGCATCAAATAGAAATAGTAACAAGACCAACTGCGTCCATAAAAACCCAGCTAAATAATTTTAAAGATAGAGAAGGATCAAATAGTAAATCAAAAAACCAAATCAAGTACGAGGATTGTCAAGATGTATATGGGTAGTTCTACAAACATAGGAATTTTGGACGGCTCTGCTTATTTCGTATATTAATATGAAAAAAAAAAAATTGTTTTCACATGAAATTTGTAAACCTTAACTATGTCTAGCTGGTCACCCAAAATAATCCCGTTTCGAAATATACGTCTTAGAAAAAAAATTATTCAAAACGTCAAATTATCAGTCCCCTGGCGTGTCCCACCTTGAAATTCAAAGCTGGTAAACTAAATAATCAATGATTCTAAGCGTGTAGAGACAAATTTACTCTGTAGCAATAATTTTGAATAATGGTGCTTTAATATTGTGTAAATAATCATAACATAACTCTATATATCATATTAGATATATCCTATTAAAGTTTGTCCCACCAATTTGTTATTATTCTCCTGCCCAATCAAAACACATTGAAAATATTGGAAATTCATATTTCTATCAAGTTATCGCTCGTCACAGGAATTAATTAAAGTTCAATAAATATAATATTGCAAGTGTTTTACTTAGTCCGAGGTTTTATCATTCAAAACAGTCAACATTAGTAGCAAGATCGTGTGTTGTCCAGTCAAATTATCAGTCCCCTGGCAAGCATTTTCGTAAAAAGTATTTTAATTACAGGTAATTTTGTAATTTTATACGTCGTGAATATGAATTGCCTTGGTATAGAATCCGTTTATTTTTTTGTTTTAGACGTAATTTTGTCATTTTTAAGCGAAATACTGATAAATTATCAGTCCCCTGTTCTCAGTCCCCTGGAAGATTTAAATGCGGGCAGACTTAGTTAAATGTTTATTTCGTATTTTGAGATAATATTGAGACAATTTTGAGTTAATTTACGATTAAGAAGGATATTTTTAAATTTTGACTCTTGTATTTTTGTGTTTTTTTTTTTTTTTTTTTTTTTTTATTTATTTTTTTTTTTTTTTTTTTTTTTTTTTTGACTGGCCACATTCAGAAACGTTGAAAGAACGTCATCAACTTTAACTAAAACTAGTTGCCAGAACTTATACGCAAAAAACATGTCGTGCCGTAATTAGCTCCATTTTCTTCCTTCGTGTGTAGAACTACCCATATATAGGACAAACATCAAGGGTGTATGAGTCGAGAATTAAGGAACACAGAGCAGCCACTTTACAAAAACAAACACACAAATCCAGTGTAGCAGAGCATATGATACAATCAAACCATAACATAGATTTTAGAAATTCAAAAATAATCAAACCTGTAATAAACAAATGGAAATTGGATGCATATGAATCATTTTATATTGCAAAAACAGAACACCTGATGAATTTAGAAGATGCTAAAATCCAATCTCCATTGTTTAATATAAACTCATAACCCGCCCTCTTGTTTAATATTTTAAGTATGCTATTCCAAAGATGTGCTACATAGTTCAATAGATCGGTTGTTGATCTTTTGTTTCTAAAATCGTATTGGCTGTCAGATATCAAATGGTTGTCTTCCAAAAATTTGGATTTGTGTGAAGTTTTAAAGTGTTCGTATATATTAGACATGACTGTGAGTAAGGCTATTGGTCTATAATATGAAATATCACGTTTCGTTCCTTTTTTGGGGACAGGCTGGACGTTGGCCAACTTCCAGCAGGATGGAAAAATACCAGATTTATAGGTTGTATAGAATATTTTGGTGAGAGTTGGTGCAAGTTCTTTTGAAAATGTTTTTAGAATAACAGGAGGAATGTCCAGACCAGAGGCTTTGTTGTTTTTTAACCCCCTTAAAAGTTTTTCGAAAATTTTGGGTTTGAAATGTAATTGTTTCATATTAACTTCTGAAGACTGGATTTGGAGTATTTCTTTAGGACTTTCTAAAACTGTCGAATTTGGCGCAAAGCGTTACGCGAATAATGTAGCTTTCCTTGCAGGGTCAGTAACGGTTGAGTCACCATCGATGATAGGGGGATAGAAGATTCAGTACCAGAATTTAAAGAATTAATGGCACTGTAAAAAATTTTGTCAGAAATTGACATACTCGAATGTTTTGCCGCTTTCGGTCTGTCAATCTCTGCTTTTTCGTTTTCAATTATGTATCTGGTTTGATATTTTATTAGCCTTTAAATAGTGGGATCGATTAACAGAGTTCTTTTTATGAATTCAAATATTAAATAATCTACGTTTGTTTCTAAGAGCCAATTTGGCCGCCTTCGAAAACAAATATTTTTGTTGTGGTTTCATTAATAAAAAGGGAACGAATTTGTTAATGCCGAATTGAATGATTTCAGTAAAGTTTTGAGCAGAAACATTTACATCGTCAGTATAAAAACAATGACGATCAAAAAGGAAACCTTGAAAAAAACTTCCGAGACCATTGGTGTCCATTTTTGAAAAGTGAAATATACGGAACTCTAGTTTGTAGCAAATCAGTTTTGATAACTGATGTGATTAGATAATGGTCAGACCTTCCAATAGTACTCTCATTGACATCGATACTCGTAATATCTGGCATAGATGTGAGATAGAGGTCTAGGAGAAAACTTTTATCATCGCCATTACGAGGAGTGAAAGTTGGGCTTTTTACAATCAGCGTCAGGTCGTGCGATGTAGCAAATATTTCTGCCTGCCTTCCATTGTTGTCGTCGTCGGTCATTCTGGAAAATTCTAACCACGATTTGTTGTGGACGTTGAAGTCACCGGTAACAATAACCTCACAATTTTGAAATTGTGCTCTAATTTCGTCGACAACATTAGTCAAGAGATTAAAAAAATTGGGATTATGTTTGTTTGGGGACCGGTATAGAGCTACGCAATCTTAAAAAATTTCTGTGCATTTTTACTAAGAAAACCAAATTGAAACTCAAACTGTATAGTATCAATTTTGGTTATAACTTCAGCTCAGTTATGAAAATTTATAAAACATTTGTAAAAAGAAAGTATTTTTTTTGTAAAAAAGATGTTTGTTTTTTAAAATCCATAAGTCGCTTTGTAAAGTTTAAAAAAAAAATCTGCAATATTCGTTTTAAGTTTTACAAAAAAAATTGTAGAATGTCATTTTTCGGTTCACAAATCTTTACATTTCCCGCAGGAGGGATCGATTTTGATCGATTATGATCAATGTTGATCTACGGGTCTGACTACCCTGCGTACTCCAGTCCCTGCCATTGACATATGAGTTAGCGTGAGATATCACATACCACTGGCAATGGCAGGAGATGTCATTAGCCAAGATGATATCTTAGGGTGCTGCCAGACGAACTTTAATTAGTCAACGGCAGCACTTCCAGTCTTAGCTGGGCAGCGTTCCGTAGCGGTACCGCTCATTAGCTCTTCCGAGGAATCGAACCAACACGTAGTTATGTGTGGGCTTTGTGCCTCGATTAAGGTGGTGGGCGGTGCGTCTGGGGTGCGCTGCATCAGCTGGATTATTGGCATTTAGTTTTGTTTTGTTTTCTGCAAATTTCTCACAATTTGTTTTTCACTTATTATTTTGTTATTATTTCTTCATCTTATCATGAAATATTGGCATATGTCATATTTTGTAGTATGATAGGATTTTTTACTTAGTTATGCATTTTAAAATAAAATACAAAAAAATAAAATAAACATTTTGATATATATATGGCAGTACAACCGAAAAAAAATAAGTCTGCAAGTGGTAAAGCAAATTTGCGCAATCCACCCGCCCATAAAGCGGCATGTCCACGGAATTTGCAGGGACAAAACATATATGAATCAATAAAAAATTTTAAAATACATGTTCAAAACATCTGCGGATTGAACGCTAACCATGACCACGTGCAACATCATCTTGAGCACGACAAACCGAACATTCTATTCCTTACAGAAACACAAGTTTCTGAAAATTTTCTCTTTATAGAATCGCTTAATTCCAAATAGAGGCTCGAATCAGCTTTCAAACTCCATCAGGGCGTATGCGCATTCATTCATGAGAGTGTTGCGTACACGCGCTTTCCAAATTTTGAACTACACGGTGACGGCTTCAATACAATGGTTTTAAAGATTTGTCTTCCAGAAATGACTTTTTTTACAATAGCTTTATACCGGTCCCCCAACAAACGTAACCCAAACTTTTTTAATATACCGACAAAAATTATGGACGAGATTAGAGCAAAGTCCCCTAATTGTGAAGTTATCGTTACCGGTGACTTCAACGTCCACAACAAATCATGGTTGGAATTCTCCAAATCGACCGACGATGTTGACAATAGTGGAAAGCTGGCAGAAATTTTTGCCGCGTCTCAGGGCCTATTCCAAATTGTTAAAAGCCCGACTTTCACTCCCCGTAATGGCGGTGATAATAGTTTTCTACTAGATCTCTATCTTACCACAATGCCAGATATTACGAGTGTCGATGTTGCGAAAGGTAGTTTTGGAAATTCTGATCATTATTTAATCTCATCAGTTATCAAAACTGATTTACTTAAAACTACAGCTCCCAAACCCCGTAAAATATTTCACTACTCAAAAATGGATAAGAGTGGTCTTCAAAATTTTTTCCATGGTTTCCCTTTCGACCGTCATTGTTTATACACTGACAATGTAAATGTTTCTGCTCAAAACTTTACAGAAACCATCCAATTTGCTATCAATAAATTTGTCCCTTTCTCCATAGTAAAACCCAAACAAAAATACTTGTATTCGAAAGCTGCCAAAACGGCACTTAGAAACAAACGTAGATCATTTAATATTTGGATACATAACAAAACTCCCACTAATCGATCCCAATATCTAAAGGCCAACAAAATATCTAATCAGATTATCTCAAACGAAAAGTCCGAAATTGACAGAGCGAAAGCTTCAAAACTTACGTCTATGTCTGTTTCTGACAAGAGTTTCTACAGTGGCATTAATTCTTTAAATTCTGGTACAAAATTTTCTATTCCCCCTATTATTGATGGTGATTTAATCGTCAATGATCCCGCAAGAAAAGCTAACTTGTTCGCTGAACGCTTTGCTCTGAACTCCACTGTTTTGGAAACTCCTAAAGAAATACCCCAAATCCAGTCTTCGGGAGTTAATATGAATGAACTTCACTTCAAACCCAAAATAGTCGCTAAACTTTTAAAGGGGTTAAACATCAACAAAGCATCAGGAATGGACAATATTCCACCCATTATTTTAAAAACCTTTTCCAAAGAACTTGCACCAACTTTAACTAAAATATTCTACCAATCCTACAAATCTGGTATATTTCCCTCGTGCTGGAAGTTGGCAAATGTCCAGCCCGTCCCCAAAAAGGGACCAAAATCCGATATCTCAAATTATAGGCCAATAGCTTTACTATCGGTCCTATCCAAAGTCTATGAGCATTATATTAATACACATATTGCAAAATTTCTGGAAGAAAATCATTTAATATCCGACAGCCAATACGGTTTTCGAAACAAAAGATCAACTACCGATCTATTAAACTATGTAGCGCATTGTTGGAACAGCATACTTGATAAAGGTGGTGAAACATACGTTATCGCTTTAGACATCTCCAAGGCATTCGATCGAGTCTGGCATGCCAACTTAATCAACAAGCTTGTTGCGTACGGTTTTCATCCCAATGTTGTGAAGCTGATTCAAAATTTTCTATCCGACCGATACATTTCGGTAACCTTAGACGGATATTCTTCTGAGTCTAAACTAATTAACGCTGGTGTACCCCAAAGCTCAGTATTGTCCCCAACCCTATTTTTGATTCATATCAACGAATTGTTGAAAATCACCAGCAACCCAATAAATAGTTTTGCAGATGATAGTACTCTGCACAAGTCGTTCGAGCCCCTTCCTTCAAAAGGTAAAATGCACGAACGAATTAATCCTGCCCGGAGAGACGCTGCCATGAACGTGAACAAAGACCTGAATAAAGTCGCCGACTGGGGTGACCAAAACCTTGTCAATTTCAACTCCACCAAAACACAGCTGTTGATTGTTTCCAGATTAAAGACCGAGTTCCCCAAAGATATTTTATTTAGTATGTGTGATGAACCAATAGGTGAATGTAAAAACATTCGTTTATTGGGTGTCACAGTTTCAAATGACCTACTCTGGAACGATCATGTAATGGCGATGGCAAAAAGCGCGTCTGAAAAACTCGGCCTCCTAAATAGATGCAAAAAATTTTTCACTCCATACCAATTGCTCCATGTTTATAAGTCCTATATTCGTCCCTGTATGGAGTACTGCTGTCAAGTTTGGGGTGCTGCCTCTGTTTCCATCTTGGCCCTCTTGGACTCTGTTCAAAAGCGAGCTATACGAATTGTAGGTGATCGAACTTTGACATCAAAACTTGATTCCCTACAACATCGTCGCACTGTTGCTGACCTCGTTGTTTTTTACAAATATCGTCATCAGCAGTGCTCAGATGAAATCAGCGGCATCATGCCTCAAACTTATTCTTACCCCCGTTCCACTCGGCAATCGGCTGCCGCAACCAGTGAAACGGTAAAGATCCCGCGCTGTCATACTGGCAGATCGCAGAGAGACTTCTTTGTCCGAACTGCGTACAAATGGAATAGTTTGCCGGAACACTTAGTCTCAGGTGGCTTCAACCCACAGATGTTTAAAAAAAGCGTTAATCTACACCTCAGAACGCCAGTTGTTGTGGGACCCAGGTCTAGACCTAGGTCTTAAAAGGTATTTATGTGTTGTTGTGACACATATTCTAAACCCTATTACACAACACATTTTATTAAAAAAAAAAAAAAAAAAAAAAAAAAAAAATTGATTTTTATTTTGTTATGGATACATGATTTATGATTTTAAATTAAAAAAAATCATTATAACCCTAACAATATTTTTGTTAAAACGAAGAAAAAATATTGTATTTCGAAATATTTATGAGTTTGTACTTTTTTATTCCAAGTCACAAAAACAATTGGTACACTGAAAAAAATAAGTTAAAATTCATTGTATTCCACCAAAGAAATGATTCTTCATACAAACCAAATTTGGTAAAATTTCTTGTAATATGTAATTTAAAGGATTGTCCCAAGTATTTTCACAAATAAAATACTTGAAGTAACATAAAAATTCTCATCACAATACCATTACATTATTTTGCCTATTGCAATACCTTTTAGCTTCTGTACAGTAAAAACTTTAACATGAAAATAATAATAAGCGTGGATCTTAAAAACTCTTCGTATATTATTAATAATAGTAGTAAAAAATGTTTAAATGTTGAACTTATTCCAATTGAAGTGTTTATAGAAAATGTTCACATATTATAATCATACCTATAACCTAAGTATGTATACATTAAAATAAACAAGTTATTAATTCAGTAACTAAATTAACATTTCAATTTAATAATTAAGCATAATACTTAAATTAAATTTAAATCAAATAAACAAAAAATAATGAAAGAACAATTAAAATATATATCTTTTTAACAGTGTTAAACATATTTATGTTTTACATTTTAACAACAGTGTAAACAAATCTATAAATTCTCTGAATGGGATTTCCGAGAAATATTTTCTTTACACAAGAATAATTTTATTAGGACAATACTATTTGGTGATTCCCAAAAAACTTTGTGTTCTACTAAACAAAATAAGAAAAGCGTTTTATTTTACATGCATTGTGAATTTTAATAGCAAAGCACGCGTTGCTTGAAAATATATGTATGTATTTTCGTGGAAATCGAGTTTTAATATTCATAAGTGTTTAATTTTTGTCCTTCTGTATTTTTTGTTTAACTGCGTACTTTAAAATACTTAATGTTTTGATTAAAAAAATTTTAAAAATATTGTGATTTAGTGAAGTTATATTGCTTAAGAACTCAAATAAAGCCATGTCAAAATTTGTTGTTGTTTCTCTAACTAAACGGAGAGAAAAAATTATTACTGGTGCAATTTAATGAAGAAGATGGATTAGAAAACCTAAAACAATCAATTTTTGAAAAATTTGCTGTGTTCCGAAGTTTCTGCATCAAGGAATACAAAATCCAAAACAGAATATAATGCTGTATATAAACCAATATCTTTCACATCCTGATTTCGTTTTATCCATAGTTGATAATGGTATGTGTTTAAATAGTTTATAATTATATACTATGTCAAAAACAATAGTAATATTTTATTAAATATAAATTTGAATGCTTTGCATATTATTGCTAAAGGCTACCAGTTAAATTAGAATATTATTACGTTTATGATTATTTCACAATTTATCATATTATAGTTATGGCACGGAATTTAAATGCCAGCTACGATGTAGAACATCAAGAGGCGGACAATCAAAATAAGGATTTGTCAGACAACAGAACAACAATTTTAATTAATTAAATTTCACCACTGGAAACATTAGAAGTACGTTTATCTGATAGTTCTCAAGAATTTTTTCTAATTTCTATTTCTCATTTTATAACGAATTGAAGAATTTTATATTATTACAATGTAAAGGTATAACAAAATCGTATGAAATTAAAAGCATTTTAACGAATATTAAAAGAATAAAAATATATGTAAAATTTGTACATATGAAAAAGAAGGTACATATTACATGCCATTTGAAAGTGGTCGGGCGGCTAGAGGAAAATGCCTTCAAAAACTACAGGTCACATTTAGCCTATATGTAGGTTTTATCAAACTTTGTACAAAGCCAAACGCATAAAACATGGTGAAAATAATAGTAATACGGCTCTAACCGATTTAGGTGATAAACTTTTTTAATAAATTATACATATTTTAATATTTCTTTGTATATTGTTTAGACAGTGAAATTGATATAAATTGGCCTATGCAAAAGGCATATTTTGAAGAGTTAAAAACTGAAAACTGGCATATGGACGGGGGATGAGTTTCTAAAACGGTGGACAAATAAACGTTTTCTCTGCGTTTGGAGCTCCTTAAATCTAATATACCAACGGCTGGTTTCTTTAAATCTTTTCCATCTTTACAAGAAAGTGATAGTTATAATTTGGTTATAGTTATAGTTATAATAGTTATATTGTGGTTCGTTATTGAATTATTCCATTATTATTCTTAGATGACTAAGATGATATCCGGCGTAGAGATGATGCCGAAAGTGCTAAAACTTGGTACTTCATACAAAAATATGTTTTTAAAATTAGTACTGGGTCATTCCATTTTAAAGTCAACCTTCAAGCTAAATTTTTTTTTCATCACAAAACTGTAACTGTGACCTATAATTTTTTTTTCATATATTTTACTATAAGATATGGCAACAACTGTGAAAATTCCAATATTGTTATTTTGTTTAGAATGCAATTAAGCGCATGGTTGTGAAAAAGGCTTAATATACGAATTAAAATATATCTAAAAAGAATATAGCATAGCACAAATATAATAAACCGAATTGCTTTAGACTTTTTATTTTCTGTAAGCTAAAGTTTGGAGTGTCTGAATTGGACTGCTTTGCTTTCCAAATAAATGAGGTAAGCATTCTAAATACATGAATTCTTTTGTGTTATGTTAGTCACGTTACGTTAGTCACACATCATTTAAATCAAAAGCGGCAATTTATGAAAAACTAACAAATTTTTTAAAAAGTTATTGGCTTTTTTAAAAAATACATTAAATACATTGAAGAAACTTATCAATAAATTTTATGTACATTTTCAACATCTAGAGAATTTTGGTTCATAATTTAGGTGTTAATTTAATGGTATAAAAAATGTTACGTTAGTCACATTTACATTTTTATTTAAAAAATATCTAACAAATTTAATTTAAATAAAAAAGCTTTCTGATTTAGATAAATAAACTCGATTTACATTTTAAAAAGTCAACAAGTGCTTAAAATAATCTTTACTATTTTAGTTATAAGGAAACAAAGTTGTGAACTTCGGTATAAATGTTGCGTTAGTCACTTTGGAATGACCCTACTGATTATGATGAGGAGGATCAAAGTATAGAAACATTGGTTAATGATATGAAGAGCACACAGTGATAAAACGCTTTATAAACCAAAGTTCCACAACTTCGTGCCTAAATTTTTTAATTTAAATTTTACTTAATTAATGTGAGATTCTTAGTTAATGTAACGAATGTAACGAATTTTTTTAAATTATATTTTATAATCTAAATTTTTATAAATTCAGGGACTACCTAATTTAGGCTTATGTATCCACAATTTTTTTTAAATATATAGCTTTTATTAACTGAACATTTATAAAAATTTAATTTACTTAAAAGCTTATTACTGCCATTTAATTATTGTTTGCCATTTACTTTTACATTGAGATTTGGAAGGGTTTTTTTAAATTATTGTGCAAATTATTTTAATTTAAAAAAAACTATGTTATTTTGTAATGCCACTTTCCAACCCCCACTGTATTGGGCCAACCAAAACTATTTTCTTAAACTGAGAAAAACAAGTTCTTATAATGCATATACCATACTTAGGGCCAGATAACTCTTTTCTTAAATGATTTGCGTAATGAAATTTTACTTGTCAGGATCAAAATATTATACTTGTGATGATGAAGGTTTTTTCAATTCAAGTTTAGTGCAGTAAAGAAGGTATTGATTCTACCATTACTGTATTGAGCCAACCAAAACTTTATACTTAATATGAGCCAAACAAGTTTGTATCGTGCATATACGTTACTTGGGGACATTCAACTCTTTTTTAAATGATAGGGTTAATGCAATTTTACTTGTCAGTATCCAAATATTATACTTGTGATGATAAAGGTTTTCTTAATTCATTTTCCTAGTTACATTTTAAGTTTACTAAGCACAAGAATGTATTACTTAACGCAACCAAAATCCACAACCAAAGTTGTATTCTCTAAAAATATACTTGGATTAAGTAAATTTTTTTTCTCAGTGTAAGTTTACAAATGTTTTTTCAGATTTAAAAAAGTCAAAAAGTCAACAAAAGTCAACAAACAGATTGACGAGTTGAACAAGGAAAAGAAGATGTCTGAGGCATTATAGATCTAGTTTCATCCGAGCACAGCTGGTGACGATATTTATAAAAAACAACGAGATCAGCAACAGTGCGACGATGTTGTAGGGAATCAAGATTTAATGTTAAATTTCGATCACCAACAATTCGTATAGCACGCTTTTCAACAGAGTCCAAAAGGCCTAAGATGGTAACAGATGCAGCGCCCCAAACTTGACAACAATACTCCATGCAGGGACGAATATAGGACTTATAAATGTGGAGTAATTGATGCGGAGAAAAATATTTTTTACATCTATTGAGGAGGCCGAGTTTTCTTGATGCTCTCTTTGCCATGGCCATGATATGATCGTTCCAGAGTAAGTCATTGGAAATTGTGACTCCCAATAAACGAATGTTTTCACATCCGTCTATTTGGTCGTTACACATATTAATTGATACATCATTGGGAAACTTGGTCTTTGATCTGGAAACAATCAATAGCTGTGTTTTGGTGGACTTAAAAATGACCAAATTTTTGTCACCCCAATCGGCGACTTTTTTCAGGTCCTCGTTTACATTTATGGCAGCGTCTCTCCGGGCGGGATTTATTTCTTCATGCATTTTACCCTTTGAAGATAGGGGGACGAATGACTTGTGCAGTGTACTATCATCTGCAAAACTATTTATTGGGTTATTGGTGATTTGCAACAGTTCGTTGATATAAATTAAAAATAAAGTGGGAGGTAAAACTGAGCCTTGGGTACACCAGCGGTTATTAATTTGGACTCAGAAATAAAGCCATCTATAGATACCGAGATGTTTCGGTTAGACAGAAAATTTTGAATCAACTTCACAACTGCGGGATGAAAACCGTACGCAACGAGCTTGTTGATCAAGTTGGCATGCCAGATTCGATCAAATGCTGTTGAGATGTCTAATGCGATTACGTACTTTTTACCACCTTTCTCAAGTATGCTATTCCAAAGATGTGCTACATAGTTCAATAGATCGGTTGTTGATCTTTTGTTTCTAAAACCGTATTGGCTGTCATGATATCAAATGGTTGTCCTCCAAAAATTTGGATATGTGTGAATTAATATATTGCTCGTATATTTTAAACAGGACTGGGAGTAAGGCTATTAGTCTGTAATTCGAAATATCACATTTCGTTCCTTTTTTGGGACAGGCTGGACATTGGCCAACTTCCAGCAGGATGGAAAAATACTAGGTTTATAGGATTTATAAAATATTTTGGTGAGAGTTGGTGCAATATAAAACAAAAATATCGAATAATTTTAATTAACTTTCATAAAACAAATTTCGAATAATTTTTAATTAACTTTAAAAAAGCAAATTTCGAATAATTTTTTATTAACTTTAAAAAATGATAATTTTCGTTATTTTTAAATAGAAATTTTTGTGCTAGTGATTTTGAAATTTAAACTTATTTGAAACTGAATGACACTTTGCCTATTGGTTCGCCTCAAACCTGTGTCTAGGAAGGGATGAAAAATGATTTTCCTGATTAATTAAATTCCTTAAAATATCAAGGCGTTAGATATCATTTTAACTATTCTAACACAATTAATTTTGTTTTGTATTTAGAACAACTTCCAGGACACTTTGTTTTGTCCGATCTTATCTATTGTCCGATCTACGAAATTGTTATTTGTTATTTCCGGCACGGAATACTAGTTATGAAAAAATTGCTGTAATTTATTTCTCAAATCCTATTTCACGATGTACAGGAATAGGGCTACAGATGTACTCATAAAGAAAGAATAGTAGGCAAAATAGTAGACCAGCAGCCAAATTCTGTAATTGTGAAGCGGTGAAGTGATAAAAATTTCTTCGTTTCTTTTCATTAAAAAACTTATCACTTCACCGCTTCACAATTACAGAATTTGGCTGCAGTGGGCATAAATAAAAGACGCCAAAATAGTACATTATGATGCTAGGACGTAAAGCTAAAGATTTTGGTCGTATGTGGAGTTGCATCCACATTAAGTCCAAAATAGCTTATGTCCGTGCATCATATACTATTTTTTATTCGCCGCAAGTAAAATATTTAAAAAAAAATGTTTGTTCTAAATTGAAATTACAAATTTGCATAAATTTTGAAATAAAAATATGTGGAACAAGTTACCTTTGACATAATATTTGTTATTTTTTCCAAATTATTGTATCACTATTTTTTTTAATTTAGCGTATGGTTTTTTTGTGACACATTAAAAATTAAACTTAAAATAAGTAGACTCTTCTATGAAATCTACCTAAAACAAAGCATGGATACACATTAAATGAACTTACATTCAATTTGATTGCGCGTCTTTTAGTAAAAAAGTAAAAAGTAAAATATTTGAACATTGGGCAGTACATTTGAATATTAGATGTTGACATCGAGCGAGTCTATCCATGCTACTACATCGGGAGTTGCCAAATCGATGTCTGAGAGGTCGCTATTGTTGCTACAGTTGCAATGTGTTTTATGGTTTATTGTGGAGCGCCGCAGTCACACTCAGGGGACTCTGAAATGCCCCACATGTAGAAAGAATCAGCACAACGTCCATGATTCGTTCTTATTCGGTTTAGTGTAGTCCAGGTATGACGTGGCAGATCGAAACCAGGTTGGGTAGAAGTCGGGTTAGTAATAGAAAGGTCAGTTGTATTGATGATGCCAGGAGGTGTCCCAGACATCCAAGATATTAAAATTAGTTGCCAGCAGGTTGCTGGCAGTTTTATGTGGAGGCTTTCTTGACTTCAATCGACAACGAGTGTGGTCACCGTTATCTTCGTGCAAGGGTAACGTGATGTTGTTGGTTACCTTTTTATGTTCACGCATGAGAGCATGCGAGCGTCTGAGTGCAGGTGGAGCGATATTGCTTAACACAGGGCCAAGGTTAAGGGGTGGTTCTGATAGTACTACTTATAGTACGCATCGTGGCATGCAGCTGGCAGTCAACTTTTTGAGTATGTGTGCTAGTGAGTATGTGTGCTATCACTATGACAACATAGTGGAGGGTGGGGTTCTGTGGAACGAAAAGAAAGAAAATTCGTAAGATTCCAGGGAAAAAATCTTAATATTAGAATATTAGAGCAATTCTTCTAGAAGACAGAAACTTTAAAATTTCAATGGGGGGTTTAAACCCGAATAAACCCGTATGTCGCTACGCCACTTATTTTAATAATCTGACGATGAATGTTTACATTCGAAACATGTTATAATAAATATATACCAAAAAAGTTTGTTCCGTTGATTATAATTACAATAATTTATTTATATAAATTATTGATTTTATTTAAAAATGTATTAGTCATTCATCCAGATTTTTCTGCTTCGGCTATTTTAAGTCGAGTTGCCGTAAAGATTTTAAAATCGTAATTTGCCGAATGACAAAGAAAATAAATATGTGATACTGAGCAAAAAGTGGGAATCGCTGCGAAAATTTAAATGTTTGCTTAAATAACTTTAACAAACTTAACGTAACTTTAATAAAATCGTAAAATTGCCGAATTGGAAAATTCTTTTCGTAAAAATGCCGAATTTGCCGAATTCTTAGGAGGGTGTCACAACCCCCAAAACCCCCACGGCGTCAGGTCTGACAGGAAGAGGGAAGGAGGGGGTCTGAGGAACGAAAAGAAAGCAACTGTTCAATTCATTCGTAAGATACCGGGGAAAAAATCTTAATATTAGAATATTAGAGCAATTCTTCTAGATTACAGAAATTTTAAAATTTCAATGGGGGGGGGGGGGGTTTGAACCCGAACAAACCCGTATGTCGCTACGCCACTGGTTTGAAGTATGGAAATGTTTACGAAAAATGCTCGTCGACTTCTTTCTTGCTCTGGTCTTAACTACTTACTGTTGCGAATAAACTTTTACATATTTAACCCAAATTAAGATCAACTTAGGGACTCAAATAGCTGATGTTCATTTAGAAGACCAACTCAAGGTACGTGTTACTAAGCTGGTAACTAATATAAAATTTTTTTTATCAAATTTCTAACACAAAAGTCGCATTAAATTGGTTTTGTGGGCCTTTATAATATGTTTTACATCTTATTATTTTATTTTATGGACTATTTATGTTTTTTAATTAAATATCAAATTAATAAAATAAATTGGATTTGTGAAATTATCAGTTATTGTCTTAATTTTTATTTTTTGTGCTCCCATGAAAAATAGTAATATATTTTCTTAAATATTTGTTTGTCACAACATTACATAGATACCTTTTAAGACCTAGGTCCCACAACAAGATGCGCTCTGAGGTATTGATGAACGCTTTTTTTAAACTTTTGTGGATTGCCCCGCGACAATTGATTCAGGTTCCAATTTTACGATGTACGAACAAAGAAATCCCTCTGCATTCTGTCACTATATGACACTATTGACTGTTTTCACAAACCGATCGATGAGTAAAACAGGGAAAAAATATGTTTGAGGCATAATGGATTTGATTTCATCCGAACTCTGCTGGTGAGGATATTTATAAAAAAAAACAACGAGATCAGAAACAGTGCGACGATGTTGTAGGGATTTAATATTAAATTAACAATTCGTTTAGCACGCACCCATTATAGTAACAGATGCAGCCCCCCAAACTTGATAACAATACTCGGCATAATGCCGCCTATTTACGTTTTGCAAAATTATAATTGGCTTTTAATGGGAAAAAGGTTCCCCATCCCTGATCCAGACCATCCTTTTATCAGGGCTATTAATTTTTTGTTGTTTGAAATTAACAGGCGTTCAGGCGATTCTTCAATATATATATATTTTTATTTAACTTCCCGATATGGGAAGTTATTGTTTTTGGGTCGATTTTCGAAATCGAAATTTATTTGATATCTTTACGTTTCTTGACCTCCTGAAGCTGATTAGACTATTTTTAGCTGGCAGTCTGTATGTGTGTGTGTGTGTGTATGTATGTATGTATGTATCGCGGTATGTAGACAAATTTTTGCCTAACGCTTTCTCAACAACGGATGGGTCGATTTTAAGGAAAATGGTTTCAATCGATGTATCTCGGCGTAACATAGAGCCCAGTTTTTTTCTAGCGAAAATAAGTCATTTGTTTTTTAGTGGTTTCCAAAAAACTGAAAATCATCTCTTGCAAATATCATGAGATTAAATAATGCTATCAAGATCATGAAACTTCCATATTGTTTGTCATCATGTCAGCCATTTATAATGGCATTTGTATAAACAATTGCTACCTTACTTTTTGAGTTTTTTAAGAAAATGTGAAAAAACTACGTGTTGTTTTCGTTAAGCAAACGCATGATATCTAGATGAAATTTTGGTATGTAAATGAGCTGCAGACGCATACGGATTTACTTGAATATCGAAGATCTGAGTTATTTTCAAAATTTGACAAAAAGTTCAGAGGCTAGTGAGTGGATCACTCGGTCAACTGTTCATTTGAAACTTCAATAACACTCATTTCTGAGATTTAATTTGGTTGAAACATAGTGCATAAAATTTTTGTAATGTTTATAAAATCACTTCCGGCTTATCACTTTCGGTGGAGTATCCTATTTTTGATCTTTCTTTTAATATATGTGTTATTATGGTTTTCCATATTGTTCACTGTTTGTATCATTAATTTCTTTTAATGATATCACCACAGCAGCCTACAGTTGTGAAATGTTTTTTGTACTAATCTTTGATAAAACGTTTCAGTTAACATGAGAAAAATTAATTAGCAAGTCAGGTATCTTTTACAAAGTGGTTGGTATCTATCAAACAAATGCTGATTTTTTAACTGACCAATACGTTGACATTTCGTTTGTTTTAATATTTTTTTTAGCTGCCCGATGCTTTATTTTTTTTTTAAATATATGGTGCAATAAAAATCTTCTTTCCAGTGTAACCAAAAGATGAAATGACGATTAATTGCAAGTCTTTGAAAGAGAATTTCAATTTATTAAAGTTTTAAGAAAATATCCTTATATTTCCTATTTAACTTAAAGGGAAGTTCTTTGCGTGGCCGCTATGGTCACACCCTACCCTACTAGTTAATTAATTCATTTAACGTGACATTGTACAAATAATTCATTTTTGTAATTATTAACTTTATTAAACCTGTTTTCTTTCAAGCTTGAGTGTGAAGAAGTTTTCACCGCTTGGGTCCGCAATTGAATTAATTCCACACTGATCAATAGTGGCATTATGTATCACCTCGTATTTCAAATTTCCTATCATCACATTATCATTTATGCAATTCTCATGAAATAATAATCCTTAATTTGTTATTCGAATCAGATCTTTTAAATTTATGATATATTTATTATCACACAAAGTTTTGCGTGGCACAGTCATTGTTTATTTTTCTACCGTTTATAAAAAAAACAATAAATAATTGAATGAAACGATCATTTAATGATTTATTCATAAAAATAAAAATATGCCATAAATCTTTATTATTTACTTTATCCTTAAACTCCCCAACTTCCAACAATAAATAAATTTTATGATTCTTTAACATTAAATCGAATGTTTTAATTTATGTCTTTCATAATTATAAGGTGCGTTCGATTTGACTGCAACAACTGAAAAAACAATAACAATTGCATTCAATTTTTCAGTTGTATCAGTTGCTTCAGTCAAATCTAACACGGCTATTATATAAATAACTATGGCAAATTTGTTTCCGAATAATTTGTAAGATTAATTTATAATCGGATACTTATGATACGCTGACAAGTTGATACCACAATATGAATTATTATATATGAAATGTCGTTTTTTAGATAAGTTTTTTTATTCAAAAACCAAAAACTTAATTCTCACTCACATTAAGATAGTTATCATAACACCAATTTATTAATGTTTTTATCGTCATCGAATCAATTTTGTTTATGTTAGGTTAGCATAACTTAACAGTTTCGTGAGACTAATAAAAACAGTAAAAAAACTCAAACTATCAAAAAAATCCATTTCAATTAGATGAACTAATTCTTTATGAAGTTGATCTCATCTTTATTCATGGCGTTCAGCATGTCTAAGTAATAAAAATGTGTAATAAAACTTAACATAAAAACACGATAGATTGATAAGAAACATTTAAGAATTTGTGTAATCTAAGGCATCTATGATGTTAAGTTATTTTTAAAGATATCGGAGCCGCGATTGGAAATCTTAATGTTTATGATGCATTTTAATTATTTTTTGAGAATATAGAACTACATTTTGTAAAGTGGAAACTGGTTTCTTGAAAATTTATTAAAATCTTATTCTGTTTGTCTAGGTGTGATATGTTTTGATTAGTATTAATTTTGTATTGGTTTCAATCTCACAATACGTGGTGATACATTGCCGTCGTATGTGTCCATATTAGAAGGTTATGCGGGTAAACTACTTACTTACTCCATATATTAGTGTGTTGTGACGACATTGAGTAGTTGGTCTGACATTATTGCATTTTGCTTTAAAGTTCAAAGTAACGATCATCAAGAACCGACATTTTATTTACTGCATAAGTAAAATATAAATAATAAGATCTTGCAAATAAAATGTTGCTGATTTCGGTCGGTCATTCCGATCGGTCCTTCTAACTGTAATCATATTGATACGATTCTACAGAGCGATATCGAAATACCACACAAACGTGTATTTATTAAACCTCAATTTGCCACATAAAAAATTTCATATAGGTATTTTAACTGTAAATCAAATTGATCACCAGCTTTCGATCATGCTGAATTGCTGATTTGAAAACCGATCATATACTTATCATCTTTTAACTGCAGGTTGTCATCTACATTCAATTGACAAGCAAAGAAAACAGTGCGTTAAAATTTCAACCCATTCAAATATGTCGAACGTTGAATAAATAGCTAAAATGAAATTCCTTAAGACTGTGTCATTAAACAAAAAACAATGTCGCACGCTTGAATCAACCAATATACAAGACCACTGGGCAAACAAACATGGCAAAATCTTTTTATCAAGGTATTGATAACAAGAAAACTGCGAAAAATTTGGTTGACATGGACATTACAAACTAGTTCGTAGCCCTAGTTATCGCCTGGCTTGCGTGTCCTTGCAAGTGTTACGTACCCGTATTTTTGCTCTTCAAACACTATGAGTGTTAATTTACACGTCTAGATGCGATAAATAAACAATTCACTTGATATGAATCAAAAAAATTGGCCGAATCATGGCGTATTGGGAGTCTAGCCGATGGCCAGCTTGACTAAAGATTCAATCAAACGATATGCCGCAAACGGTGCCCACTGGGTTCCGAGCCACCTGCAGTTGTAGGTCCCCTTGTACATTGGTTTTTCCCGCTGCCCGTGCAAATTAAATAGATAAAAATTTTAAAGTAAAACTAAAACAAGGAAATGTCCTGTCCTAATAAGGGCTCGCCAAAAAGTAGCGAGCGAGAAACTAATCATTAAGTATATTTTTGCTGGCAATAAAGTTGTCATTTAGATACCCTGGAATCTGCACAAGTACGGTAGGTTCTTCAAAACCTTCTTATAGTGAGTTTATAAGGCTAAACTGAAACATTTTAGAGACCCATTACCGAGGTGCACGCATCTTTTACCATCCTCCATTTCATCTTACAGTCTGATTGAGTCTTTGCCTCCTAAACAGATTATCAATGCCCTAAACACTGAAGTGAACATTGGTGGAGTGCCTTCAAAGTGCTCGTAATCTGACCGAAATAACCATAAAAAATCCAAATATATGAACATCGTAATTAGAATTTTGATAACGTTTCTGTCAAATTATTCGAATCATGGTACTGATGAAGTATAGGTTCGAAGCCCAAACGGAAACACGTATAAGTTTTAATGTGATAAACTGTAAGGTTTATTCAGAGAAACACAAAACTGAAAAAATTTAAAGGATTCACAAAGTGAATTGTGATTACTCAAATACTTCCAAAAGTAAGACGGTTGATTTTGACGGTTTATTTTTTTGTTTTGAGATATAAAATAACAATTTTTAAATGTTGCTTTCAAGCTAAAAATAATTTAAGTCCATTAACTTCACAATATTATCGCATTGGTGGCGAAGTGGATAGCGTGTCTGCCAAAGGATTTGAACTCATTCTGGTGAGGTTATGAGTTTGAATTCCAACCGAAACACGTAAAAGAGAAGAGTTTTTTTTCTGATTTATTTCCAACAATACCTTTGAATTGAACGAATTCAATTTATTTTCTTAATCACTTGAGTTTAATTGCTCACAAAAATCCCGAATAATTAAAATTCCCCAAAATGTTGTCTAATATGCATGCGCATATTTTCACAATAATTGGCCAAGTGTCACTCATTGATTTCGCATTGATTGGAAGCAATCAATAATAACTATACACTCGTGACATAGAATGTTGACTATAGTAGATATATTGCACATTCTATGAATTCACACAATAGTGCTGTCTAGAAATTTAATGGGAAAATCCCCCCAAAAAATGTTAAAACATTTCCGATAAATAGGAGTCTAATGACAGTTGAAAATTCAACTTAAGTAAATAGAGTGATGATGAAGTTTCAACTTCAAAATATCATTGCATTGGTGGCGAAGTGAATAGTCCGCCAAAGGATTTGAACTCATTCTGGCACTGATGAGGTTATTAGTTCGAATCCCAACCGAAACACGTAAAAGAGAAAAACAGAGTTTTTTCTGATTTATTTCCAACAATACCTTTGGATTAAAAAAAAATCAAATTATTTCCTTAATTACTTGAGTTTAATTGCACACAAAAATCCCGAATATTTAAGTCCATAGTTTTACTAGTCTATACCATCAACCTTCATTCACAGAATCAAACTTTTAAGACATCAGTATAACTACAGTTTTACTTCAAATTAAAAGGCGCTGTGTTGTGGTTGACTTGACTCATCCTAGACGTCAAAATTATTAATACACTTTGCTAAAGCTCAATAACTCTACAACTATAAACCTTAAAAATCAACATTAAAACTCGAAAAAATCAATAGTTGTGAAAAGTTAAACACAATACTAGTCGTGAAAAAAAAAATAGCGATTACCACTTTGCTTATTTACGATGAACCTAGTAGACATAACCTCAAAAAAATGTTTTGATCTAATGTTGTCCATATAATATAAACTTATGGCTAGAGATGGGCAAAACTGCTACTTTTCAGTCACTGTTACAAACTGTTACTGCTACTTGCAAATCACTGTGAAAAATAACAGCGACTTTAGTAACAGGTGTGATTTTTAAAAAATAAAGAAAAAAGTGCAAAGTCAAGTATACAATATTATCAAATAACGTTTTTGTATGTATTAAATATCTTTAAAGAAAATAAAGTTCATTCAATGCACATGCAATGTATTTTTAATTTGATTATTCTATTAATTCAAACTAGGAGGGCCCGGCGTGCTTCGCTACGCTTATAAATAAAGTTTTTGCGTAGACATTTTGTTGACGTAGAAGCAATGATTTCAAAAAGTGGTAATGAGAAATGCTAGCCTATAATTTTTAATTTTTCTTTTTAAATATATGAATGATAAATAATCAGAACTCAAGCTGATCAGTTCGGATATATGACAAATTAGCGATCAAATAAGTTTTCAAGTAAGCTTATTTGATCTCTAACTTATTTGATCGCTAATTTTTCATATATCCGAACTGATCAGCTAGAGTTCTGATTATTTATCATTCATATATTTAAAAAGAAAAATTAAAAATTATAGGCTAGCATTTCTCATTACCACTTTTTGAAATCATTGCTTCTACGTCAACAAAATGTCTACGCAAAAACTTTATTTATAAGCGTAGCGAAGCACGCCGGGCCCTCCTAGTTTCAATTATTCAGTTATTTTTTTTTTTACTTGCAAAAATATACTTAAGTCGGATGAAATTTGTGGCACCTATTCACAAAACATTGACACCAATACCAAAACTACGTGAAAAAGCCTCAAAAATTCAACCGCGCATAACTCCGATTCAGAGTACACAAAAAATAAAAGCAGAAACAACTTTTTTCCTTTCGTCAATACCAACAAAATATCAAAATTTCAGATTTTTTAAAAATCAAAAATTTAAAATCAACAAACAAATGTACGTTTTCAAAATAATAGCCCTCCTATAATAAAAAAACAAAGAAAAATATTACGTCTATCGACCCCTAAATCAATTCATAAACTAAATTCTCTAAACTTCAAAGGAAATGTATAAACTAAGAGAAAATAAATATAAAAAAAGAAAAAAAAGTTTTAAGTTTTAAACCATTACCAAAACTACGTGAAAATGCCTCAAAAATTCAACCGCGCATAACGCCGATTGAGAGTACACAAAAAATAAAAGCAGAAACAACTTTTTTCCTTTCGTCAATACCAACAAAATATCAAAATTTCAGATTTTTTAAAAATCAAAAATTTAAAAATCAACAAAAAAATGTACGTTTTCAAAATAATAGCCCTCCTATAATAAGAAAACAAAAATATTACGCAAATATCTTTATATCAATAAACAAAATAATCGAAATAATATCGAAAACCGTCCTTGTTCAAAGACAAAAGACGACTGAAATGAAAGAAAATAAATTTTTAAGTTTCGTTTTTGTTGTTCGTTGTTCGTTATTCGATAGCTAATATATAAAAAAGAAAATATAAAAAAAGAAAATATAAAAAAATAAAATAAATTTTTAATTTCGTTTTTGCATGTATGTAAACTTATAATGCATATGTATAGAAAAAGTTTTCCGTATATAATAACTTTTTTATTTATGATCCGATTTGTTTGAATCCGGATCCGACTATAGGTTACACTAATATCAGTTAGCTGTGAAAATTTCAAATGAATCCATCTGCGAATAAAAAAGCCTAATGCTCCACAAAGTTTTAATCTAGCGTATTAATATATAAAAAAAAAAATAAAGAAGATATATACTAATTCAAATACAATTTTTTTCCTTTCAAATAAAAAATACAAACAAAAAACAAAAAATCACTGCTACTTAAATATCAATGTTTTTAGTGATATCAAAGAAATCACAGCGATTTTTTTATTTTCCTGTTCCTTGTTCGTTTTTTTATTTTAAAAGAAAAAAATATTAAAGTAGCAGGTAGCAGTCTAAATCACAGCGACCAAATAATAGGAACTGTTACTTTTAGAAATCACAGTGATTTTATTTTCCTGTTCTTTTCTTGTTCGTATTTTTATTTTAAAAGAAAAAAATACTAAAGTAGCAGGTAGCAGTCTAATGTCGTGTTCTTTGGCAAAAAAAAATTGATCTGAGATCAAAAAAATTAGCTGTCAGATCAAATTAGCTGTCAGTTTGTGTTCTTTGGCAAAAAAAGATTGATTTATTTTCTGATCTAGATCAAGTTTTAAAAATCTAGATTTTTTGGTAGATTTTACAAATACATTGATATATTATTTTTAATTGTCAAATTTATGTAAACAAACAAAACCCGCCATTTTAACTATTATTATTATTTTGTTTAAAAATAATTTATTATTATTTAAATTATTTAAATTACTAAGTAATAATAAAGTTATTACAAATAAAATGATAAAACGTAAAATCTATCATTTTCAAATGTAAACATAACCAAACATATCAACTGATAGAACAAAAAGTCAAAACAATTTACTACTACATTTACAAAAGTAGATTTATTTATTTTAAGCTGTTCGTTGGCAAGCAAATAAATCAATCTTTTTTCGATCAAGCCAAAGAACACGACATAAATAACAGCGACCAAATAAAAGGAACTGTTACTTTTAGAAATCACAGTGATTTTATTTTTCTGTTCTTTTCTTGCTCGTATTTTTATTTTAAAAGAAAAAAATACTAAAGTATCAGTCTGAATCACAGCGACCAAATAATAGGAACTGTTACTTTTAGAAATCAAAGTGATTTTATTTTCCTGTTCTTGTTGTATTTTTACTTTAAAATAAAAAAATACTTTAGTATTTTTAGCAAAAAATACTTTAGCTGTCAGAATTTTAGTTTCAAAAATTCACCGCGAACAAAATAATAGGAGCTGCTACTTTAAATATTTAGTAACAGCCAGTGATTGCTACTTTTGAGTAACAGTGGAAAAGTAGCTGCTACCTAAATATTGTCACATCTCTACTTATGGCGACTCGTTTAACATAAACACACCTTTAAATATTAATATGAAATGAATTTAATACACATGACTGTAAACAAAATTTGTTAAAATATAGCATTTTGAAAAAAATTTTGAGTTTTGAGAAACTAATGTTAGAATAATTTTTAAGACAAGTAAGTTTCATACTGTCTTTGGATTCATCTATTGAACGCTTTTTACAATCAACAAAAATATCAACAAATGTCAATTTTACGTTTTAATGTTAAGAAAAAAATTAGAAAGGAAATTGTCATAAAAACATTATTATCATTTAATTTTACTCTGATTTTGAATAAAAAAGCTAAAACAAATTAGCTAAGACCAATTTTAAAAGGGATTGTACATATTTGGTTTGTAGTGTGGCATAAAAACATTATTATAATATGTTCTTGTAATGCGTATGACAGAATAGAAATACATACGTGTTTTCATGTACTTTTGGACATTTATAGGGTGAAATATGTGTTTTCGTGTATTTTTGGACATTTATAGGGTGATTCTGATACTAGCTAATTTAATTTGCCTACAAAATAAATTATTTAATTTCACTCTGACTTTGCTAAGACAAATTTTTTAAAAAGGAATGTATTTGGTTTATAGGTTGACATAAAAAAACATTATGGGCCGATTGCATGAATGCGGATAGAAGATAAATCCTCGTATTAATCGTCGTTTGTATATATACAAACGACGATTAATCCGAGGATTTATCTTCTATCCGCATTCATACAATCGGCCCTATGTGTTTTTATATATTTTTGGACATTTATAGGGCGATTTTGATACTAACAAATATATATCTGCTTATAAAAATATCATCAAATGTAAATTTCACTGATTCTGCGTAAAAAGGTCTTAGGTTAAATTTTTTGTTAAAAAAAAGGTATGTGTTTAGGTTTAGTTGTGAAGGTTGTCATAAAAACATTATTATAATTTGTTGTTTTACTGCGAATGAAGAATATTTGGGAAAATTTTCGGGATCCACTTTAAATTAACTTCGTGTAAAATACTATACGGTAATCCGTCATGTGCCAACCATTAGTCCCTTCAACAAAAGAGCGGGGTATATTATCTAGCGAATTTGTTCCAAACAATTTTTTTTCCAGGGTTGCAATAACTTTTTCTAAAATTTTACTTAGATTCTGCGCAAAAGGTTTTAACTAAGACAATTTTTTTTAAAAGAAATGTGTTAAGGTTTAGGTGTGTAGGTTGTCATAAAAACATTATTAAAATTTGTTTTGCTGCAAATGAGTGAATAGGATAGCAAATTGCATAGTTTCAGTCGATTTTCAGATACAAATAAATGAAAATTTTCACCGTAATAAGTGGTTAAACGTTTGTTGAATCTTATTTTGAAATATGTATTTACATACTCTGAAGATTATTTTTAATTCAAAAATAGTTTTATTAAAATTAGTTTCCAGTTTAATTAAACAAAAGTGGGACAATATAAATTCAGTATTTGTATACTGAAAAATCAAATTGAAATTAATCTTAATATTAAAGAAATATGAAATTAATATTAAAGCAATGATACTTAAACTAAATCTGTTACTTACATTTTTTTATAGTTCTAAGTCATGTTTAATATCGAAAGTTAATCTGAAGGCGTAAACAAATTATTGTAGAATCTTACCAAACAGCATACATGAGGAGACTTATATTTTGGTTTTACATCATATGCTTAATCAATTCGGGTATACTACTCAAAAAGTTTTGTGGCAATCTACAAATCTGGTATATTTCCCTCGTGCTGGAAGTTGGCAAATGTCCAGCCCGTCCCCAAAAAGGGACCAAAATCCGATATCTCAAATTATAGGCCAATAGCTTTACTATCGGTCCTATCCAAAGTCTATGAGCATTATATTAATACACATATTTCAAAATTTCTGGAAGAAAATCATTTAATATCCGACAGCCAATACGGTTTTCGAAACAAAAGATCAACTACCGATCTATTAAACTATGTAGCGCATTGTTGGAACAGCATACTTGATAAAGGTGGTGAAACATACGTTATCGCTTTAGACATCTCCAAGGCATTCGATCGAGTCTGGCATGCCAACTTAATCAACAAGCTCGTTGCGTACGGTTTTCATCCCAATGTTTTGAAGCTGATTCAAAATTTTCTATCCGACCGATACATTTCGGTAACCTTAGGCGGATATTCTTCTGAGTCTAAACTAATTAACGCTGGTGTACCCCAAGGCTCAGTATTGTCCCCAACCCTATTTTTGATTCATATCAACGAATTGTTGAAAATCACCAGCAACCCAATAAATAGTTTTGCAGATGATAGTACTCAGCACAAGTCGTTCGAGCCCCTTCCTTCAAAAGGTAAAATGCACGAACGAATTAATCCTGCCCGGAGAGACGCTGCCATAAACGTGAACAAAGACCTGAATAAAGTCGCCGACTGAGGTGACCAAAACCTTGTCAATTTCAACTCCACCAAAACACAGCTGTTGATTGTTTCCAGATTAAAGACCGAGTTCCCCAAAGGTATTTTATTTAGTATGTGTGATGAACCAATAGGTGAATGTAAAAACATTCGTTTATTGGGTGTCACAGTTTCAAATGACCTACTCTGGAACGATCATGTAATGGCGATGGCAAAAAGCGCGTCTAAAAAACTCGGCCTCCTAAATAGATGCAAAAAATTTTTCACTCCATACCAATTGCTCCATGTTTATAAGTCCTATATTCGTCCCTGTATGGAGTACTGCTGTCAAGTTTGGGGTGCTGCCTCTGTTTCCATCTTGGCCCTCTTGGACTCTGTTCAAAAACGAGCTATACGAATTGTAGGTGATCGAACTTTGACATCAAAACTTGATTCCCTACAACATCGTCGCACTGTTGCTGACCTCGTTGTTTTTTACAAATATCGTCATCAGCAGTGCTCAGATGAAATCAGCGGCATCATGCCTCAAACTTATTCTTACCCCCGTTCCACTCGGCAATCGGCTGCCGCAACCAGTGAAACGGTAAAGATCCCGCGCTGTCATACTGGCAGATCGCAGAGAGACTTCTTTGTCCGAACTGCGTACAAATGGAATAGTTTGCCGGAACACTTAGTCTCAGGTGACTTCAACCCACAGATGTTTAAAAAAAGCGTTAATCTACACCTCAGAACGCCAGTTGTTGTGGGACCCAGGTCTAGACCTAGGTCTTAAAAGGTATTTATGTGTTGTTGTGACACATATTCTAAACCCTATTACACAACACATTTTATTAAAAAAAAAAAAAAAAAATATGCGAGGATCATCCAACCAACCCACACCACTAGATAAATCTTTGACCCAAATTATATATCTCGCGAATTATTGGGTATGTTGTTTTTATAAATGCAGAAAAATCGGAAATAATTCAATCAACCGTTGAAGTTGGTATACAAATAAATCGATGACAAAAATTCAAATTGCTTATATCAAAATGAAATAATTACCTATTATTAATTTTGTTATTTATTTCATTATAATCCAAGCTCATAAAATTTATTATTTACTACAAAAAATCGTGATATCAGCTACAAAAAAAATCAAAAATGACAAAAAGAAGTGATATCCTGTGTCAAGCAGAAAAGAGTGTAGAACAAAACATTTCCAAATAATTAGGTGTTCTACATGATTCGAAATACTTACTTTGTCACTCGGATTAGAGATTAGAATAAAACAACTCTAACTAACTAGGTATTAAAACAAAAGTTTCTAGTAAAAGTAAAAATACAAAATAATATTTATTTATTTATATTCATATTTATTTTATATTTATTTATTTGATTTACTATTTATTTATATTCGAATGAAAATGTGGAATGCGATATTTATACGATTGACTGAATCGAGAGAAGCGCGGAACCATCACGAAACCTCAGGACTAACAGATTATAACTTTAATGAACATAATTTTCAAATAACATGTTCTTAATCTTCAAACTAGAGTCTGTAGTATAAAATACTAACTAATAAATTAGCTTGCATTTCTTTTATAGAATTGTCATTTTGTATATTTCTCATTACATAAAAGTCTTAGCTCTCACTCTCAGGTTTCGTGATGGCTCTGCACTTCTCTCGATTCAGTCAATCGTATAAATATCGCATTCCACATTTTCATTCGAATATAAATAAATAAATAAATATTATTTTAGTTAGTTAGAGTTGTTTTATTCTAATCTCTAATCCGAGTGACAAAGTAAGTATTTCGAATCATGTAGGTAGAACACCTAATTATTTGGAAATGTTTTGTTTTACACTCTTTTCTGCTTGACACAGGATATCACTTCTTTTTGTAGTGAACAGATAGTTTTGACTATTAAACTTTAAACTGCACCTTTTTCACGATACTAATTTACTAAGCTCACATGAAAATAGTAAACGAAGAAATATTTTTCGAATGACTCACTTCCAAACGAAAACCACCCCGGTAAACCAAATTCGTGTAACGTGTAATAACGAAACATAAAATAAAGTACAACATTCAGTATATCAACAACCAAAATTTAAAAAAAATAGACCCAAAAAAATAATTTCAACACTTTTAAGTGTTTAGATTGTTTTTTATCGTTTGTTACATTTTTCTTCAATTAAAGATTCTTTCTTATACATTGCAATGTAGGTACATAGTACAATTAAAAATAACTTTAGAAAACGAAAATAAAATAAAACAACAGAGAGATGCAAAGATTGATCAATTCACCTTTTAGATTTTAGAAACAGCAAATTTGTTTTATATTTTGTTGTTTGTAAAGATAAGATAAGATAAAGCAAAACCTCACACAGTTGTTCAGGGGTTTGACATTTCAATTTCATTTCACTCAAGTGGCTAGCTACTTTTCAATTCACACACAACAAATTTAATCAAATCTATTAATATAAAATTAGACGATGTAGTTGATTGATTGATTAATTGATGACTTAATATGAGAAATTGTTGGTGGTATTCTATATGATAAAATCAACTAGTAGCCGGCATTATTTTGTTTATTTTTGAGAATTTAAAATAAATTTCTTTCAAAAGTGGAACAAAGGTTAATTTAATCAAATTATTTTTTATTATTCAATTTTAGTGTTTTTATGTCCTTAAAAATTCTAATTATCCCTATGGGATAACATTCTATGGAAATGACTCAACAAAATTATCACAATGAAATGCTTTCAAACAAAACTAAATAAAAATTACAATAATAGTACATTATGATGTAAGGACGTAAAGCTAAAGGTTTTGGACGTATATGTGGAGTTTGCAGATCGAGGCTCCAGCTGAAATTTGCACCCACATTAAGTTGAGCTTATTACTTACGTCCGTGCGACATATACTATTTTTTATTCGCCGCAAGCAAAATATTTAAAAAGAAATTGTTTATTCTAAATCAAAGTTATAAATTTGCATAAATTTTGAAATAAAAATATGTTAAACAAGTAATGTAAGAAACGAACTTACAACAAATGAGCGTGGCATTATGGTTCCATCAACAAACTGAAGAACTTCGCAGACCTAATTAAAAATGGAGGAGCAGCGATTGCTAGGATACGATCTGATTCTTGAATTCTGGGATCAAGAAGAACCACCTGCGGAATGGAAAACAGCTATCATCGAAAAGTGACCTTCTAATGTGTGCGAATTATCGTGGTATTGCACTGCTGAAAACTGCATATAAAATGCTCCCTAACATTTTACTTGCTCGACTCATCCCGTTCACCAAATCTATTAATCTATAATCGGTCACCATCAGTATGGTTTCCATCCCAAACGTTCAACCACAGATCAATGTTTGACTTTAAAATTGATTCTAGAAAAATGGTGGGCGTACAACATTAGCATTCACACAATTTACGTTTATTTCAAGCAAGCATATGATACTATATCATATGCGATAACCTTTGATCCTGCCTTGATATCCGAAAAAAACTTGTTTCTCTGTTTTTCTAAGCTCACAACATCGGGATCATACTGTTGAATAGAAACCAATGGGTCAGTTTCTGTCCCTTTTGCGATAACATCAGGTGTTCGACAAGGTAATGCACAGATACTAAAATAACCACACAAAAATCTGATTCTTACTATAATTTCCACTACCAACATGTTGGATCCTCAGATGGCCAATTATAATAAGTAAATAAAAACAATTCCTTATTTATGTAATTTTATTATAAACCAATTTTATTGCTTGATCACAAGACTTTAAAGATTTTAAATTGCAAATTGCAAATATATACTTCGGACACCGCACCACAACTGACTACAACTGGCTTTTTTGAAAAGATACTTTAAAATTATTAACCAATGAAAATTCTGGTCAACTCATACTCTGGAAAAGGAAAATAATTGGCTTCTGTGATCAAAAATGCAACTAGACATTTTTGAACAATCAAAAAATTCGATTCTTGTTATAATTAATAATTATTAATATTGTGAAATTGCTTATTTAATGAAATTTGATTTCGATTGTATTTGTATGTATGTTTATACACCGGATGTATAACGTGTAAATAATCTTTAAAGTTGTACAATGAATAAGGGACTAGTATGGTGGACCACAACGTTACCCCGCCATTATAAAAAGATATTCCATAGATAGATAGAGATATAGATAGAACTAGTTCATTTTTAGAGGATTTAATTGCTGGTTGGCCAGCTGTTTTAGATGCGTTTACAAGATTCTTTTGCTTTAGCCTGTTTTGATTTTACATATCAATTTATATGTCTTCAATTAATTTTACAATTAGTTAATAGAATGGCAAAAGAAATTAAAATTAAGTATAATAAAATATTATTTAGTTTTTCCTTTTATAGTTATATATTTATCTAGAACAAAAAGTGAAACTTTAAAGTACGAGCTTACTAGTGAAGTATGAAATTACTAGTGAGTACCTTTAAAAACACTTTTTGTTTGAGGTAAATACAAAATTTTATTTCCTACTGGAAATTTATTAAAATAAAAAGAAATTATTTTTAAATTATGCTCAAAAAGTTGAACTTTAACGTCCTAAGACTTTATAAAATTTTATAAAGTCCTAGAACGTTAAAGTTCAACGTTTATGGTACTAAGAGTTGAACTTTAACGTCCTAGGACTTTATAAAATTTTAATTTTTCTAATAATATTCTAGGACATTAAAGTTCAACTTTTTGTACCATAAATAATCCGAAAAATGTGGTTTTAGATATCAGTATGAAATAAAATTTTATTTCTAATAATAGATCAATTGATGATAAGAAATCAATCAAATACAAGTATAAATTTGTTTGTGTTTTTATTTTTAACCGACTTCAAAAAAGAGGTTCTGTGTTTTATTCTTTTTTTCTCAAAGAAATCTCTATACTATATTTTGAGCTTTCAAATGTGTTACAGTAGCCTTAATGAATCTTTGATTTAAATACTTTATGAAAAAGTAGGCAAGTCCGAACAACATTAAACATAGGAATATTCCTATAAAAGTGTATGCAGTGAATTGCCCTCCTTCGACGGAACTATTAGTTAACTGGTTGTTGCTCACTGATTGAGGTGTAATGACTACCTCCTCGTCTTTAATACTCTGGTTTCCCATAGAGAATCCCATTTTTTTTTTCTTATCGCTAATTAAATTAATTTAAGAAGTGTGCATCTGATGTACCGAAAGCTGTGTACTGTTTCCTTTTTGTCTTCTAACCAGTGCTGCAAAACGAAAAAAAAATTCCTAACGTTATGCGTTTCGTTTTTATAACATTATAATTATTTTTTGGGTACGTCAGTGGCGAAGCGTCGGTATAGACACACTAGACAATGTCTACCCAAACATAATATAAATATGAAACTTTATTTTCATATTATTCGCATAATGTTGGCTTAATACTATTTTGTCAAACGTTTAAAGAAAATCATTAAGTTTTAATACAATAATTAGAACAAAAACAATTCAGCAATGTTCCTGAAACTTTAATACAAACGTTTCCAAGTTTCATACAAACAGAAATGTTTTTTTCTCCGATAGACAGCAAATATAAATTTTGCAGACTTATTTCAGTCAGCAAAGTGGCACTTTTCCTGCCTAGGCAGCAAAGCAAGTACTTTGCTGCCTAGGCAGCAAAATAATTAGACTTCATAGAAATAAACAGATATTGCGATTAAAAAAAAAATTTTTTTAATCGATTTTTTTTTTCATTTTTAAAATTTTGCTTTATTTTTAAAGTAATAATTATTAAATTACATATCATTGTAATTAATCGGAGAAAAAATTATATGTTCAACTCGGCAGCAAGGTAGATTGACTGCCTTGGCTGAATTCCTAGCCTCGCTCGCTCGGCTATGAACTAGCAGCCGCGGCAGTCAATCTACTACTTTGCTGCCTAGTTAAACAAATAACTATTCTCGAAGTATACGTTTTAAATTATGACTACCGCAATAAACAATAGTAACAACAACAAATTTTCAACTTTTTTTCCTTCTTGGATAGACAGTTTTGTTTATGTCTATTTTTGTTTATATATTTTGTTTCCAAATTTGTTGAGAAACATCAGTAGACGTTTACAATTATAACTACCGCAATAAGCAATAGCAACAACAACAAATTTTCATCTTTTGTTCCTTCTTGGATAGACAGTTTTGTTTATGTCTATTTTGTTTATATATTTTGTTTCCAAATTTGTTGAGAATCATCAGTAGACGTTTACAATTATGACTACCATAATAAGCAATAGCAACAACAACAAATTTTCAACTTTTGTTCCTTCTTGGATAGACAGTTTTGTTTATGTCTATTTGTGTTTATATATTTTGTTTCCAATTTTTTTGAGAAACATATTACGGAAAACATTTTTGACAAAAATTGTAATTATTAGTTAGATGTTTCGTGATCAATTTTTTGGGTGATTCCAGATTCGATTCCACGACTTCTGAATAACAGGAACAGTTGGAAAATAAATTTGAATCTTTGATTTTGGATTAATTTTTGGAATATTTTTAAAATTTTGAAAATAGTTTCAATCTTTGATTTTGTTATAATTTTTGCAATACTTTGGGCATTTTGAGAAAAGTTTGAATTTTTGATTTTGTTATATTTCTTGCATTAATTTTGGAATTTTGAAAACAGTTTCAATTTTTGATTTTTTAATAATTTTTAGAAAATTTTTGGAATGTTGAAAAAGTTTAAATTTTGGATTTTATTCTAATTTTTGGAATATTTTTTAGAATTTTGAAAAGGTTTATTCATTTTTTCAAACAATTTTGGTGAACATCCCAAATAGTTTTGTGTGAATAAACTTTTTAAATTGAATTTATTAGTTTTTATTTATAATTTTTATTTATATTAGTTTTGGATCGTTCGGTTCTTAAATTTTCTGTTTTTTTATTATACACTGAAAAAAAAGTTGAAGTTCATGACAACCTCATCTCGAAGTTGGCAGTTTATTATTCATGCAAAGCAAAATTATTTGCAATCAATTTCACTGTGACTGGGACAAATACACGATAACATTTTCCTAACAACAGAATGAGATTTATTTAAAATATAAAGTTTTATATCCAATATAACAGTAGTTGAATAAAGATTATTTGTTAATTGTTATATCCAATATAACAGTAGTTGAATAAAGATTATTTGTTAATAATAAAGTGTTATATCCAATATAACAGTAGTTGTAAATAATATTTGTAAATAATAAAGTGTTATATCCAATATAACAGTAGTTGAATAAAGATTATTTGTTAATAATAAAGATTATTTATTACTATTTCCCTGAAAAAAATTTTCTTTGGTCTTATATCATGAATTTTTCATTTTAAAGTTTAAGTATTTGAGATTAATTGAACTATATTTTATTTTCACATACATATTTCATGTGATTGTCTCAACTTCATCCATTTATAATTGTAGAGTTGTTGAAGCAATTTCGTAGTTTGATTCGCCATATGTGACCGCACGGTGAGGTTGAGACAATTGCATTTCGATTGGAAATAGGACATGTTTTTTTCAGTGTACCAATTACAAAATCTTTTTTCACCTACATTTTCAAACTTGAACTAATATTTAGATCATGATATGTGATCCAAAAACAAAGTTGGATCTCAATTTGCATGTAAAATTTAAGCAGATCCGGATTACACGGTTTCATGAAATGCAGCTAATATCCTTTATCTTTGGTACAAAATATTTTTATTTCAAAATTTTTCAAATTTTAAATTTTGATTTAGATTGAACAATCTTTTTTAAATATTTCGCTTGCGGCGAATAAAAAAAATAGTATATGATGCACGGACGTAAGTCATTTTAAACTTAATGTGGGTGCAAATCTCGGTTGGCGCTTCTACTCGCAAACTCCACATACGTCCAAAAACCTTAGCTTTCTGTCCTTTCATCTCAATGTACTATAATTGTTGTTGTTGGAGCTTAATTATATAAAACAACTATATTTGCTAGTTGTCCTAAGCTCTCATTCCTTTCAACTTAATCAAAAGGAATAATTATTGTTCGTACTGTTATATAAAACACTTTATTTTTTTTATTTTAAATTGAATTATATGATTTTATTTATTTTTATTTATGTTTAACATGTATATATATATTGATAGGTATCTTAGATGAGACTGCTAAAAAAAATAATTTTAATTCTAAAAGTGTAAATGTTGATTTTTTTATTTCTTTATTGAAGGTGGTCCAAATTAAAAAACTAAGAGTAAAACTAATTTCATTGGCTATCATTGGTTATCAATTATAAAGGGAGTTGAAACAAATATGAATATAAAGTTAAACAAAATAAGGAAAGGGAAGAAATTATTGAAAGTTTTATTATTAATATTTGGGAATTTCCGAAATTATAAAAAATGAAAATCTGCATGCCAGATGTTAAATTTATTTTGAGAAAAAGTGGATTTTACGTTAATTGGTGGTTTAGCACGAAAACAAAGAATACATTTATGTATAATAGATTTTACAGCATTACGACCATTAATGATCCAAAAAGATGAACGTATTGCACAAAGGGTAGCTTAAGCACCACTGTGTTTATTTTTTATATGAGTTTCACGAATAATTAGATTTGTTACGTAATGATTAGATGGAAGTAAAATAGGATGCTTTTGGTTATAAGTCAGTTCTGATAGTCTTAACCGACCGCCTACACGTAGTACACCGTCTGTGTCGATAAATGGAGAGAGTGGAGCCAGCTTCCCGGTATAACATTTATTTGATTTAAGTAAATGAATCTCTCGTTGAAATTCATCATATTGTATAATTTTCATAATGGTTGTTGAAGAAGCTTGCAATTCATTAACACAGAGAGGTCCGATTATTTTTTGTTTTCGACATTTGATATTGATAAATCTAATTACGTATGCTATTATTCGCTTTAAAGTTTTAATTGAAGAATAACGTTTAAAGTCAATAGGAAGATCTGGTTTTGGTATGCACGAGAGCACAAAGGTTTCACGTAGTTCTGGTAGGTCGATTGGAGTCGTATCGCATTTTGGCCACTGTGTTTGACGTTCAATAAGCCAATTGGGACCGTTTATCCAAAATTGGTTTAAATAAAGTTCAGAAGGAAGAAGTCCACGAGAAATCATATCAGCTGGATTATGTTTTGTTGAAACATGTCCCCACGTAGCGTTATATTTAACGTTTTGTATTTCAGAAATACGATTTCTAACAAATGTTTTAAGTGAATTGGATAGTGTTTTTATCCAATGTAAAACAATAGTAGAGTCGCTCCAAAGATATATGTCATCAAATTTTATATTTTTTAATGCTTGTAATGTGACTTCAACGAGATTTGAAAGAAGATGAGCAGCACAAAGTTCTAGTCGCGGTATAGAACGAGATTTTAATGGCGCTACACGAGATTTGGAGTTTAAAATAACAGATGTACAATGACCATAGTTGTCTTCGGAACGAATATATAGACATGCACCATATGCGCGTTCACTTGCATCAGAAAATCCATGAAGTTGTAAGGTTGTTCGTTCGCTCAATATTGTTCTCCGTGGTATTGACATTTTCTCTAACAATGGTAATTCAGATCGATATTGCATCCAGAAAGTATAAAGGTCAGCGGGAATGGATTCGTCCCATTCAAGTTTAAGCTGCCATAAAGTTTGCATTAGTATTTTTGCTTTAACGATAGTGGGGCCAACTAGACCCAAAGGGTCAAATAAGCGGGCAATTTCTGAAAGGATTATTCGTTTAGTGATCTTAGTAGTATTACAGTCTAAATTAACTGTATAACAAATTAAATCTTTTTTAGGATTCCATTGAATGCCTAATGTTTTTATATTTTCATCAAGATCTAATTTAATATATTTGTCATCAGATTTATCAACAAGATCGTTAGTAAGTTTTGGCTCGTTAGAAGACCATTGACGTAAATTTATACCAGCAGTCTTCGTCACAGCAATTAATTCATTTCTAATCAACAAGGCTTCATCAAAAGTTTCAGCACCTGTTAGTAAATCGTCTACGTAAAAATCTTCGTAGAGGATACGTGCAGCAACTGGATAATTAACCCTTTCATCGTCGGCTAGTTTATGTAGAATTTTCGCAGATAAATAAGAAGAAGGGGCTTGGCCATATGTAACGGTATTTAATTGAAAAACTTGAACTGGCGTTTCGCTAGAGTATCTCCATAATATTTTTTGGTATATTCTATGTTCTGGATGAACTATAATTTGTCTATACATTTTTTCAGCGTCAGCTGTTAAAACATAGACGTGTACTCGAAATCGTAAGGTTAGAAAAAATAAGTCATCCTGAATTTGGGCCCAACTAACAAAACGTCATTTAGTGAAATGCCAGTGGTTGTCTTGGCAGATGCGTCAAAAACCACACGTATTTTTGTTGTTAACCTTTATGTCAACGGCAACATACCTGGGTATGTTTTGCGTTTTTAAAACGCTGTAGCTCGGAACTGGATAACCGAATCGACTTGAAATTTCATGATATCCTAGCCAAAAGTGTTTTACGCAATAGTCTTAAGTTTGGTTAGGATTGGATCATCCGTTTAGAAGATAAGGCCCATTTACAAAGTTGCACCCTTACGTCAACAGCATACATACCTGGGTATGTATAATAAAACGCATGCAAATATGATTATATAATTGAAAAGAATAGTTTATTTTGAGTTAATTTTTGTAATTATAATAATTATATGAACATATAATATAACTTTAGCAGGCAAATTGGAAAGTAATCGATATATATATATATATATATATATATATATATATATATATATATATATATATATATATATATATATATGTATATATATATATATATATATATATATATATATATATATATATATGTATATGTATGTATATATATATATATATATATATATATATATATATATATATATATATATATATATATATATATATATATATATATATATATATATATATATATATATATATATGTATGTATATATGTTTATATATTAGACTGGTCTTTAAAAACTAAATTTTCCGAGACGCCCCCTAGAAAAATTCTTTGTGGTCAAAAAACCACAACGGCATTATTTTTTTTTTTAAATCAAAAGAACACGTGCCGCAAAATCATCGAAGTTGATTTTTTGATAAAATCGTTAATATTTCATAAAATATGCAGATGTCACAAAAAAATCACATAATTATTTTTGTAGGAAATGTAGTTCTCTACAAAAAAATTCCAAATCATTTTTCTCCTAAAACCTATATTTCTGATGATATTTTGAAATAAAACTTGAAATTTGTGGAGACTCGTAAAACCAAATGATGAAAATTTCGACGAAAAAGTTCTAATTTTGATTTTTTTTGTCACGATTATTTTTTTATACATTTCATTCTATAGCATAAGAAGAAGATTAGGACTTTCTCGTCATCTTTATTTTTTATGTTTTTTAAAAATTACGAAAACTTACAAGTTCATTTTCAAAATATCATGAGAACTATACGTTTTCGGGAAAAAATGACGTGGATGTTTTTTTGTAGAGAATTAAATTTCCTACAAAAATGGTTATGTGATTTTTTTGGCATCTGCATATTTTATGAGATATTTGAAAAAATCTAAAAATTTTTCAAAAAATCAACTTCGACGATTTTGCGGCACGTGTTCTTTTGATTTAAAAAAAAAAATAATGCCGTTGTGGTTTTTTGACCACAAAGAATTTTTCTAGGGGGCGTCTCGGAAAATTTAGTTTTTAGCGACCAGTCTAGTGTATATATATATGTATATTTGTATGTATACCCGGGTATGTTACTGTTGACTTGCGTAAAACAGTTCTGCTGTTGACATAACGGTTAAACTGGAAGCTTTGAATACGGCGTGATGAGGCAAATAGTAACCTTCGTTTGTGTTATGATTTTCGCAAAGTGACATGTGGTTTAACTTTTCGTATTCTCGCATAAAATCAACGTATTGCTTCCACTGTTTGGGCTTATCAACAAAGGAACGCTCTAAAGATAAAAATCGTCTCAATGCCGAATTATATGAATTTCCAAGGTTTGGTTTGTTAGTACTAAAAGGCAGTTTTACTATGAATTTACCAGTTATTTCATCACGTTTGGTATGTTGTGCAAAATGAGATTCACACTCTTGATCTTCAACCGATAAAAGTTTTTTGTTAGGGCCTTCTTCAATCTCCGAAAACCTAGTAATATTTGTATTTAAAATGTCTAATGAAATGTTACACATAACTGGTTCTTGAGGATCTTCGTTTAGAATCCTACCAGATATTATCCAACCAAGTTGAGTTTTTTGCAAAACCGCGGAAGGTTTAGCTATTGCAATTTGACCGATGGAAAGTAAATTATAAAATATCTCAGCGCCCAGTAGAGCATCGATATCGCGTGGTTTATCAAATTCTGGATCAGCAAGGGTTATATTGGTTGGAATGGTTAACTGATTTTTGCATAGCTGAATAGATGGCAATCGACCAGTAATTTTTGGAATAATGAGAAAATTAAGCTCTTTAGTATATCGTGTGCTTCTTGAAATAATTTAAGCCACTATAGATTTAGAGATATTGGTTTGAATTTGATAAATGCCGATTACAGGTATATTAATTTGTGTTTGAGGAAGTTTTAGAATAGAAGCAAAGCGCTCAGTTATAAAATTTGATTGAGAACCAGAATCTAGCAGTATTCGACATTCGTGAGAATTGTTGTCTTTGTCAAGTATATTTATAATTGCTGTGGAAAGTAGAACTTGTGATGGTACGTTAGCATATAATTTAGCGAAATTTGACACAACGGTATTTTCAGGTTCGTGATGAAGAAGTGTATGATGCCTTTTATGGCAGGTTTTACATCTCGATAGAGATTGACATGTAGAAACCGTATGATTTGAACGAAAACAATTAATACAAAGCCTGGCGTTTTTTATTAAATCAAAACGCTCACTTGAGGTTTTATTTTCGAATGTATCACAAGCTGATGTATAATGAGGACCTTTACATAGATTACATGCTATTGGGAGCTTTGTAGAGTTTTCAGTTGAAGTTAAGGTAGTATGAAAATTTTTAAAATTTGGAATTTTGCGTTTAGCAAGAGAGGGACCTGCATGATTTGGTTTTTTTTCACTATCTTCTTCTAAAACGCGTTGTCTTTCATGTAAAAACTGTAACAACTCATGCATGGATGGAAATTCAATTTTTTGATTAAGTTCTTTCCATTTACGACGGGTTTCTTCATCTAATTTTGATGTTATAGCGTAAACTGGAAATGCTTCTAGAAAAGGTTTATTTAAGGCTTCCAAGGTACAATAATGTTTAGTCGCAACATCAATAATTTCACCAATCGATTTTTCCGTTGCTTTTGTACAATGAGGTATTTCAAAGATTGCTTTTATTCGTTTGTTAGCAGCGGCAACGGGATTGTCAAAACTTTTTTCCAAAATAGACCAAGCTAAATTATAATGACGATCTGTTGTTTCAATAGATTCTATTTTAAAAAGTGCCTTTCCGGTTAAGCAAGATTTTAAATACATCAGTTTTTCAGAGTCTCGTAATCTTGAATTATTATGAATTGATGCTTTGAATGAATCGGCGAAACTTGGCCAGTTTTCACAAGTGTTATTAAATTTGGGTAACTGCATAGTTGGCATTTTTACATGCGAAATTGAAAGTTCGTTTGAAGAATGAATATTAGAATTTGAAGTTGGATCTACTGTATTTGAGATTAAAGGTGGCGTTAAATTTTCGTCTTCAACGCCGACTGGAATCGATATTATATTTGTACTATCGGGTTTATGGTTATTTAAGAAAGTTTCAGCCTTCGATGTGTACTCATAGAAGGCGTCTGAAAATATAGTACGTTCTGTTATCTGTCCGTCCAATTCATTTTCCCTACATAACAAATCTAATTCGTCTTGAACACGTTCATATTTCTCGAAGTCTTTATAAATTGAATCTGTTCTTTTTTTTAATTGAAGAATGTCGTCACATTTTGATATGTCATCAACAAACTTTTTAAACCGCGTGAGTTTGCCTTTTAAAACACCACGTTGTTTAACGAAATGGGAAATACTTTTGACATCTTCACTAGAACGTTCGATTAATGAAATGTCAGACATTTTAACACGATTTTAACACGAGTAGAAATTAAAATAAAGGTATAAAAAACGGCAATTTTTTAACAAATAAAATAGAGAGACTTACCACCTTTGATGTTTTCTTGTAAAATATGTAGTTTTTCCGTCAACTATATGTGGTTGGTTCCTCCAATTAAACGTAATGTAATGTTGAATGTAATTGTTTGTCACTTCTTTGAAAAACTGCGTTTCGTTGCAGATTTTTCTTTTATTCTCAATAATGTTTTTAAAACACTTTGCTGCGTTGCGTTGCAGGCTTTTAATATATACGTATACATGTGTAATTATAATTTTAGATTGTTTTTATGTTTCACTGCAAATTGTACATTTTATCACACACTTTGTTTTATATTATTTTTTTTTATATTGAACTATTATTTTTTATATTATGATTAACGTTGCGTTACGTTGCAAGCTAATACGATAGTCTCAAATCCGTATTGTTGAATCTGGCTCGAAGGACCAATGGTGTTGTTGGAGCTTAATTATATAAAACAACTATATTCGCTAGTTGTCCTAAGCTCTCATTCCTTTCAACTTAATCAAAAGGAATAATTATTGTTCGTACTGTTATATAAAACACTTTATTTTTTTTATTTTAAATTGAATTATATGATTTTATTTATTTTTATTTATGTTTAACATGTATATATATATTGATAGGTATCTTAGATGAGACTGCTAAAAAAAATAATTTTAATTCTAAAAGTGTAAATGTTGATTTTTTTATTTCTTTATTGAAGGTGGTCCAAATTAAAAAACTAAGAGTAAAACTAATTTCATTGGCTATCATTGGTTATCAATTATAAAGGGAGTTGAAACAAATATGAATATAAAGTTAAACAAAATAAGGAAAGGGAAGAAATTATTGAAAGTTTTATTATTAATATTTGGGAATTTCCGAAATTATAAAAAATGAAAATCTGCATGCCAGATGTTAAATTTATTTTGAGAAAAAGTGGATTTTACGTTAATAAAGATTTTAAAATGTTTATGACATATAATAAAAGTAAACTAAAAAAAGGATAACCAACGATTATTTTAAATTTAAAAGAAAAATATTAAATATTTATATAGGGTGAACCTCAACAATAATTATACCGCATTTATAGCGACATAGCAAATTAGTAGATAGTATATTAATTTGCATCAATTGTCATATTTAATATCAGTTTACAACGTAGATTGTAATTTGAATCGTAAGTATTTGATTCGTTTGTAATTGTAGTAAGCCTAGATATCAAATTAGTTGCAGGCTTTTAAAATAAAAAGTGTTTACAGCACAGATTTAAATTACATCAACTAATTTGCTGTGTCGCTGTAAATGCGGTATTAGTTTCTACTGGCGTATTAATAAAACTTTTTGAATATGTCATAGTGTCTACCCTAGTTTCAGAACCACGCTTCGCCACTGGGGTACGTTATTTCGTTATGAAACAGAAAAATATTATATTTCGTTATGTTATAACGTTATAGTTACATAATTATATAATTAAATATTATGTATAAAACTAACCTATTTAAATGTACAAAAATCGAAAGTCTCTAATGAACAGTTACTTTTTGCATCCAAAATTAGAAAAATATTAATATAAAATCCAAAATTAGAAAAATATTAATATAAAATTAATATTTTTCAAATTTTGCATGCAAAAAGTAGTAATCGTAATAAAATAAAATTAAATAATTAAATATGTACATTAAAAAAATTGCATCCAGCATAATAATATTCCTTCTTCAAATTATTCAAAACACATGTGATGAAGAAACGGCTAGTGCAGACTTGAAATTACTTGAAATATACTTACAATTTTACAAAATGTTCATTATTTTGTTACATATATCAAACAATTTTAGAATTATTAAACCATCAGCTCAAGCGTCCACAGAAATTGAAAAAGAGTAGATAAGGTGGATTTTATAAAACTGATTTTTGCGCTTTTTTTTCATATAATTATACAAAAAGTAGGCCAAAAAACGGAATAAAATATTAAGTTTATCGTTACGTTTTACGTTATTGTAACCCAGCCGTTATGAAAGTAATTATTACAAACAACGCTATTTCATTTCGTTATTTCGTTTTTGCGTTACGTTTCGAGTAACGTTTTGCAACACTGCTTCTAACCTTTTATCTCTTTATATTTTTATTTCTTCGTCTTGTTTTCTTTATCTCGTTACTTCTTTATTTCTTTTTCTTGTAATCCCTTTATTTACTTATTATTTTACCTCGTTTTCTCTTAAACTTTATATCCCTTTATTTCTTTATCCCTTTACCCCTTTACTTCTTTACTCGTTATCTTTCTATCACTTTATCTCGTTATCCCTTTAATCTCTTTACTTCTTCATCTCTTTATATCTTTATTCTCATATTTCTATATCTCTCATATCTTTGAATTATTTATCTATCTATTTCTGCATTTCTCTTTATCTTTTCACAGTTGGTACACACTTCTTAAAGAGTAAGTTAATGTTAAAATGCAATTTCAAAATTTAAAGCCACAAAAGAACATTCTTATTCACAAAATTTCAAAACTCAATTGACAATTGATAAAATCAAAATTTGTATTCACTTTACTTTATAATTTAATTAACTTTCAAAATTTCAAAAAAAAATATCGCAAGAATTTTTTTTTTTTTTTTTTTAATAAAGTGTGTTGTGTAATAGGGTTTAGAATATGTGTCACAAAAACACATAAATACCTTTTAAGACCTAGGTCTAGACCTGGGTCCCACAACAACAGGCGTTCTGAGGTGTAGATTAACGCTTTTTTTAAACATCTGTGGGTTGAAGCCACCTGAGACTAAGTGTTCCGGCAAACTATTCCATTTGTACGCAGTTCGGACTAAGAAGTCTCTCTGCGATCTTGCAGTATGACAGCGCGGGATCTTTACCGTTTCACTGGTTGCGGCAGCCGATTGCCGAGTGGAACGGGGGTAAGAATAAGTTTGAGGCATGATGCCGCTGATTTCATCTGAGCACTGCCGATGACGATATTTGTAAAAAACAACGAGGTCAGCAACAGTGCGACGATGTTGTAGGGAATCAAGTTTTGATGTCAAAGTTCGATCACCTACAATTCGTATAGCTCGCTTTTGAACAGAGTCCAAGAGGGCCAAGATGGAAACAGAGGCAGCACCCCAAACTTGACAACAGTACTCCATACAGGGACGAATATAGGACTTATAAACATGGAGCAATTGGTATGGAGTGAAAAATTTTTTGCATCTATTTAGGAGGCCGAGTTTTTTAGACGCGCTTTTTGCCATCGCCATTACATGATCGTTCCAGAGTAGGTCATTTGAAACTGTGACACCCAATAAACGAATGTTTTTGCATTCACCTATTGGTTCATCACACATACTAAATAAAATATCTTTGGGGAACTCGGTCTTTAATCTGGAAACAATCAACAGCTGTGTTTTGGTGGAGTTGAAATTGACAAGGTTTTGGTCACCCCAGTCGGCGACTTTATTCAGGTCTTTGTTCACGTTTATGGCAGCCTCTCTCCGGGCAGGATTAATTCGTTCGTGCATTTTACCTTTTGAAGGAAGGGGCTCGAACGACTTGTGCTGAGTACTATCATCTGCAAAACTATTTATTGGGTTGCTGGTGATTTTCAACAATTCGTTGATATAAATCAAAAATAGGGTTGGGGACAATACTGAGCCTTGGGGTACACCAGCGTTAATTAGTTTAGACTCAGAAGAAAATCCGTCTAAGGTTACCGAAATGTATCGGTTGGATAGAAAATTTTGAATCAGCTTCACAACATTGGGATGAAAACCGTACGCAACGAGCTTGTTGATTAAGTTGGCATGCCAGACTCGATCGAATGCCTTGGAGATGTCTAAAGCGATAACGTATGTTTCACCACCTTTATCAAGTATGCTGTTCCAACAATGCGCTACATAGTTTAATAGATCGGTAGTTGATCTTTTGTTTCGAAAACCGTATTGGCTGTCGGATATTAAATGATTTTCTTCCAGAAATTTTGCAATATGTGTATTAATATAATGCTCATAGACTTTGGATAGGACCGATAGTAAAGCTATTGGCCTATAATTTGAGATATCGGATTTTGATCCCTTTTTGGGGACGGGCTGGACATTTGCCAACTTCCAGCACGAGGGAAATATACCAGATTTGTAGGATTGGTAGAATATTTTAGTTAAAGTTGGTGCAAGTTCTTTGGAAAAGGTTTTTAAAATAATGGGTGGAATATTGTCCATTCCTGATGCTTTGTTGATGTTTAACCCCTTTAAAAGTTTAGCGACTATTTTGGGTTTGAAGTGAAGTTCATTCATATTAACTCCCGAAGACTGGATTTGGGGTATTTCTTTAGGAGTTTCCAAAACAGTGGAGTTCAGAGCAAAGCGTTCAGCGAACAAGTTAGCTTTTCTTGCGGGATCATTGACGATTAAATCACCATCAATAATAGGGGGAATAGAAAATTTTGTACCAGAATTTAAAGAATTAATGCCACTGTAGAAACTCTTGTCAGAAACAGACATAGACGTAAGTTTTGAAGCTTTCGCTCTGTCAATTTCGGACTTTTCGTTTGAGATAATCTGATTAGATATTTTGTTGGCCTTTAGATATTGGGATCGATTAGTGGGAGTTTTGTTATGTATCCAAATATTAAATGATCTACGTTTGTTTCTAAGTGCCGTTTTGGCAGCTTTCGAATACAAGTATTTTTGTTTGGGTTTTACTATGGAGAAAGGGACAAATTTATTGATAGCAAATTGGATGGTTTCTGTAAAGTTTTGAGCAGAAACATTTACATTGTCAGTGTATAAACAATGACGGTCGAAAGGGAAACCATGGAAAAAATTTTGAAGACCACTCTTATCCATTTTTGAGTAGTGAAATATTTTACGGGGTTTGGGAGCTGTAGTTTTAAGTAAATCAGTTTTGATAACTGATGAGATTAAATAATGATCAGAATTTCCAATACTACCTTTCGCGACATCGACACTCGTAATATCTGGCATTGTGGTAAGATAGAGATCTAAAAGAAAACTATTATCACCGCCATTACGGGGAGTGAAAGTCGGGCTTTTAACAATTTGGAATAGGCCCTGAGACGCGGCAAAAATTTCTGCCAGCTTTCCACTATTGTCAACATCGTCGGTCGATTTGGAGAATTTCAACCATGATTTGTTGTGGACGTTGAAGTCACCGGTAACGATAACTTCACAATTAGGGGACTTTGCTCTAATCTCGTCCATAATTTTTGTCGGTATATTAAAAAAGTTTGGGTTACGTTTGTTGGGGGACCGGTATAAAGCTATTGTAAAAAAAGTCATTTCTGGAAGACAAATCTTTAAAACCATTGTATTGAAGCCATCACCGTGTAGTTCAAAATTTGGAAAGCGCGTGTACGCAACACTCTCATGAATGAACGCGCATACGCCCTGATGGAGTTTGAAAGCTGATTCGAGCCTATATTTGAAATTAAGCGATTCTATAAAGAGAAAATTTTCAGAAACTTGTGTTTCTGTAAGGAATAGAATGTTCGGTTTGTCGTGCTCAAGATGATGTTGCACGTGGTCATGGTTAGCGTTCAATCTGCAGATGTTTTAAACATGTATTTTAAAATTTTTTATTGATTCATATATGTTTTGTCCCTGCAAATTCCGTGGACATGCCGCTTTATGGGCGGGTGGATTGCGCAAATTTGCTTTACCACTTGCAGACTTATTTTTTTTCGGTTGTACTGCCATATATATATATCAAAATGTTTATTTTATTTTTTTATGTTTTATTTTAAAATGCATAACTAAGTAAAAAATCCTATCATACTACAAAATATGACATATGCCAATATTTCATGATAAGATGAAGAAATAATAACAAAATAATAAGTGAAAAACAAATTGTGAGAAATTTGCAGAAAACAAAACAAAACTAAATGCCAATAATCCAGCTGATGCAGCGCACCCCAGACGCACCGCCCACCATCTCAATCGAGGCACAAAGCCCACACATAACTACGTGTTGGTCCGATTCCTCGGAAGAGCTAATGAGCGGTACCGCTACGGAACGCTGCCCAGCTAAGACTGGAAGTGCTGCCGTTGACTAATTAAAGTTCGTCCGCCAGCACCCTAAGATATCATCTTGGCTAATGACATCTCCTGCCATTGCCAGTGGTATGTGATATCTCACGCTAACTCATATGTCAATGGCAGGGACTGGAGTACGCAGGGTAGTCAGACCCGTAGATCAACATTGATCATAATCGATCAAAATCGATCCCTCCTGCGGGAAAAGTAAAATCAAAAATTCCTTCAAATTCCAAACATATTCCAAAAATTCAAACTTTTTTTTTCAAACTCCCGAAATATTACAAGACAAAATATCAAACATTTTCCATAATTCTAAAAATATTGCAAAAATTATTACAAAAACCATAACTTAAAGTTTTTCCAAAATTCTAAAAACATTCTAAAAATTATAATAAAATCAAAAACTTTTTCCAAATTTCAAAAACATATTGCGAGAATTAAAATAAAATCAAAAAATATGGAGGGGCTGAAATCTCACAGCTCTGAGATATCAAGACTTCGGTCTGGGTTAAGGTTTTTGATATAGTTTTCGGCAAAAAACTTTTATGAGGACATGGTTTTTAGTTTTGGGCAGCGATGTATATCAAACATAACTCTTTGTTAAAGTACAAGTATTTTTTTTAATCTCTGTTTAGAAATTTATTACAAAACTAACACGAAACATCAATACGATGCCGGAAAATTATAAAAGATCATACATAAACATAATTTAGTGAAAAGATGATACAATCAGCAAACTACTCAAAAACCTCTCCATTTATTACAATAATTACTCTCCAAATATTACAAAATCACAAATTCATATTTATTCCAAAATTCCAAAAATATTGTAAAAATTAAATAAAATCAAACTTTTTTCAAAATGCTAAATATGTTCCAAAAATTATTACAAAATCAAAGATTAAACTTTTTTCAAAAATTCTGAAAATATTGCAAAAATTATACAAAATCAAAAATTGAAACTTTTTTCAAAATTCCAAAAATATTCCAAAAATTAGAATAAAATCAAATACTTACTCTCCAAATATTACAAAATCACAAATTCATATTTATTCCAAAATTCCAAAAATATTGTAAAAATTAACTAAAATCAAACTTTTTTCAAAATGCTAAATATATTCCAAAAATTATTACAAAATCAAAGATTAAACTTTTTTCAAAAATTCTGAAAATATTGCAAAAATTATACAAAATCAAAAATTGAAACTTTTTTCAAAATTCCAAAAATATTCCAAAAATTAGAATAAAATCAAATATCAAATTCTAATATTATTCCAAAAATTCTTAAAAATTCAAAAATTCAAACTTTTTCCAAAACTCTAAAACTATTGCAAAAATTATAACAATATCAAAATTGAAACTTTTTCCAAAATTATAAAAATTCAAATAAAATCAAAAATTTTAAATTTTTCAAAATTCTAAAAATATTCCAAAAATTCTTACAAAATCAAAAATTGAAACTTTTTCAAAATTCCAAAAATATTCAAAAACTATAACAAATTCAAAAATGTCCATGTTCAATTTCATTTTTAATTACATTTTCAGCAAACTATTCAAAAACCTTCAATTTAGCGATTCGAGAAAATATTACAAAATCACAAATTCATATTTCTTTCAAAATTCCAAAAATATTGTAAAAATTATAATAAAATCAAACTTTTTTCAACATTCTAAAAATATTCCAAAAATTATTACAAAATCAAAAATTGAAACTTTTTTCAAAATTCCAAAAATTATACCTAATGAAATCAAAAATTTAAAATTTTTCAAAATTCCAAAAATATTCCAAAAATTCTTACAAAATCAAAAATTAAACAATTTTCCAAAATTCTAAAAATATTGCAAAAATTATTACAAAATCAAAAATACAACCTTTTTTCAAAATTCCAAAAAAATTTCAAGAACTATAACAAATTAAAAAATTTCCATGTCCATTTCATTTTAAATTACATTTACGTCATAAAAACAGCTACATTTTTTTTCCCAAAAAATTGGCTAAAAAAATCTATGAAATCATTTTTTGACACGCTTGACATTATTTTTTTGACAAACTTATAATGCAATAATTCTCTATAATAATAATATGTTTTCATGTTATACAAATTATTAAATTAATTTTTTTCCAAAAACTTAGGTAAAAAAATAAATAAAAATCTTTCTTTTGACACACTTGACAACATTTTTTTGACAAACTTATAATGCCATAGTTCTCAATAATAATAATAAAATTTCATTTCAAACAATATTTTAATTTAATTTTTTCCAAAAAATTGGGTAAAAAAATAAATAAAAATCTTTTATTTTGACACACTTGACAACATTTTTTGACAAACTTATAATGCCATAGTTCGCAATAATAAAATAAAATTTCATTTCGAACAAAATTTTAATTTAATTTTTTTCCAAAAAATTGGGTAAAAAAATAAATAAAAATCTTTCTTTTGACACACTTGACAACATTTTTTTGACAAACTTATAATGCAGTAATCTAGATTTTGGTCTCACATACCAATCCCGACTATCAAGATTTCTCCAAATTTAATGTTCCTACTCGTAATCACTTAAAATGAACGATTTTAAGGCAAAAAATATGCACATTTCCATGTTTTGACACACTTGACGATTTTTTTGACACACTTCCGGTACAGTTATCGAACACATCGTCCTTTCGGCTCTTCCCATTGAGTAAACCTATTTTTAGAAAAAAAAAATTTTGAAATCCGTCCAGCGGTTTTCTAGATTTCGTCGGTTGTGACGGCCGGCCGGACGGCCGACAGACAGACACACATTTTTTTTTTTTTGCTTTTTTAGAATCAGTAGGTCCTAAAACGTCGAGAAATGCCAAAAAAAGTAGGGGTAAGAATTTCACTTTGAGCTCATGAATGTAATACTTAGGTCTTTCAGACCGAAGTAATTCAAACTTTCCTGTAAAATTCCAAACATATTGCAAAGTTATTACAAAAACAAAATATCAAACTTTTTCAAATTCGAAAAATATTGCAAAATTAATACAAAAATAAAAATCAAACTTTTTCCAAAACTATTGCCTAAAAACTTTTCATACAACAAGTTATTCTCGTTCAAAATTATTAAAAATTTTCGACAATCGTTATAATTATTATTTTCCTTAAAATTGAACCCAATTTTCCCAAAAAAATTAACCCAATTCAATTCATAAAATATTTAAATTAGTATTCGAAATTATATAATTTCCCAAATATAATTATAAAATATATAATTGCCCACCTTCAGAACTATTGGAAACCAATGAAGCTAATTCATAAAATATTTAAATTAATATGTAGGTAAAACAAAATTTTTTTTTCTTGCAGAACTATTGGGCTATTATTTTGAAAACGTACATCGAAAAAAAAACAACTATTTTTTAAAAATCTGAAATTTTGATATTTTGTTGGTATTGACGAAAGGAAAAAAGTGATTTCTGCTTTTATTTTTTGTGTACTCTTAATCGGAGTTATGCGCGGTTGAATTTTGAGGCTTTTTCACGTAGTTTTTGGTAATGGTGGCAATGTTTTGTGAATAGGTGCCACAAATTTCATCCGACTTACGTATATTTTTGCAAGTAAAAAGGAAAATAATTGAATAATTGAAATAAGTAAGTTTAAAATTAATAACTTTTCTCTTTTCCGCTAGGCGGCGCGTAAAACCTTGGTTTACTTCAAAGCTCATATCTCAAAAAGTAGGCTTTTTTTTTTTGTTTTTCACAAATTTTAAAGTAAACATATGCAGCTATGAAATTGAGAAATAAAAAGTCAGCAATTCAATATGGATTTTTTCTTACGATTTTTTAAAGTTTGGTATATGAAAAATTCACATGTGTTTTTTTATTAAGTTAATAATCCTGTACTAAATGTGGATCCAATAAATTAAACATTTCATATTTTAACACCTGCAATAAATTTGAACCATTTTTTGTGTATTTCTGATTGAGAAACAGGTTTTTATTCAGAATAAGAATTGGAGATCCCAATGATCGAAGATTTTGTTATAATTTCAACATCACCAACACTAACATTAGAAAAAAAAAATTAAAAAAATATTTTTCCTATAAACATTATAATTTAATCAATATTATAAATAAATACATTAAAAAATTAATTTATATATTTTTTTTTTGCCTTTAAATTGAAATATTTATGATCATCAGAAAAAGAAAAGATTTTGGCAATTATTTTATCGGGTGTAGTGTTATCCGGTAAAAAACAGTGGAATCCTTGAGTTCTTTGTTTTCTTCCAAGAACATTTCGTAGATGTCGGTGAGGGTCCATAACACCAACCGCTTTGATTTCTTAATTTTTGTCGATCCTTCTGTAATAGTAACCACATCTTTAAGGCCAGGCATTGTTCTACTAATTTCCTCTGATAAGAAGTATGTTTGAATTTGTTTTACTATATTTTGTGACAAACTGTGCACTTGTTTGCTTTGAGGCCAACTGTAAGGACCTACTGTTTCCAACAGATCCATGGCGAATTCTACCAGTCGTCTTGATGCATTAAATTCATCCTGGATACGTTGATTTGACCAAAATTTACGTGGTAGAGTTGTCAACAAAAACACTTGTTTTGATTTACAGCTGGCATCTTTAAACTCTTTTTTAAGGTTCATAAGCCATGATGTATATTCACATTCCTCGTTTGGTGATAACACTTTAACTGAATCTACTTGAAATATTCTTTGACTTATTGCCGATGTGACACTTGCAATTTTTTTATAACTTCCTGTTGTAATATGATTTTGTTTGATAGGAGATTCGGCTAACCTTCCAAGAACATTGTTAATATCTTCTAAAATGTCATTAAGTAGTTCAGGAACTGGTGGAGATATAGTATCAACCGAAACTGGTGATGGATCTAAAGATGCTGGAGGTATTTGAATATTTTCGTTCGTTGGAACATTTTCAACATCCTGATTTATAGAAATAATTTCACTATCGATAGTTTCCGAACATGAAAGCTGCTGTATAGAAAATATTAGTTGCATATGAATTTTTATTCATTTTAATAAAATAATTAAATTTACCTTATTTTTATAGATATAAGTGCGACATGTTTCACATATAAACTGGTCATCACGCAAAGTAAAATTTAGGGTCGCAGCTTTTTGAATAACAGCTGGTGTGACCAGTTTCACATTTTTTGATGCCCGCTGATGATTTTTGAGACCGTACAAGTTACAGCACAATTTGAAAGGCATTTCTATTATTATCTTTTCTAAACGTTATGTCTTCTAAATATTTTGGAATATAATTGATTATAAGGCAATCCAATCAATATATATATGTACCCTTGAAATAGTTTTGACATAGGTAGAATCAGGTAAAATTAGGTAGGTACAATTTAATATATTTTGATTGGATGCAAGTATAATTTGGTAAAAAACCGTTTGTGGGCGTCATTAGAAATTTTAAATGTTAAAATTATGAGTCTCTAATGAGATTTTAATTAGTAAAAAGGGGCTGAATAGACATTTTTTAAAATGAATAAACATTTTACACACCCTTTTAATAATTTAAATTCCTTTATTTTACCACTTAACTTAAATTAATTTTTAATAAGTTTTTAACCATTTAACCGCACAGAAAATGGTTCAAATTTATTGCAGGTGTTAAAATATGAAATGTTTAATTTATTAGATCCACATTTAGTACAGGATTATTAACTTAATAAAAAAACACATGTGAATTTTTCATATACCAAACTTTAAAAAATCGTAAGAAAAAATCCATATTGAATTGCTGACTTTTTATTTCTTAATTTCATAGCTGCATATGTTTACTTTAAAATTTGTGAAAAACAAAAAAAAAAAAAGCCTACTTTTTGAGATATGAGCTTTGAAGTAAACCAAGGTTTTACGCGCCGCCTAGCGGAAAAGAGAAAAGTTATTAATTTTAAACTTACTTATTTCAATTATTCAATTATTTTCCTTTTTACTTGCAAAAATATACTTAAGTCGGATGAAATTTGTGGCACCTATTCACAAAACATTGCCACCATTACCAAAAACTACGTGAAAAAGCCTCAAAATTCAACCGCGCATAACTCCGATTCAGAGTACTCAAAAAATAAAAGCAGAAATCACTTTTTTCCTTTTGTCAATACCAACAAAATATCAAAATTTCAGATTTTTTAAAAATCAAAAATATAAAAATCAACAAAAAAATGTACGTTTTCAAAATAATAGCCCTATTAGAACTTTTCAAACTTATTCCATAATTAAAAATTTCAGTTTTCAAAATAAATGAAACCAATTCATAAAATATTTAAATTAATATTTAAAACAAAACTTTTTTTTTCTTCCAGAATTATTAGAACTTTTCAGTTGTAATTTCCCAAGGGCGGTGATTATTCGAAATAATTTTTTGCCAAAAATTTCGAAAGCAAGTATATTGATAAAAGCATGAGGCCGTAGGACGAGGGCTTTTATCAATACCACTTGCTTGAGGAATTTTTCAAAAAATTATGAGAGTTTATCAACGAACGAGGGGAATTCGTTTAGAAATTTTTTTGCCATTTTTCATTTATTTATATATTTTTTATGAATTATACGTTGGCCTACTTTGATAACAGTGAATTATTTCAACATTAGACTGATAATTTTTAGTATCCCAGGCCTACTGGGATATTAAAACTTATCAGTCTAATGTTGAAATAATTCACTGTTATCAAAGTAGGCCAACGTATAATTCATAAAAAATATATAAATAAATGAAAAATGGCGTATAAATATTTTTATTAGTATAATTCAAATTTTATTGAAGATGTCATGAAGATGTCATGAAGATTGAATGATGTCATTACATTTTAGATAATTTTATTGGTTTAAATTAAAATAAAACTAAGGCAAAAAATTTGCAGTAGTAAACTCCCAAGGGCGATGATAATTCGAAATAATTTTTGCCAAAAATTTCGAAAGCAAGTATATTGATAATGACCATAGGCCATAGGCCGAGGGCTATTATCAATATCACTTGCTTAAGAAATTTTCCAAAAATTATGAGAATTTATCACCGAACGAGGGGAATTCGTTTAGAAAATTTTTTGCCATTTTTCATTTCTTTATATATTTTTTATTAATTATTAATTATACGCAGTAGACCGCGATATCAGTTAATTATTTCATAATTATTTGATAATTAACTGATATCGCAGTAGGCCAGATGTATAACTATTTTTCATTAGTATAATTCAAATGTTATTGGTCAAATTGAATGAAAATTTTTCTCATTACATTTTAGAGAATTTCATTGGATTAAATTTAAATACAAATAAAGCAAAAAATTTTCCATTAAATAAAATAGAAAATAACAATGAAAAAAATAAAACACATGCAACCTTAATCACTATTATTATATAGTCTTCCAGTCGAGAAGCGATAATTAAAAAATACATAAAACGATTTTAAGTGGATAGAGCCTTAAAAGTCGAATATTCTAAGGTGTTATAACGGCCGTTTGAATCATAATGTTTAAATAAAATTTGTAAATATTGAATATTTGATCATTTTTATCCAAACGATTGCCTTTTTTTATCATTTTTGATAACCTTATGATAACCTTGGCGTTTAGGATTTCTGAAAATCAGCTGTTTTATAATTTTAAAAATTTTTTTGTCCTTGATCTAGATGAAAATGACCAAGCTCACATTTTAAAACTTTTACAAACAAAGATACAACATAAATCTTTCCAAAATGAAAAAACAAATGATCCAAGCCCGTAGGTTGAAACCCTAGGCCTGTAGATTTTCATTTATATCCTCAGTGGTTTTCAGCTTTCTAACCCACGAGGTTGCATTGTAATTAGCGTTATACTAATATAATGCATGCCAATCTCACGCCACACAATTACAACAACAAATCCCTTAAGAAATATTAAAAAAAATTCTTTTGTTCCTGTTTTATTTATTTATTTGAGTTTTTATTTCGCAAAAATTTAAATAACAGAAAGCAAAGTTTAGTCATTATTTTTTTGAATTAAGAAATATTTTCTTTGGAAATTTGGCAAATTTGAAAATGTTAGTTGCAATAAATATATAATGAATACACATTTACAAAAGTTTTCCTAAATTGATAAATATTTGTATTTTTTGAGGTGGAAAAGTTGTTTGATAATTTTTGATTATGAATTATGTTTGGTGGTATTTTATAGGTGTGACATAGTTAGAAAGTTAATCCACCAAAGTATTTAGTATGTTATTAAGTAGTTTTTACCAAATTAAACAAAACTGTTCCGAAATTCCATTGATAAAGAAGTTTCCGTTAATGTATTTAGTTCGGTATGATAAATTTTGTGGATTATTCTGTTTCTACTTAAATTTTTTATTTAAACTGATCTGACACATCCAATTCTATTTGTACACAAAACTGTCTGATCCCGAAATCTACCTATTTCTAGCGGATATACCTGCCGCTTGGACTTTTTTCCTTTTCAATTACGTTCATTCCTATAAAAATGTTTCAATAGGAACACTCTGATATTTAAACGATTATGAGCCTAATTCATTTTCCCATTGAATATGAGTCTTTCTTACCCAACATTTTTATGAAGTAAAGAATTTCTCAGTTATTCCCATTAAAATCGTGCTTTTCCTAGGCAGTTTTCATCAATATTCTATAGGATTGTAGTTGTACCTTTTCTAAAAGGGACAGTTAAGCAGGAGTATAACATAGCAAAATATTAAGAACACTCAAAAAAATAAAAGTCACTTTTACAAAAATTTTATAAATGTACAACCCACAAAATTTTTTGATAAAACTACAATTTTTTTCCTTCAAATCCAAAAATAATTTGTAAATCAAATAAATTTTTGCTTTTTTCAAATAATTTTTTTTGTAATCTACAATATTTTTGGTAAACTTACAAAAAAAAAATTGCTAGTTGAATATTTATAAAAAATTTTTAAAAATTACTTAGTTTTTTTTTGAGTGAAAGGTCAAACTCTTTCTTTATATTTTGCCATGTTTTAAGGTAATAAGTTTTTGAAACTTTCATACTGTGGAAAAAATTAAAAAATGCGTTCTAAAGATATTAGTTTTTAAAAATATGCATATCAGCTGAAAAATATTATGAAACTAAGGGCCGATTGTATGAATGCGAATAGAAGATATATATCCTCGGATATAACATCGTTTGTATTGTATGAATCACTATAGAACAAAATATGGAGCCGAGGATTTTCTTAATTCTCTGTTTTATCTGCTGTTTTTCTTGTATAGAACAGTGGATAAAACATTTTGTTTTTTTTTTCTTGATATGCGCATACCATGATAATTTTGTTTTGAATTTGTGATTATTTTTTACTGTAAGTTTGTGCGTTTCTAAAATTTGTTTTTTGATATAAATTAATAGTATAAATATGGAGGGCCTGATATCTCAAGCTCTGAGATATCAAGATATCGGTATGGGTTAAGGAATTTGATATAGCTTACGCAAAAAACTTTTATGAGGACATTGTTTTTAGTTTTGGGTAGAAGTGAGAGCGAAACACAGATTGAAACGAAATATAGAATACCATGACCATACCAAAAAAAAAATCAAATTTTAGGCTCGAATGTTCTTCGAATGATACACACCTCTTCGTTTGGAAGCCATGTCTTCCAGCTCGTAGGCAGTACCACCTACCAGACTTATTACTCCGCAGATAATTATCTACAGTTTATCTGCATCGCTAAAAACAATATTACGACAGAATACACTATTTTTTTTTTGCTAAACCCCCATAAGATGAAGCTGGGGGACTATGGGCCCTTGCAATACACTCGTCAGTGTATTCCTCGGGTAACCACAATCTCCAAACCTCACCCCCTGGAGGAATCTCAATATCTAAAACAATCCAGTATTTTACCTGACCTGAAATTAGGTTATCTGCGAATACAAGGGTAGACGATGTCGGAGCTTATTGTCAGCAATAGCACTATCAATTATTTTCCTAAATCCAATCATAGGTGATTCATTATACTTGGGACTGGCAAGATTTCTTGTGTTCAGGTAATTGAGAATTTGGTGAATCCAATAAATCATTTGATTCATTTCTACTATCATCAACACCAAAAATTTCATCATATTTTAACTTTCCCACATCATAACAAATTCAACAACTTGATCTTTTGAACTTGGAAATTTTGAAACTGACATTTCTTTTCCTACAATCGAGCCTGACAGTGTTGGAAATTTTAAAATACCCAAACCGGCTTGAACAAATGTTATTGATAGTCCGAAGCTTCCGGAACGTCCCGCTCGACCAATTCGATGTAAATAAATACGTGATGGATTTGGAACATCAAGATTTATTATTAAATTTATATTTTCTGCATCAATTCTGCGTGACTGGGATTAGAATACGAAAGTTGAATTCTCTTATATTTTTCTAATAATTTAAGACGTTGTGTTTACTCATGTGCGCCACTTATCGATATTCAATAAATTACAATAGCTTTCGGCACGAGATTGAGAATTGGAGGACATTGAACATTGTTTAAACGAAACCAACCGAAATATATTTTTCTATTTCCACAATCTTCAATTTCATTTCTTTAAGATTATTTTCCTGCTGTGGAATTGCGTAACCAAATTGTATGATTCCATGTAAAATTGAAATTTCACGTTTTGGTGCGACATCGATTGGATTCGTCATATAACTTCGCAAAATTGTTCGAAATTTTTCATCTAAAGTTGCACTGGCTGCTAGCATTTGTTTACGATTTTGTAAGGACCGATTGATTTCATTTATCGATGCTAGACATGAGGTTTGAAGAAGCTGATCAACTTCATCGAATACTAAAATTTTAATGTCATTTGTGCTTATAATTGCATCCTTACTAAGTTGAAGTATTCGATCCGGTGTACCAACTATACAGGAACAATTTTATGATTTGTTTACGATCTAAAACTATGTCTAACCCTCCAATAAATCATGATACTTTGAAAGATGGACCATCACAAGTAATTGGCGAAATTACATCAGCAATTAGTACGGCAATCTCTCGGGTTGGGGCCCATAATAACAATTGTGGTGATCGTATATACGAACAAAATGATTCAAGTATAACAATTATAATTATATATATTGATTATTGGAGAATCCAAATTGAAGCAACGGTGATTGCAGCGCGTTACTACTCCTGCATCAAATAGTATCACAAACAACCATCTGTATACAAGCAATAACCAGTCTGAATTGAATTCGATAAGTTTCAACATATAATGTGGTTAGTTTTAGGTAAGATAAATGAAAAGAAATAGTTGTGTAATATCCCTCAAGAATTCGAGTTTCCCTTCCAAGAAAGATAATTGAAATATGGTCAGCAAAAACAAAAAGGTAATCTATGACTATTGTAGACGATGGAAATCGTAAAAGTCCCAGATTCAATACACCGGGCGAACCTGGGAATCCCGGGACACGAAGGCCACACAAAAAGAATAATAGTGCGGAATTTGCCCTCCGGTGGGGGAAGGAGAAATTTACAATTTCAACCTTAAACAAAAAAAATTTAGATCTAACATGCAAAAAAAATATAATTAAAATTAACATGCAATTGGTTACTTGGTTACTTAATATTAATTTGATGGGTAAAGTTGATGTTGTTGTAGTTTAATTTTTTTCTTCTAGATAATCCTTATCTTTCTGTTTGTTAGTTTTCTTGGATTCTTTGTATTTATGTATTTTCCTTATCGTATATATATTAATTTTCCTTATTGTATTTATTTATTTTCCTTGTGTTGTTTTTATTTATTTTCCTTGTAATATGTTAATTATTTTGGCAGACCTAAAATATATTGGAAAAAAATAAGTTTCTAATATTACCAGCTATCTTGTTTACTATCTATTTATTTTTTTGTATCTTTATTTATTTATTGATTATTATAATGGTGGATGGAGGAGGGAAGGACCAACCACGGGGTGTTCAATTTTACTACCTGGGGTTGAAGGTGGAAATCGCCGTTCTTTCTATTTTGTTGTTTGTTTGTTTTTATTTTGGGACCAAAGAAAATTGAAAAGAAAACTACGCTAATCCCATATTAGGTAAGGAAAAGGAGTAAGATGGGGTATGTGTTGGTGGCATATCACTCGGATGACAAGTGCCGAAGGATGGTCAGAAGGCCTACTCTCTGAACCATCATTCAATCTGCGACACTTGTCAGCTGCGATCCACACCGACAACACATACGGGAAGGGTGCTATGACCTGAATTGATCCAATCACCCACGGCATGAAGGCTGAGCGGACATCTTCCCTCAGCAGCTGATCGGGCTACTTTGGAAAATGCCCTCCCAGTATCATCCACGGGGAACTGAACAACCCAGGCCATAGGCAGCCAATATTGCCGAGAAGGGATTCTAACGTTAGGCAATATTAGCGCGAGCTGGATTCTGAGGACATCGCGAACCCAAAGCCTGACCAGGTGACCAGACTCGGATGAGGATTGACGTATACACCAATCCACATCAGTCTAGGTCTGGCACCTGAGCCACCTTCGGCCTTCGCGACATCCCCAGAAACCCAACCCGTAACCAGGGTCCGTGGGGTTGTAATGCCCATTGGGAATAATTCCTAGGAATTATTCCCACCCTTGCGCTACAGAAAAAAAAACAAAAAGGAGAATTTTTGCTCGGAGACGTGGGGGCGCAAAAAAAACCCATCGAAATCAATCTGAGAAATTTCAGATTGACTCAGCTTCTGCGTATACGAAGCAATGAGTTACTTTCCGTCGCCAGAGTCTAAAATTATTGATTGGTGGAAAGTGAAAATTAATTTGAAGAAAAATTTTCAAAAAAAAATTTTCAAAGTTTTTTGAAAATCTGGAGGGACTCCTCCAGAGTCCTACATTGCTGTAGTGACCCTTAGAGCAGCCACACGTTGGGCACCAATTTGTAATGAAGCGCTTTCTTCGTTGACGAGTCAACGAATAGGCATAGCAGGTCGCGTAACTGGATGAGATTATTTATTTGCTCCTGACTAGCGACAGCATTGGGATCGAGTTGTAATTCCTGCTACTCCAGCACAAATACGGAAATGTACGCGAAATACATGATACGTCCGGAAATGAGAAAATAACAAGTGAAAAACTGAGACTCTGGCGACCCCCTTTTGCAAAAGAACCGCGATCAGCACGTCCAACCCACACATTTACTCACACTCACACGCTCGCACCCTTCCACACATGCACACTATCGCCCATATCTACATCCATGCCCACATTCAACCACACTCGAACCGCGCCACTGTTTAAAATTTCTATAGTTTTGTTAATATAATTGAGGAATTATTTTATTGGCATCATTAAATCCAATTTATACAAAAAAATTGTAAATATGAATGTATTTTGTTATTATTTGCAATGGAGGTAACCTAAGAAGAAAATATTACTTTGATATCTTAGATATTGAATAATATAAATTCAAAAAAATGTGAAACCCAAAATAACGTATTTACATTGGTAGTGATTCATTTCTTAATTAATTTTTACTAAGGCACAATTTGGGAGAACTACAGAAGACAACTGGTTAAAGGTTACATGCTTAATTATTTGGTCTAAATAGATTTATAAATTTATTGAAAAAAAAATGAAAAAAATTTATAATCAAATTTGTTCATTTTTTTTGATGTTGCGAATTTTTGACAATTATTATTACATTTGAATATTTTAATTAAGTCAATAAAAATATATCGGAGATATTATATTCAATGTTCGACCTAATACGACCAACTATATATCTTGATACGAGTTATACGAATCATCCAGTTGGTACAAGGTCCTCAAGAATAAATTTAGGCTCGGCCTGTCCCTTACCGACGGCGAATAAATACTCAACTCCATTAAAACAGTTTGATCATCTTTCCAGGAAAACTGTTGGATCGCTTTGGTAATCCATAAACTGTTTAACACACCATTCGATGGAAAATTCAATCGAAGCCAAGAAGAAAATATTTGTGGATAAACTGAAGGCATCGTTTGTTGCGTTGGTTAGTGTGAGTAAAGTAAGATGGACTGCTCGACACTCAGGGAGAACAGAAGAATTACAAAACATATACCATGAAACAGATCTAAGAAATTCGATGCTAGTTGAGTTGAGGTCCTTGTCAAAAAGATCACATATCCAATCAATTCTATTTGATAAATTATTCAAACTTTTCTCATTTTTTTGGATAAGCATTATAAAGCCAACGCTTGATATGAAAGTCAACATTCTTGTAACCTCGACGATAAATATTTAATTCTCAAAACTTTAAGTTCTTTTATTTAACCCTCATCCATATTGTTAAAAGGAAATATAATATAGAAATATGCTCCCCCAAACATGCATTCCATGAACCCACCCCTCATACTCACACTCACACATACACGCATCCATATTCGTTCATACCTCTAAAATAAAAAAAAATCAAATAACACTCACCTCATGGTATCGGCCACTCCCACTTCTGTTTCCCGTCTGGTTTAGCGGCTCATCTCTCCTAGATTCACCATCCAATAATTCCTCCCGAATTGCGGATTAGGTGTTAGCAAACTGTGGCTGATAAAACTGATGATTTGAACCACTGTGAGGTCCAGCACATACAATGGCGATTGGAACTGATAGAAGGCAAGAATATGCAGGGTTGATATATTCGTGTTATGATAATAGATCGGTTGACTACTGGAAACTCTGATAAAACACACTATTACATCCAGCAATTACGGCTGCGTGTTATACTGTTGAAAAAATAAAAAAAAATCCCCATACGGAACGGCGCTTGTTATATAATTGGAGCGATGAAAATTTGGGTAGGTATCTGACAGTATGCTGAATTTTATGATTTATACCGACTTACGGTATCCCGTATCACACTATAGTATACAAAAAAACGGTCACGGTAGAGCACCGGTAACCGTAAGTAGCTGATATGACTACCGAGGTGCCACCCTGCTAAGTCTCGCCAGCCCACGAATCTGGTTTGGGTTTGAACCGTAATACAGAGCAACGTATATTAACTTCACACTACACATAGCCAAATTTGCATAACGAACCAATTTCTTTTGTTTGGTCTTTGGTTTCTTTTTCTTTGTTTTTGTTTTATTCCTCTATTCCTCGGTTCTAGGTATTAATTTAGTGTCTGCTAGCCACCCTTCTTCCAATTCAAAGAAAATAATCTTATTTAATGCGCTTTTTATTTACTGACAATATCAATAGAAACTATGTGATTCATTAATTGTATAATTATTTTACTTATGGTTGTACCATGCGAATCAACAGTTCAAGATTAATTAATTAATTATTTTGCTTAGTACTACAGCACGTAAATAGAAAGTTCAAGAGTAATTAATTAAGTAATTATTGTGCATAGTACTATATCAGGTAATTATAAAGTTCAAGAGTAATTAATTAAATAATTCTTCTACCTAGTATTATATCATGTAATTTATAAAGTTCAAGAACACTGTTTACGAATTTACTTATTGCTCTCAATTTATGATTTAGTAGAAATACCGAACTTCAAGGTTATTGAAAAATCAAATCAACAACTCCAAAATAAATAACTATGATTACCTCTAGGTTACGGTAATATCGATTCTGTTCCTCACTGTTTTTTCCTTCATCAACCTTGAAATTCGTTTTATCACTTTTAATTTAATAAAATCTAGGACATATGAATTTAATTTAACGTACAGCTTCATGTATAAAAAAAATATGGCCAGTAACAGAGGCTTAACACATAAATTTAAACCGATAACAATAGAGTTAACCAAGCTTATCAATTTAAATTAATCCACTTATTTTGGACGGACAAGCACAAACATTAAGATTAGAAAATAAATAATAGTAACAACACTAGATACATTTTGCTACTTAAAATTAAACAACACTGATTTTAATATTATTTTATATCGTTTTAAATCAATGGCTGACCATCTCCCACGCACGAAGATGTCAAAACCAAAACAAGATCGTTCCAATTGGAACAATAGAACTAAGAGACCATCTACACGTCGGTAGAACTATTTATAGTCAAACAAACGATTTTACAAATCAATTCTTGAGACGTAATAAGCTTTCCTATAGGACAGTTATGTACGAAAATTAGTTGTACTAAGAAAAAAGGTTAAGTCTTCGCTAAGGTAAAAATAGAGACAATTTTTATGAAACGTATAGATTTATCAGGCTTTAAGATCGGAGACCACAACCAATTCACAATATTATCGATTGTAAGGTTTATAAATTAACATAGTGAAACTATGAATCGAGGATTTTATAACACTGTTAATTAGCGATTAAGGATCACAAATAGGACGAAGAATATTACAGAGGGAAACATAATAAATTAGAATAACAAACCCCTGTAACGGAAACTAAATTGAAAATATTAGAAATCTACATGGATATCGTGGAATTATGAATACCATTTGGAACAAAGATCACATTTGCAGAATATTACACAACTATGGTATGTCAGCTCTACAACATACGATGACTACAATTTGCATATAGGAAGTGATATTTAAAAGGGTAGAACGAAAATGATTATGGAAGTTCGGTCCAGGCAAATCTTATGCGGGTGGGAAAACAAGGCGAGTCCCAATAATAATAAAAAACGGATCGACAGCTTTACAACTATCATGAAATTAGAGTATTAGCTTCGTAACAAATTTTGAGGATAGTGTTGAGTGCTGTGACGACCATTGAAGGAAGAAGCGTGAAAGTAATCACCTGAGATCGTTGATTCAGACAGTGGTGGTGAATTCGGAGCCTAGGAACACGTGTGTGTGCCTCGAATCAATCACATATACCTCGCTGGAACACCCGGCGGATCAGAACCCAAAACAATTATCACCTTCCTTTTCAGTTCGAATTTAAATTTTTTTTTTTTGGTCTTATGTTTTTCTTCCTTGGCGTTCGATTTCGCTACACCATGATTTCAGCAGATGTAAACCACAAATAAAAACAAGAATATTTTCTACGCCGTTTAACAAGGTTAAATCTGTATGACGAAGCAAACGAACAACACAACAACAAGTCACTCAAACATATATTTTCTTTTTTTTTTCTTTTAAATTTATTTAAACAAAAAATTTTATTTTAATTTAGGTTAAATTGAATTTATTTAATTTAAATTAATTTTAATAGTTCAGTTTAGTTTAATAGTCTAAGGACCAATACTTCTATATAACTATTGTGAAAACTACACTATACAACAAGAAAAATTGTCCTAGGTATTAATAAATAAGTTACGGTTACAAATTACAAACAAAAGTTTTTCTTTCACTATTGAACCACTAACTATTAGTTCATTTTAGGTTAATAGTCTAAGGACCAATACTTCCATCTAACTCAGACATGTCAAAGTCGCGGCCCGCTGCACGGATTGTTGTGGCCCGCAACACTTTTTCTCGTTTCGTGTTTTAATTAAAAAATTCAAAAAAATGAATTCATTAAAAATACAAACAAAATACAGACAGTTCAAAAATAAATACAGTTTTAAGAACGTTCGTTGTATTATTATGTGAGTTCCATTTATCATATTTTCCCTTACTTTTGTACTAAATTTTGTTTTCAAGTTAAGCATATCGAATGATGGTAAAGCTACATGGCAAACATACGCCTCCATTCACCACCATAGTTTTTGTCAGTTAAGAGAATCATGTCTAATATGTTGGCACACAATTTAAATTTTTGGAATTCTTTTGATATTGAATTCATTTTCTCAAATGTAACAAATTTCAAAATAATATTTATATGTAAAATTTTACCTCACTAATAATTTTCTTATAAATTTTTAACAATACTCTGGAACCGCTAAATTGTTCCATTTTTTCACCATCCAGTGAACAAACGTAAAAAAGAAATTGAGTTGTAGTAGAAAAATATCTAGGACGCCTCACATTTTTGTAGTTCTATTTAAAATTTTAATTTAAATAGATTTACTTTACCTAAAAGGGACACGGGTATTATTCAAAACAAAAATTTCTTAATTCTGAAAATCTTAACGAAGAAAATTAATATATTCTCAGCAACATGTTTTGAATTCAAACGGATTTGTGCCATGAATTTCTCTTAAACGCATCTGTTTTATTTGTTTCTTAGCAAGTCGCAACTATTATTAGTTTCTATTCAGCAAAATCTTCTAACAAAAATTTCTGCGACTATATTTTGATGAAATTTTATTTTCCCGTTATAAAATTTCATAAAAAAATAACAGAAACTATTCCGATTTTACTAAATAAATCTCATGATATAGTTAACATTAGCGAGCGCTAGTCCAGTTCCGTTGTAATTTTATTTTTGAATATTGGTGTGTTTGGTTTTCTCGATTGTTTGCATTCTTTTTATGGAAAAAGTGCGGTATTCCGGTAAGTTTTATTAGCATTTTCCTTCATAGGAGAGAATAAACAGTTTTATTTAGTATTACATTATTAAAGACTTGGCATTTGTAGATGAATCAAAACACGAGTACAAAACGATCGGTTGAAAGTGAACATCGTTTGATTCAAGAAAAATGTGAGCTTCAATATTTTTTTTGTTCAAGAAAAAACTAAAATATTCTGTTTGATATGTGGTCAAACTATTGTGGTGTGCAAGGAATACAATCTAAAAAGACATTACGATACCATTCACAATGAAGAATACAAAAACATCCTAGGAAAAATGCGGGAAAAGAAGTTATTCGAACTAAAGAAAGCTCTTTGAAAACAACATAACATTTTCATTAGGCCAATCGCAGAAAACGTTGCCGCTGTTGAAGCTAGTTATCGGTTATCGCATGCAATTGCAAAAAAATCAAAATCCTCTCTGGAAGGCGAGTTCATTATTGAATGTTTAGTAATAGCAGCTGAAGAGTTATGCCCAGATATGATAAAAAAATTTAAAGGCATAAGCTTATCGCGAAATACAGTTGCGAATAGAATCTCCGATATGGCTTCTAATTAAAGCGGTCAACTTCGCTCAGTTGTATTGAATTTTGAAATGTTTTCAATTGCAATCGACGAGAGTACTGATTTATTAGATATGGCTCAGTTAGCCATTTTTATTTCAGGATGTGATAGTAATATGACAATAACCGAAGAACTGTTAGAAGTAATTTCAAGGACTGGTACCACAACTGGAGATGTATTTTCGATGTAGTTATGATTGCTATTATAAAATATGATCTTCCAATGCAGAAGCTGATGTCTTTGGCAACTGATGGGCCCCTTCTATGAAAGGAGCTACACGTGGTGTCGTCGGCAGTCTAAAAGATTATGTTAAAACCCAACAAGTTTTATGTTCAAAAGTAATCAAAATTGATCATGTATTTAAAAAAGTTACTAAAATCGTTAATTTTATTCGAGCACGTGGCTTAAATCATCGGGAATTTACGTCATTTCAAAAAGATGTGGAATGTGATTACGAAGATTTGTCATATTATACTAAAGTCCATTGGATTTCGAGTCATAAGGTTTTAAGAAGATTTTTACAGCTGTTGGGCGAGATCGTGCTCTTTTTAGAAATTAAAGATTGTGACTGCACTGAATTGAAAAAAGTTGATTGGATACAAGATTTGGCCTTTTCAGTTGATATTACTGGCCATCTCAGTCAACTCAATCTTAATCTTCAGGGTGAAGATTAAGATTGAGATTGATTAAGATTGATATGTTCATAACCTCGTTGTATGACCAAATAAATTCATTCAAACAAAAGATACACTTGTGGAAAGCACAATTGAAAAAAGAAAATTTGTACAATTTTTCTAGTTGTAAGACTCTTTTGCTTAAACATCCAGAGTTGAAATTTGAAAACTATGAAAAACAACTGAAAATGTTGGCAGACGATTTCGAAAAGAGGTTTTCAGATTTTTAAAATAGTCATTTCAATATTTTTTGCTCTCCGATGTCTGTTGACATTGACAATATTGAGGAAAATTTACAAATGGAATTTATAGAACTACGATGCGACATGTTATTGAACCAAAAATATAAGGAAATTGGTATTCCAGAGTTTTATGAGTATTTACCTGCAGGCCGTTTCCCTGGTATTCGAAATTTTGTTATACGCCATATTATCCATGTTTGGTAGCACGTATATTTGTGAACAACTTTTTTCACAAATGAAGATAAATCAAACTTCGCAGCGAACCAGATTGACTGAAGAACATTTAGCATCAATATTAAAAATTACATTAAGCCAAAAACTAATACCAGATTTTGATGAATTGAAAAATGAAAAGCTGTGCATTCTATCAACCAAAAAAACCTGAATTAAAAGAATTAATAAATATATTTCTATGCGAATTAATGAATTTCTATATAAAATTATTGTTTTGTTTTCTTTATGGTCGATTATATTCAATCAACCCACAAATTTAAAATTTTTAAAAAAACCAAATTCAGTGTGGCCCGCTTAAGGATTTGGAAAACAATTTTCAAAAAATTTGGCCCGAGTACCGAAATGAGTTTGACATGCCTGATCTAACTAATAAGAAAATTACACTACACCACATCAAACAAATTGTCTTATGTATTAATTTAAAATAACATAAGTGACTAATTACAAACAAAAAGTTTTTCTTTCACTATAGAACACTAACTATTAGTTGATGTTAGTTTAATAGCCTAAGGACAATTTTTCTATATAACTAATAAGCCAAAAGAAATTTTTTTGATTTATCACCCTAGGATTCTATTTATGTTCCATTTTATTGCATTTTGCATGCCACGTATCCCGATAATTATACGGATCCGATTAACGGTGAAGCGAGGGTCTAAAATTTACTACATTACACAACAAAATAATAAATACTCGTTTAATAATTTACTACGCTACACATTATCCTAAAGACTCATTTAAAATAAGTTACAGTTACTAAATAGTTTTCTTGTATTTAGTTTCTTTTCACTATTGAACAACTAAATGTCGAAGTTAATCAAAGTTTCAATTACGCTAATGAGCGCCAATTCTTAGTATTAGCTGAATGGCACCAACTTTTTATTTGGCTATAGTAATTCTACTAATTACTGCGTTTTGCACTATATCGCGATTAGTTTTTCCGGGTTATCGTGAATCATTAACTTTGAATACCAACCAAATGGAAAGAGGGTTTAACCATAACAATCCCAAAGAAAAGTGATCTAAGAGAATGCAAAAATTGGAGAGGTATATCTCTGCTCAACAAAATAATGAAAATACTAGCGATGATCATTCTCGAAAGAATATCTCCATCAATTAACATGAAACTAAGAAATGCACAAGCTGGCTTTAGACCAGGAAGAAGCTGTACCGATCATATCAACACAATCCGTATCATCATAGTGCAATCAAACGAATGGAATTCACCATTGTATCTCCTCTTCGTGGACTTCGAACGCGCCTTCGACTCAATAAACAGAAGCGCGATATGGAAGACACTTTGTGAAATGGGCGTCCCGAAGAAAATAGTTGATCTAATCAAAGAAATGTATCGGGATGCTGTAAACAGAATACAATACAAAGGACAGCAAAGTGATAAATACTACAACCACCGAGGAGTGAGACAAGGCTGTGTACTATCCCCGCTACTATTTCTGATAGTACTAGATAGTATCATGAGAAAGCTCGATGATGCAAGTCCAAATGGAATCCAATGGAACACAACAAGCCGGCTCAATGATCTAGACTACGCAGATGACATCTGTCTACTTACACACACATACGGACATGCAGCAGAAAATACAGAAGCTATCAGCCCTTGCACATGAAGTCGGTCTCAACATTAATATCAGGAAAACAAAGTCTTTGAGATTGAACACCAAAACGATAACACCAATTACCATCAACAATACACAAGTGGATGAAGTCGACAAATTTGTGTACCTTGGTTGTACTGTAGCAAAAACAGGCGGGACTGAAAAAGATATCAGTCAGCGTATTAACAAAGCTAGAAATACGTTCAATATGCTTCACAAGATCTGGAATGCATCCGTCCTGTCAAGAAAGACAAAGCTACGAATGTTCAATGCATGTGTCAAGTCAGTACTGCTGTATGGGTGTGAAACGTGGAAACACACAAAGGAGATCACAAATCAATTACAGGTGTTTGTGAACAAATGCCTAAGAAGACTGATCAAATGCTTCTGGCCGAACACCATCAGTAACCAGGAACTTCTACGGCAGACAGAGCAGTTAGACATTGAGTCCGAGATAAAACAAAGGAAATGGAGATGGATAGGACATACACTGAGGAAATCAGCTAAAGATATAACAATAATGTCCCTAGAGTGGAATCCACAAGGTAAAAGGAGAGTTGGAAGACAACCCATGACGTGGAAGAAAACGGTGCTAGCTGAAGCAAAACAAATCAGCAAGACATGGGGTGAACTGAAAGCGATTGCCCCGAACAGAGTTAGATGGTCCAGTCTAGTAGACGCCCTATATTCCTAAACGGAGATAAAGGAAAAAAAAATTAACTTTTAGGATCTTGCCATGCATGTAACAAAAAAAAACTATCTACGGTAGTAAGAATGGCACTTGAACAATTCGTTAGTTAGGTTAATTTTCTTTGTTAATTATTACCTGTTGCACTATGAGGTCACTCCCGTTTTTGTATTTATGAGATAAAATACTCTTGAAAATCTTCTTGCGCATTCCTTAAAATGCGTATTTCATAGATTGACAAAAAAAATGGCACTTGATTTCTAGCGAAATCATATCTTTGCGCGATAATTAAACTTTTAAGATTATGCTATTCACTCAATGACGTAGATTTATCAATAATTTGGATAATAAAATACCTTACTGGCAGGGCCGGCGCTTCCATGGAGCAGTACGAACAGTTTGACGGTGCCCTAAAAGTGGAAGGCGCCAAAACCCAATTAATAAAAATAAATTTAAAATAATAAAATAAATATTTTAATTACCGAAATTTATTACCAAAAATATTTTTTTCACTGTGTAAAAATTCTTAAATTTTTTTTGTAAAATTTCTTTCAATGCAATCTTTGGCATTCAGGGGTGGGTCAGACAGGTTATACGACAAAAATAATGGTAATTTTCTCAAATTAGTAGAAGTAATTGCTGAATTTGTCAATGTTCTTTCAGAACACCTACGACGGATAACTAATAATGAGACGCAAAACAAATATTTGTAAAAAAGCATTCAGAATGAACTAATTTCAATCGTATCTAAAGTTTTTCAAAATAAAATCGATGATATGATAAAAGGTGCAAAATATTTTTCGATAATTGTTGATTGTACTCCAGATCAGAGCCGCAATGAACAATTATCACTTATTGTTAGAGTTGTTCATAGAAATCAAAACAAACATGAAATTAAGGATCTTTTTATGGGTTTTTTAAAAGCTACAGATACGACGGGTAACGGCTTAACGAATTTAGTTTTAGACCGACTAGCTTCTCTAAAATTTTCAATTAGTGATTGCAGGGGGCAAAGCTATGATAATGACTCAAATATGAAGGGAAAAAACATTGGAATGCAAGCTCAAATTAAACAAATAGAACCCCGAGCATTTTTTTGTGCCATGCTCATCACATTCAGCTAACCTAGTCCTTCTGGATTCAGTTCAATTTTCACTTCAAGCTGTAAATTTTTTTGATACTGTCCAATATTTATATGTTTTTTTTCTAGTTCTGTTTCAAGATGGGACATTTTGAAGCAGAATGTGAAAACATTAACTCTCAAACCACTCTGTACGACAAGATGGGAAAGCCGCATAGAAGCTTCAAAACCCTTAATGTGTAGTTTGGGTAATATTTATGACGCTTTAGTTCAAATAGGAAGTGACAAGGATAAGGACGGAATAACAAGAAATAACGCGAATAGTTTATCTCTCAAAATTATTCAATTTGAATTTATTTGCTCAATAATTATTTGATATAATATTCTTGATAAAATTAATATATTTAGCAAATATTTACAAAGTCCTTGTTCGCGATAAGTAAACGTCCTGTAAACAAACAGTAATTTGAATGAGATACAATAAGTTCTAATCAGATTTTTACATAGTCTAAAAATTAATGAAAATCTTAATTGTTGTTAAGTTTTTATCGTTAAGAAATAATTAATTGAACTGTTCCTAAAACATAGAATTCTACTAGGATTATTTAACTTACCTATGGTAACTAGCATATTCATGTCCATGTTCTATACATATAATATTATATCTATGTATACACATAAGAAACTAACCGGTCACTACACTCTAAAAACAAAGTAAACTCCTGATTATCTTAATTATATAAATGTATCTTTTATATCAGTTTGTTTTACTTGTTTGTAACTTGCTGACATTTAAATTCAAATTTAAATTTAAACTTTATCGACGATGTCAGTGCGTCAACATTGTACAACCAAAAACAGTATGTTTCATTTACTAATATTGAGCAAAAACATTATATATGGTTTGTGGTTTTAAAATGAGTGTCGCTGCTGACGGAAAAAAGAGTAGTGTGACCGATTATAAATGTCATGTATTTTTCTAGAGAAGTCTTCTTCTTCGATCAAGTTTTTAGACAGATGGTCATCCACCATCTGTGATTTTGTATAAATTAAATTATTTCAAATCATTAATTTTAATTTATTTGTAGTATTGTGATTAGTGTTTGTAATGTCATTATTAAAATTCATGATTGTGCCATTTGTTATTTGTAAAGCCAGTCTAATTTACAACATTAAAATTATGTATGTGTAAAATCATTCGTTCATGTTGAAGATAGTCGTCTATTGTCAAATTGGTGACGTATAACTTTATATTTTTGTATAAATTGCATAAGGAAATTTGTATTTTCAAAACTTGGAATAAATATAATAAAAAACACGAATTGTCGTGCACAGTTGCATTAAATAATAAGTCTTTTTCCATTTCATGTTCATCTGTAAACTGATGATTCTTTTAAGCAACTTGTTTACTGTAAATTGTGCAGAATGTCAGCTTTGTGTTCTTGTGCTGATGACGCCAATTATCAATGCTATGTTGATTGCTCATCATTGACATTTATGCTGTTATTCGTCAATCATTGGTGCTAGTACATGATCGCCGTAATGACGTCATTACATGCAGTGTTATTAAATTATTATTCAACTATAATTAATTGAGAGCACTATTATCTTCAACTCTTGTGCTAAGTCATCGTCATTTTAATGCATGCTGTTTACTAAATTATTATTCAACTATAATTAATTGAGAGCACTATTATCTTCAACTCTTGTGCTAAGTCATCGTCATTTTAATGTATGCTGTTTACTAAAATATTATTCAACTATAATCAATTAAGAGCACTATTATCTTCAACTCTTGTGCTAAGTCATCGTCATTTTAATGTATGCTGTTTACTAAAATATTATTCAACTATAATCAATTAAGAGCACTATTAGCTTCAATTCTTGTGCTAAGTCGTCTTCATTGTTAATGTATGCTGGTTCTACCAAAATATTATTCAACTATAATCAATTAAGAGCACTATTAGCTTCAATTCTTGTGCTAAGTCGTCTTCATTGTTAATGTATGCTGGTTTCTACCAAAATATTATTCAACTATAATCAATTAAGAGCGACAATAGTGAGTGGTTGTCATCGGAAACAGTGAGTAGCTGTATGTCATCAAATTAATAAATACTTCTTTTGTCATCATCTCATATTTGGCTAATGTGGCATCGTCAAGCTTACGATTTATCATCGTAAGATACAGTCCACTATTTATTTCAAAGTAGCCGCCACAGTCCTGCTATTTGTTTAACGACGGCAGTAAATTTGTTAGAGGGCACAAAAGAGTTTTTGACGAATTTACGAAATGAGGAAAAATTTCTGGGGTGTATCTTGCAAGCTAAAGAAATAGCTTTAAAATTAGATGTTCCACCAAATTTCCCGGATGCTCCAAGGCGCCCTAGTTGAAAACCTCAACTTTTTTCGTACGAAGATAGAGACGAAATTATATCAAATCCTGAACAAAAATTTGAAGTTAAATTTTATTTTCAAATCCTTGATCAGGCGATTAAATCTGTTAGCGAACGGTTTGATCAAATTTCAGAACACAATAATATTTTCAAATTTTTGCATAATATTTCTGTGGCTTCATTAAATGCTTCTGATCATTTAAATAATTGTCTTTCCCTAGAAAAGCATTTAACTTTCAATTCAAAGTCTGATATAGTAGGTTTAGATTTATAGGACGAAATTAAAACATTCCAAAGTATAATTTTAGGAACTTTAAGCCCTATAGAATCATTAGATTTTATATTTGAAAAGAAATTCGACCAGATATTACCAAATCTAGTTGTAGCTCTTAGAATTTTATTGACAAAAACCAGTCACAGTAGCTTCCGGTGAACGTAGCTTTTCTAAATTAAAATTTATTAAAAATTATTTGCTTAGTACAATAGGACAAGAAAGACTGGTAGATTTAGCTAGAATATCTATAGAAAGTAAATTTCTGAGCAACTTGGATTATAGTGATTTGATAGACGACTTTGCAAGAATCAAAGCGCGTAAAATAAAAATTAATTAAATAATATATTTTACAATTTAAAAATACACGCTTGAATTTTAGTGCTATTTATCCAATTTTTTTAATTTTTTGTTATCGAAATTCGTACGCTATATTAGTAAGTACGATAGCAATATTAAATCTTTATTTATTTTTTAAATATATTTTTAATATTAATTTTTGTTATTGAAATTCGTACGCTGGATTAGAACGATAACAATATTTAATCTTTTATTTATTTTTTTAATGTTTATTTTTGAGGACTATACCTACGTGGGATACCTCGTTAAAAAAAATGCACTGCATATCCTACCTTTTGGGTGATGTGGAAACGGATTATTTACGACAAATAGATTTTTCTAGGGCGGCATTTTTGAAAACTGCACCAGGCGCCAAAATCGCTAGCGCCGGCGCTGCTTACTGGCATGCCAGATTATGTTTCCATTTTCTTCAAAATAAACCATCAGCAAGAAATTCGCCTTCCATCTTTTTAGTTTTATTTTTTTTCAAATTGACAGCCCAAGTGCAAAACAGAAAATTTATGTCGAATTCTTTTTGTCAAGAGCGAAAAAGTGATTTTTTTTTCATAAAAAGAACATGAAAAAATACGATCCAGTTTTGTAGTTGTATTTGTGAACTGTCATTCAATATTTTTGTAGTTAATTGTATTTAATTAATTAGTTTATTATTAATTTTTAATTTAAAACACGATTTAAACAATATTTTAATTAAAATGTAACTATTTCACTAAAAAAATAATAAGTAAATGGCGTTTTGTTTCTTTACTAATTTTGACAGATTTTTTAAATGTATTTGTATTCTTTATTGTATTTTATGCTTGCTCTAGCTAAAAATCTAGATTCAAACGAAAGTTTTTAGGGCAAAAAAAAAATCACTTTTTTTGGTTAAATAGAACACGTAATGTCAAAAAAATTGATCTCAGATCAAAAAGGGGCGTGTTAGAGCAATCTTTTTGGCAAAAAGAATTCGACATAAATCAGCGAATGAAAATAAGACTCGACTAAGTTACAATAGCAATAATAAAAATATAAGAGGGCGAGACTAGACGCAAAACTCATATTTATAACAAATTAATATCGAAAATTATAATGCAGGTTTAGGTGAAGTTCGATTTTCGCTGTTTCGTTAATTTTATTTTCCCCAGTAAGAAATACGGATGCTAGTTTGTAATCGGAATTTGGAAAAATTTACAAAAAAAAAGAATTATTTTCAAAACATTTGAATGAATTACAACATAAATAACATGAGTAGGGATCAATGAGAATAACCAACCGTTTTTATGCAATTTTACAGCAATTAAGGATTATATAATGAATAAACAGTGTTTCAATGAAAAAAAATCAGTGTTAGAATAGCAAATTGTATAGCGATTAATGATTATAGATCGGATCAGGAAATTACATTGGAGAAATATTCTACAATTATTCATTTGATCAGAAGTTTTTGGAGGCTGAAACTATAGAAACTGACGACCATGGATTGAGTCCAAGGCTAGGTATCCAGGAAAAAAATGACTATGGAAACCTATGCAAATGCAATTTTGATATGTACGAGGAAACAGTAAATGTCCAAACCAAAGACTTTACATAACTACGTCATCGTTCACCAGTCTACTACATAACAATTTCAAGTCATACAAATAATTAATTTTATTTTTTTCATCAAAAATTGGGTAAAAAATAAATGAAAATAATTCTTTTTACACACTTGACAATTATTTTTTTGACAAACTTATAATGCAGTAATCTAGTTTTACATACCAATCTAGTCTCACATACCAATTCCGAGTATCAACATTTCTTTAAATTCAAGGTTACTACTCATTTTAGCTTAAAATTAGGTTTTTTAAAGCAAAAATATGCAAATTTCCTTGTTTTGATAAGGCACACTCGACGATTTTTTTGACACACTTACGGTACAGCTATCGCACACATCGTCCTTTCGACTCTTCTCATTGAGTATACGTATATTTGGAAACAAACATTTTTGAAATCCTTCCAGCGGTTTTCTAAATTTCTTTGGTTGTGACAGCCGGACGGTCGGCAGACAGACACATTTTTGCTTTTTTAGAATCAGTGTAGGTCCTAAAACATCGAAAAATGCCGAAGAAGGTGGGGGTAAGAAATTCACTTTTGGCTCGAGAATGTAATAGATACTTAGGTCTTTTAGACCGAAGTAACAAATATTTTTAATATATGTTATTAATTTAAGTTTTCAAATAATTTTTTTTAATATATATTGTAACAAACCCCCAAACAATACAATTTATATTTTCCTTTCCTTGTTCTTTTCCTTTTCTGAACTCCAATAAAAGCCCATAAATTTATTTTTTTCTTAAGTTGGTACACATTTTTGTAAAAGAATTATTCATTATTGTTTTGATATTGACGTGTCGAGTCAAAAAAAAGTAAAACGTGTTTCTTAAAAATATATAAGTTTTATGACGAAATATAAAAATATGGAAGGGCTGAAATCTCACAGCTCTGAGATATCAAGACTTCGGTCTGGGTTAAGGATTTTGATATAGTTTTCGGCAAAAAACTTTTATGAGGACATGGTTTTCAGTTTTGGGCAACGATGTATATCAAACATAACTCTGTTAAAGTACAAGTATTTTTTTTTCTCTGTTTAGAAATTTATTACAAAACTAATACGAAACATCAATACGTTGCCGGAAAATTATAACAGATCATAAATTAACATAATTTAGTGAAAAGGTGATACACTCAGCAAACTACTCAAAAACCTCTCCATTTAGCGTTTCGAGAAAATATTACAAAATCACAAATTTATATTTCTTTCAAAATTCCAAAAATATTGTAAAAATTAAATAAAATCAAACTTTTTTCAAAATTTCAAAAATATTCCAAAAATTAGAATAAAATCAAATTTTTAAAATTTTTCTAAATTCCAATAATATTCCGAAAATTCTTAAAAATTCAACCTTTTCCAAAATTCTAAAAATATTGCAAAATCATTACAAAATCAAAAATTGAAACTTTTTTCAAAATTCCAAAAATTATAATAAAATCAAAAATTCTAAAAATATTCCAAAAATTCTTACAAAATCAAAAATTTAAACTTTTTCTATAATTCTAAAAATATTGCAAAAATTATTACAAAATCAAAAGTACAAACTTTTTTCAAAATTCCAAAAATATTTCAAAAACTATAACAAATTCAAAAATTTCCATGTCCAATTTCATTTTCAATTACATTTACGTCATAAAAACAGCTACATTTTTTTCCAAAAAATTGGCTAAAAAAATAAATGAAATCATTTTTCGACACACTTGATATTATTTTTTTGTCAAACTTATAATGCCATAATTCTCTACAATAATAATAAAATTTCATGTCATACAAATTATTAATTTTATTTTTTTCCAAAAGATTGGGAAAAAAAGTAAATAAAATCTTTCTTTTAACACACTTGACAAGATTTTTTTGACAAACTTATAATGCCATAATTCTCGATAATAATAATAAAATTTCATATCAAACAAATAATTAATTTTATTTTTTTCCAAAAAATTGGGTAAAAAATAAATAAAAATCTTTCTTTTGACACACTTCACAACCTTTTTTTTACCAACTTATAATGCCATAATTCTCAATAATAATAATAAAATTTCATATCAAACAAATAATTAATTTTATTTTTTTCCAAAAAATTGAGTAAAAAAATAAATAAAAACTTTCTTTTGACACACTTGACAACATTTTTTTGACAAACTTCTAATGCAATAATCTAGATTTTGGTCTAACATACCAAAACCGACCATCAAGATTTCTCCAAATTCAATGTTCCTACTCGTAATCACTTAAAATGAACGTTTTTTAAGCAAAAAATAAACAAATTTCCCTGTTTTGACAAACTTGACGATTTTTTGACACACTTCCGGTACAGTTATCGAACACATCGTCCTTTCGGCTCTTTCCATTGAGTAAACCTATTTTTAGAAAAAAGATTTTGAAATCCGTCCAGCGATTTTCTAGATTTCGTAGGTTGTGACGGCCGGACGGCCGACAGACAGACATACATTTTTTTTTGCTTTTTTAGAATCAGTAGGTCCTAAAACGTCGAGAAATGCCAAAAACGTGGGGGTAAGAATTTCACTATTAGCTCATGAATGTAATACTTAGGTCTTTCAGACCGAAGTAAAATCTTTCTTTTGACACACTTGACAACATTTTTTGACAAACTTATAATGCCATAATTCTCAATAATAAATAAAATTTCATTTCAAACAAACAATTCATTTTATTTTTTTCCAAAAAATTGGGTAAAAAAATAAATAACTAGTGGGATGGGGTGTGACCATAGGGCCACACCACGAACTTCCCGTAAGATTAAAAACTAACCAGTTACTAGATATGGTATGCTAAAATACCAAACGTAAAAAAATTATACAATATAATTTAACTGCAATAAATACAAATAAAAAACCAAAATTTTCAAAACAAATATTAAAACAAATTTGAAAAAAAGTCAACAAAAAGTGAATATGAGCTCAATTAGGGTTTTTAAAGCCTTAAATACGCAAAATTAAGATTTATTTATTATACGACACATCAATTAAAATAATTTAAATAGAATTTGAATGTGTATGTGGGTAAACATATGAAAATTTTAAATTATACTAACACTCAGGCTGCAAACTAAAATAAGTTGTCTAGACCGATTCAGAAGGTATTGAAAGGTGAAGATATTATTAAAATGTCAGTATCAAAAATGATCTCCAACAGTCCAGCACAATAACCTAACCTATCGTTAAGATAAAAGGTCAGCATTTGTTTGATGAACACCGACCACTATATACAAGAAACCTAAAAAGCAAATTTGTTCTCTCATGTTAACTGAAACATTTAACCAAAAATTCGTCAAAAACCCTTCATAGCTGTGGCTGTTGTTGTGATATATATTTAAAAGAATTATAAGATAAAGCTATATAACCGAAACCGGAACCGGAAGTTGCAAAATTACTATGAACATTACAATAACCTGTTACGAAGCAGTTGTACAATCTCCTTAATTTAGAGTCGCACTATTTTTTCACATGCACTAATTTATAAATTGAGCTCAATATATTACTGCTCGTTTACTTTAATGCCAAGAGCCTTTGAAATTGTTTTATTCCTTTTTCGAACACAATTTCTTACATTCACTTCGTAATCATCTTTTACATATTTTTTTTTAGTTTGTTACGAAGCAGATGTGTTATCTCCTTAGTGGGTTTCATTATCGTTAAAAAAACAAAAATCTACCAGATAATGCCTACGATTTTTTTGTTGTCGTTTAGAAACGGCCTTTCTCGAGCTATAAATACCAGCCGATAGAGGCCCTCTTTCGCTTAGTTTATTGTTTTTTATTTTGACGTTTGGCTTGTTTACTTTTCTCGTGAGGTTGTAAAAAAATTATTGCTGATCGCCATGATATTAAACTTATAGATATCTGGTGGAATTTTTTTCATGTTTTTGGATGGTTAGAATAAGAATCTTTTGGCGAGACGTTCCATCCTTTTGCTGTTACACGATTGGCGAGCGAATACAATCCTCTTTTGGTGCTAAAGTATGCTTATATTATTGATGAGTTGACTCAAAATTCTTGGTGATTTGAAAACCATTTTTCCTAGTTAATGGTAGGAATCGGTATAGTTAATTTTTTTTTGTGTGAATCGCGTTAAGATAGACAAAAAAAGTAATAAAACAAAACGAACGAATAATAAAAAAACATAACCCTAAAGAAAAAAAATGGTGTTCGCTTTTCTCGGGCGAAGCGATAGATTAAACGTTTAATTTATATTGTGACTTTCTAGTATTTTGTGTTGTGAGATCACCGGATCATCTTAATTGTATAAAAATAGTAACAAATAAAAATAAAAAAAATATGTGTGTATTCTGTCATAGTGTTAAAAATTATTTATTTATTTATTTATTACTTTACATGATGGCAAACAGGCCGAGGCCCAATACATTGCCCAATATAATATACAATTTACAGTAGAGAAAAAAAAATTTGGCAGGAGCCATACAGCAAAAAAAGAAAGTATACTTAAACTTTATGGATAAGACATAAAACTAAATGAATATATACATATAAACTATAACCAAAAATAATTATATATAAAAAAAAATTTAAATTAAATTCATAGCAACAACAGCAAACTACCAGAGACCAGATTAACCCTCTATACACCCGCTAGCCGCTATATATTACTAGCCAACAATAGTAGCAGTAAGCCTACTGCAGTTAGCAGTTTTCAAAAAAAAAAAAAGAAAAGAAAACATAACATACTAGGACATGAACATTAACAGGAAGGAAGGAATGGGAGTTAAGGGTAGGAAGGAAAGAGGGAGGTGATGGGAAAAAGGAAAAATCGACGCAGAAATTACAAATCCATCGCCACAAGGAAAGAGCATGCGGCAAGTAATATATTGTTACGTTTTTCTAAACTTCCTTCGAATTGGCCTTACTCACAATTCGATAAACGCAATTCCCAATCTCTTCCTGAGTTCGATCACTGATTAGTAATGCATTCTCCTCACTTTTTGGCTTTACAGTTGCACCTTCAACAGACTTCCGTTGAATAGGAGACGAAGATCTATCACGCTTCCTGTTCCAGCAGTCCTGTGAGATATGGCCCGATTTTCTACATATCCAACACAAGATTTTCCTACTGCTGCTCCTGAACCCTCCGTGCTGCTTGTCTTCGACTCCCATATTCTTCGCAGAAAACGACGATCTATCTGCTTCGTTGTTTTTCTTGCACTCCCGCGCCATGTGACCCTCTTCGTCACATACCCAGCATCTGACGTCGCTTCCACTTCTGTGTGCCAATACTTCTCCTTTGATGTTCCCCTCTACATTCCTTTTTCTGCATCCACCAGATGGCATACACATCCTCTGTACCATCTCATATTGCATTGCGTATGCGACTGTTTCATGGAAAGTCGCCTTAGGTGTAGTTATTATTTTGATCCTGGTTTCTGGATCTCGGATACCATCAGTAAAAGCCTCGATCTTCATTTTCTCCATAAAATACGGTGGAGTATTCGAGTGTGCCAAATGTACAAGCCGTTCTACTGCCGAAGAATAGCCGAAGGCTTTCCCCATTCCGGTGCAAGCGACCTTTTAACTCAATTCTGTATAATTCCTTTTTATGGTCGCTACCATATTTACGTTCCAATGCATTCATCACTTCAGCATAACTTTTGCGGTCGTTTTCTGGTACTGCCTGTAGTGCTTCAGCTGCTTCACCTTTAAGCGCAACTATCAATGCAGCAAGACGATTTTCAGCGTTCCAAACATTTTGATCGGCTGCGGTCTCGAACTGGAACTTGAAGATGCCGAAAGATGTGGTACCGTCATACGATGGTGGCTTTAGTTTAATATTTGCTACTTGGTGTACCACATGTGAAGAACCCTTAACTGTTTCAACATCTTGTAACCTCTTCTCAAAATCGTCAACTTTAGTTACGACCTTATTCAAACCACGCTCAAATTCCTGCATTTCTGTTTGAATTTTCTCGACTTTAACATCGAATGCCGTTGACATTTGTAGAAGTTTCTCGTCCAAGTGTTGATTTATGCTAATATTCAACTCATTTATTTGCTGGTTTATCTCATTTTTATTTTCAGCCAATGTTGTAGTTATTTCTTCTTTGGTAGCAGCCATTTGTTGATTGATGTTACAGCTAATTTCTTCTTTAGTAGCAGCCATTTGTTGATTGATGTTGCTGCTTTGTTGATCAAATTTTTGATTGAGTTCATCTTTATTGGCAACCATATTAGCATTCATCTGATGCATGTTCAAATTCATATGTTGCATCATAGCCATTAACTGCGTAAAATCGCAGTTTCCAGATGGTAATGTTGTTGTTGTTTCTGCAACAAAACTTTTCTTCTCATCAGCTGCCACTAGATCATTATTTGGACTAATCACTCCAAACTGGTAACTTTCCACGTCCATTCCATTGGCTTCCATACCTTGTCGAAGCCGTAGCATTAATTCAGTTTTGTTTCCACTTGTTGACAATCCACGTTGTTCTAGTTCTTTCTTTAACTCAAGAACCTTCAAATCACTTAACAAAACCATTATTAACAGCTAACTAATCCGCCGATGTCACCAATGTTACGTTTTTCAGACCTTACTTCGAATTGGCCTAACTCACAATTCGATAAACGCAATTCCCAATCTCTTTCTGAGTTCGATCACTGATTAGTAAGCACAAACACCAGGTTTTATTAAGTATTCAACACCTTAATTGTTTCACAACAACAGGAAAACAATACAGCAAACAATATTCTTGACTAGAATATTCTTCCAACAGCTTCCGAAACTCCAACGGTTGATTGTAGAAATTTCCAGTAATAGAACGTTTAAAATAATACACAAAATATTTCTACTCAATAAAACTTAAAACTTTATTCACAAATTTAAAGATCACTTTTATAATTTTAACTTCACTATCGCAGGTTTAAAATAAACTAATTCTTCATTTAATTTCACTTTACTGTCGCAGGTCTAAAATAACACTAATTCAAAACTACAAAAGGTAATTTTCTTATATACCTTCTGCAATACTTCTAGATAATTCGACATCACTTTCCAGAAACCTTGAGAACATATTAGAATATTCGATTATTTTACGTTATGTTGATTTGATTCATAAAATCGTTTATGTTGACCCTATTTCTAAGAAGAGACAACAACAACAATATTCATTTCATTAATTTGTTTGTTGTGTTTTGTTGATTTTATTTTCCTGGAAGTGACCGTAATCGTCTAGATTTTTCTGAATCGTAACAATATTAAGCATAAGGCAGCAGTAGTGACAAAATCACAAATTTGAGAAGAAAGCAAGAAATTAAGACCAGACGGTATCAGAGCAGATCATATAAGTAAAAAGCTTGGATCGAAAACTAGAGACAGACATGTTGAACCGCTTAAGCACCGGCGTAAGGTCATTAAACAGTTTTGACGTTCTAATCGAGTACGGGAGAGCATAGGTGTTGCAACTTATGGAAGGTAGGGTAATTATATACAGTCAAGTTGAAGGACCAAAAATAAACCATTTCATCAAATACAATGGACACTCATATTTGAAAAGTTTAAAGAAGAGAAGAAGGAGTCGCATCCTAACATGGTCATTAAATGATGTGCCGATAAGCTTTATAGCGAAGCTGGATATGTGTTGTCTAATTTTGAGACCGTAAACGAACCGAACCACTCAGTTAAAAGACTTCTTAACTAAACCGATATTCTCCAAGGTGCAGCCAGAGTAGACCTCAATGCCATAATCAAACAGTGGCATGACAAGAGCAAGAGCTAGTCGCTTTTTAATATGCCCAGGAAGGAAATGATTAAGGCTACTAAGTCTTCTTAAGATAACAACGACTCTGCCAATGACATTATTAATATGAGGTCTCCAAGACAAATCGCTATCACAAATTACGCCAAGGTTCTTCACCTGTGCAGAAAAGGGGATAACAGTATCACCGATCTTAATAGTCAAGCCAAGATTGTTCAGCGATGAAGGACAATTAAACTGCATGGCCTGCGACTTAAGCGGGTTGAGAACCACCCTGTTTGAAACAGCCCAATCAGAAATAAGTTTAAGATCAGCATTAGCTTCAAGAAAACAGCGATGGATGTCGAATCGAGGATAAGCATGGAGCAACCGAACGTCATCAGCAAAGAAGTGGAGCACAGATTGACAGGGAAGGGACGTAATATCATTAACAAAAAGCGAGAATAGGAGAGGACCCAAAATAGAACCCTGAGGAACACCCTTGAGAATAGGGGAAGAACTAGATGCGGACATGCCCGAAGTAACACGTTGAGACCTATTACACAAATAGGAGAAAACAAGGTTACAGGCACTGGATGAGAAAAAGAACGTAGATTTAAGTTTAGAGACCAGCAATGCATGATCGATGGAATCAAAGGCCTTACTAAAGTCCAGAAAGAGAAGAAGACTGATCAACTTCCCATCCTTGTTGCGGCGTAAACGGTCAGAGACATCAACTAACGTGTGAGTAGTGTTATAATGCTTCCTAAATCCAGATTGATGATCGGACAACAACTTATTGGACATAATATGTTCCAAAATTTGATCATTAATGAGCCTTTCAAGAACCTTAGACACGGTAGGAAGGACACTAATTGGTCGAAACTCAGACCTTCTTAGGGAGTGGAGTAATATTGGAGAACTTCCAGCCACACGTGAAGCAAGAAGACATAAGTATGAAATTTAGAAGATGGCATACATGTGGCAGAATGTGTGGAAAAATTATCTTCAAAAACTCAAGGGAAGACCATCTGACCCCACAGCATTCGACGAAATAGCACAGAAAGCCGTCACAACCTCAGAATGAGTGACAGAGCGGAAAGAAAAGGCATTAGGACTTTCCAGAAGGTGCATATCAAAGCGAGCAAGAGGGGGATACGAATTTATCGACGTAAAAGACTGATTTAATCGATTCAGGTCATGCTTACTCAAAAGAGAGAGATCAGGTTCAGAGTTCACCGCGCCAATGTGTTTAAGCTTGGACCACATATCCTTGGTTGAAGAAACATTGGAGAAAATACGAGAACCCAGCTCAATCTTAGCCTTTCTGACCATAGATCTAAACCTGTTTCTATGGGTACAATAAATCTTCCAGCCAGACTCAGATGGATCTCTCTGATACGCCTTATAGAAAAAGTTCCGCAGAAAACGAACATGTACCATATCAGGAGAAATGCTGATAGACAAAGGCGCACTACTCGTAAAAGAACGAACAGGCACATATTTCTCAAAGACACTACGCAAATAGGTATTAAGAACAGAAAGCATTGTGTTAAGTAGCTAATCTAGTTAAATATTATAGAAAAGAACTATTTTCGTTGTTGGTTGTGTTTGTACTCCAGAAATTTCTTTCAAACAAAGAAATAAAACCAAAAGAACCCAGAAACATAGTTTTAGGTTGAATTAATTGGTGTATGTTAGTATAACCGAAATCCATAGTAATTCAATTAGTTGGTTCAAGTTAGTATAACCAAAGCCTATATTCAATTAATTGGTTTAAGTTAGTATAAACGAAATCTATAATAACGGTGTAATAAATTTGTAAACTGAAAAATAAAAAACCCCTATTAATTGTGGTTATGGTGTTCAAAAGATGATACAAGCACGGTAATTCGTTCACTTAAAGGACACGCGGTGTATGCAAAGTGATAACCTAACCTGAAAACGGGTTGTAAAATTTAGGGGTGACCTAATTGAACTCATACTGGATACGAGATATCTATACGAAGCATAACCTGGCTACAACTGTCCATCGTTGGGTTGGAGCGCTACGTCAAACAATATCTGTCCACATACACCATTACTGCCCTCGTGGTATTACTAAACATTTTCATATAATTATTCCATCTGGTCATCTGTCATCATTCACCCCATGTGTTTGATTAAAACTGTTGGTTGAAAACAAATCATTATCAATTGATATATATGGACTATTGAGGATTATTATTTTGGATTCATGTGAATCGTTGAAGTGCTTCACCTTTAATTACCGATACTGATGTTTATGTTTATCGGATCACAGTGGAGCGTTACGATTTGATTATTGGCTATTAGTATTTTGGATTCATGCGGATCATTGAAGTTCTTCACATTTAATTACCGATACTGTCGTTCATGATTAACGGATCACAGGGGAGTGTTAAGATTTGATCATTGACTATCGCTGTTTTGAATTAAGCTGATCACGGAAGATTCTAATACATAACTATTATCACTGGAGTGCTGATGCTGATGCTAATTTCTAGTTGAGCACTGTTGAGTGTTACAATTTGATCACAGAGGATTGCTTGATTGACGCGGATGGTGGAGAACCGGTATCAGTTAAGCAATATAATTTCACCATTCTTTCATCCGATATTTGACCTCATGATGACCGGCTAAATGGATAACATTGAGTGTGATCTGGACTAACTATGGGGTGAGTAAGCTTTTATATATAAATATATATATATATATATATATATATATATATATATATATATATATATATATATATATATATATATATATATATATATATATATATATATATATATATATATATATATATATACATGTATATATATATATATATATATATATATATATATATATATATATATATATATATATATATATATATATATATATATATATATATATATATATATATATATATATATATATATATATATATATATATATATATATATATATATATAATGTATATATATATATATATATATATATATATATATATATATATATATATATATATATATATACGGGTATGTATGTATGTATGAATGGGTGCGTGTGTGAATTATGTGTGTATATATATGGGGAGGTAGGTATGAGAGCGTGTGTGAATATGGTCGTGAGAACGGTGTACCGGTGTGAGCGTATGAGTTGCGAGAGCGTATGAATGTGTGAGTGTGTAACGGGCCAAATTCACATAATGTGCCGTTACAATTCATAAATTGTATCGTTCCTAAACCAAATCATAAACTTGGTGAAATAAACCAAAAAATTATAATACACATAAACTAAAATTAACCATGACAAAAAATTGCACTTCGAGTTAAATAATAATTTAAACTGTTTTTCCGCATTAACGTTTTGTTTTAAAAAAAGTTAAATGTTTTGTTTAATTTGTATTTTTTGTTATGTTAATTTTAGTAAAAATGCATAATTTGGAATTATTTAAAAAATAATATTTTTCTATATAAAGAAAAGTAGGATAAGATCTTGTTTAGTTGAATTTTGATAGTAGAGCTGAATTTTCAGAGTTGAATTGGTTTTTAGAATTGAATTTTTGAGTTATCAATAAATATAAAATAAAAATACCGTAGAGTCGTGTTGAGGGTTGAAAAATATTAACGTTGTGCGTAAATTTAATAAGTTTTAAAGTCGTGGTTAACAATAAGAAAAAAAACAATCGTTAGAGTAATTCATTAGAGTTGTGTGTAATATTAAAATCTGTTAATTAGAACTTTTTCCTATAAATAAAACCAAGTAATCCATTATTAGAGTTGTGTGTAATATTAAAAACTGTTAATCTCTGTAAATAAAATCAGTGGATTAACGCCCGTAAACAGTATGAATAATATACTGGGATAGATATTAGAGTAAGTGAACATTTTATAAATAGTTTATAAAGATTAATCTAAAATCCTCGAATGTTAAGTGATTCCAGTAAAACAATTTAAGTGAACAAATATAATATTGATTTGAAAAAATTGTGAATAAAAGAAAAAACTGTGTGTTTTATTTAATTCCTGGTACAACTTTTTTGATTATGTTAACCGTTAACTTCTTGGCCACAACAAGTGTACCAGGGGCGAGAGCGTATGAATGTGTGATTAAATGTGGGGTTGGACGTGGTGATCGTGGTTTTGTTCACGTATGGGGGTCGCCAGAGTCTCATTCTTTCACTTGCTTCTTTTTCTTATCCATTCTTATCATGTGACACGCGTACATTACTGGTATTTGTGCCTAAGCAGCAGGTAATCTTCGTTCGACCCCACTTACTGAAGCTAGTTTGGGGCTTTAAAAATCTCGCTAGGTGCGCGGCCTGCTATGCCACTTCATTGGACTACCAATGAAACAGTTCTTCACTACAAACCTTATGCTCTAACTTTCAACAAAATTGAATGTCAGAACTGATTAATTGAAGTTTAAAAAAAAACAGTTTCAAACAAAAAAACATTTTCCCCGATTCCTTTGCCAAATTTTGAAAATGTCTCATATTTTCCACATTCAAATAAACCCGGATGCGTTTGCAGCTCATATGAATTCAAAAGTTTCATCAAGTTCTCATGCGTTTGCGTAACAAAAATAACACATATTTTTCAAATTTTCATAAAAAACTCAAAAAGTAAGATAGCAATTGTTTATACAAATGTCATTATAAATTGTTGACATGATGACAAACAAAATGGGAGGCAAATGGTTTTGATAACGTTATTTATTCTCGTAATATTTGCAAGAGATAACTTTTAGTTTTTTTGGAAACCACTAAAAATAAATGAACTGAGTTCGTTAGAAAAGGACTGGGCTGTAAGCTACGCCAAAATACATCGATTGTGACCATTTCCGTTGAAATCGGATCATCCGTTGTTGAGAATGCGTTGGACAAATATTTATCCACATACGACGACACACACGCACATACACATACATACATACTGCCAGCTAAAAATAGCCTAAACAGCTTCAGGAGGTCTTAAAACGTAAAAATATCATAAAAATTCCGATTTCGAAAATCGATCCAAAACAATGACTTGCCATATCGGGAAGTTAATAAACAGTTGACAACGCGATCCACTCACGAACCTCTGACCTTTTAGTCAAAATTAGAAAATAACTCATATCTTCGATATTCAAGTAAACTCGGATGCGTTTGCAGCTCATTTACATACCAAAATTTCATTCAGATATCATGCGTTTGCTTAACGAAAATAACACGTTGCTTTTTCACATTTTCTTAAAAAACTCAAAAACTAAGATAGCAATTGTTTATACATATCTCATTATAAATTACTGGCATGATGACAAACAATATGGAAGCTTCATGACTTTGACAGCATTATTTAATCTCATTATATTTGCAAGAGATGATTTTCAGTTTTTTGGAAACAAATGATCCAATTTCGCTAGAAAAAAACTGGGCTCTAAGTTACGTCAAGGTACATCGATTGGGACCATTTCCGTAAAAATCGAGCCATCCGTTGTTGAGAAAGCGTTGGGCAAAAATTAATCCACATTCAGCGATACATACACACATACACACACACACACACACATACAGACTGCCAGTTAAAAATAGTCTAAACAGCTTCAGGAGGTCATGAAACGTAAAGATATCATAAAAATTCTAATTTCGAAAATCGACCCAAAAACAATAACTTCACATATTGGGAAGTTAAAAATTTTTCTTTTGACACACTTGACAACATTTTTTTGACAAAATTATAATGCAATAATCTAGATTTTGGTCTCACGTACCAATCCCGACCATCAAGATTTCTCCAAATTCAATGTTCCTACTCGTAATCACTTAAAATTAAAGTTTTATAAGCAAAAAATATACAAATTTCCTTGTTTTGACATACTTGACGATTTTTTTGACACACTTCCGGTACAGTTATCGAACACATCGTCCTTTCTGCTCTTTCCATTGAGTAAGCCTATTTTTAGAAAAAAAATTTTTGAAATCCGTCCAGCGGTTTTCTAGATTTCGTAGGTTGTGACGGCCGGACGGCCGACATACAGACATACATTTTTTTTTTTGCTCTTTTAGAATCAGTAGGTCCTAAAACGTCGAGAAATGCCAAAAAAGTGGGGGTAAGAATTTCACTTTTAGCTCATGAATGTAATACGAAGTAAAAACAATTTAGTTTTCTTGTGTATAAATCATAGTCTTTACTGATTCAGTTCTTGACATCCACCTTACTCACTATATTTGTGAGTTCAACATACGGTTATAATATGTATTTAAAAGAAAAAGTATTGCCACTTATAAAAATGCTGCTACAAAATGCTTTTTGTTTGCAAATGGCGAAACAAGAGTAAACGTGTTTTTGACTTGTGATTATTCTAATTAAATCATTTATTTTACTTTAAATTTTTTTATTTTTTCATCGAAATTGCTGGTTGTTTTGAGGCATCTGAATTCCTTGCTTTCAGTGCATCATAATCTGAGCAGTACTGCTTGCTGTTATATTGATGGCTGATTTCCAGTGTGGTGTTTAACCTCAAATTTATTTGTACTGAGTTGCATCAACGTGTGTGCTGCTGATATACCATATATATATTATATATTTTTGCTGATTGATTGAATATAATACTAAGCCTGAACCAGTGCTATCAGTTATGTGAAAAAAACCACAAAAAAATTCTTCAATTTGTACTTCTTCCTGATTAATTTTAACGCATCTCAAAAGAATTGAAAGCTGTTCCTTATGACTTACATCAGGAGTGCAATCCATGATAACAGAAAAATATTTTGATGACTTGATGACTGTACAGAAGATACGATAGTTTTCAGTATTCTTCTCGATATAAGTCCAATTATTTCATTCTGCACATCTTTCCAAGATAAGTGTCAAAGCATTCTTTATTTTTTATTCGTTTGAGATGTTCTAACATAACTGGATCAAATTTTGCAATAAGTTCTACTTGTGCCAAGAAGTGTCCATTATTAGGCTGATAAAGTTGCTCACGGTGTCCACGAAAAGGTAATGATCTTTCATCTAACATTAGCACTATAGCAAAAAGACGTTCAAGTACCAAGCGCCATGTTTCTTCTCATTTTCTATCATTCTCTGCAAATTTTAATCAATTGTTGCATTTGATTTTAAATTAACTGACATATTCATCCATTTTTGCATACAGCTTATGTGATTTTGAGATTTATCATGTTGTTTTAAGCTAGAACCTATATTTTTCCAATCTGAATAACCTTCAGTCGATGATAAACATATTTTTCGGGTAGAAAAAATTTTGCAACAAAAGCAAAATACCGAATTATTTTGTATAGAATACACTAGCCAGCTTCTAGAAACTTCTTCACCGTTAGCAAGAACTCTCGTGTAGAAACTAGTATTAAATCTGCGACCCGATTTATCGGCTTTAAAATTTATTTGTTAACCTGACTCGGTCCTTTTTTAACAATATCGACTCTTTCTCGTTCATTAAACGAAATGGGCCATAACGCCGGGTCGTCGGAAACAATAACCACATCAGTTATGTCTTGTTGTGCTTCATGCAATTTGGGATTTGAAGCTAAAACAAAATCATTGGAAGCTAACGAAGACTCTTGAGACAAATTCATTTCAAAATCTTTTTCATGTGTGTCCGGTAGTAGGACAGCAGAAACTTCAGAATTTGAAACAACAAAAGATAAAGACCCTAAAGATGTTTCAGACTGGTCTGGTCAGATAAAATATCTACTAATTTTTCTGAAACATCTTGCGAAGTACTAGCACCTGCATCAAAAGTTGTGTTAGTGCCTGATGATATATTAAAAAAACTTGTCAATGGTTTAATTTTCTTTAACACATCTGTATGTTTTTTCTTATTTCTTTTTTTTTCGGCACCCGAAGCCCATTTTCTTCCAGTGTCTCGATCACGATGAGGATTCATAGTTAAATAACGATGAATATAAATTTAAACTTTTTCTAAAGTTTAATATTTATTTATAAATATATAATATAATTTATATAATATTAATATAAAAGCGAATAATCAGAAGAATAGCCAAGGAAAGAGCAGAAGTCGTCAATATAAAATGTATAATCAGAAGAATAACCAGGAGAAAAGCAAAAATCGTCAATATTAAAATCGCATAAATTACGAAGAACACCAAAAAAGAACGTCTGAACTATAAGAATTATAATTTAGAAGTGAAATGGAAAACAAATAATCTCTATTTTTACATCATTCATTACTTACATTATACCAAAAAATTGTAACTCGCACACAATCATAACACAACATTTTTTATACCAATAACAATCATACTATAGCTATAGCAATCATATATTCACAAAAATATAATAACTGTGAAATGTTAAAAAAAAATCTAGTAGGCTTAGGAAAAATTTCAAATTTCATTTATGTATATGAGACTAGAAACCGCATGCTCTTTCATATGGTTGCCAGGCATTATGTATAATGCAAAAAAAATTGCTACATACATAATAATAGATGTATATGTAAAGTTAAATATTTTATAAAAATACTGTTTATAAAAATACTGTACGCATACATTATATTGAATTTTAATAAATGAGTTTCGTTGTTTATATGTTTCGTTGCTTATATTTATTGTACTAAGAAAAATTTTTTATATTACTTGTACTAAGAAAAAAAAGGGAGGCCACCTGAGCGCGAGGCCACCGGCAAATGCCTGGTTTGCCTGTGCTTAAAACCGCGACTGCTCCACAGTCACATTGAGGGGACTCTGAAATGCCCCACTTGTAGAAAGAATCGGCAAAACGTCCATGATTCGTTCTTATTCGGTTTAGTGTAGTCCAGGTATGACGTGGCAAATCGAAACCAGGTTGGGTGGAAGTCGGGTTAGTAATAGAAAGCCCAAGTGTATTGTAATGACGCCAGGAGGTGTCCCAGGCATCCAAGATATTAAAATTATTTGCCAATAGGTTGCTGGCAGTTTTATGTGGAGGCTTTCTTGACTTCAAGCGACAACGAGTATGGTCACCGTAATATTCGTGCAAGGGTAACGTGATGTTGTTGGTTACCTTTTCATATTCAAGCATAAGCGCATGTGAGCGTCTGAGTGCAGGTGGAGCGATATTGCTTAATACAGGGAGCCAAGGTAAAGGAGTAGACCTGAAGGTACCACTTATAGTACGCATCGTAGCATACAGATGGCAGTTAACTTTTTCAGTATGTGTGCTATTCAACCAGACTGGTGCGCCATACTCAGCCACGGAGTAAACCAGACATAGAGCAGTTGTGCGGAGGGTAGCTGGAGTAGCACCCCATGTCGAGCCTGCCAGTTTGTGCAATATATTGTTTCTCGTTTTAAGTTTTTTTGACGTATTTTCTAGGTGGAGTTTAAAAGAAAGAGTTCTATCGAGAGTAATGTCCAGGTACTTTGGCTGTTGATTGTATTTAATGACAGTGCCGTTAAATGATACTGATAGTTCGTGTTTTGCCAGTTTGTTGTTTAAGTGGAAACAAGAACTCCCGGTTTTACTTAGATTAGGAAATAAACTCCACGTTTGAAAATAGTCATTCATTATCGCCAGGTCAGTTGAGAGAAAATCTTCCAAGACACCCATATCTTTATTTTGAGTGGCCAGGGTCCAATCATCAGCATAACCAAATTTCTTTGATGTTGTGTCAGGAATGTCATGAATGTACAAATTAAAAAGTAATGGCACCAGGACGGAATCCTGTGGTAAACCATTGTTAAACATTTTGGACCTACTACAGGAATTATTTAGATGGACTTTGAATACACGATTACTCAGCATGTTGTTAATTAAATGCGAGATGGTGCTACAAGGTATTGCATTGAATAGCTTATATATAGTCCCAATTCGCCAGACCGTGTCATATGCTGCAGTGAGATCGATAAATACTGCGTCTGTTTTTAATTGTTTTTGATACCCAGCTTCGATATAGGATGTTAAAGCGAGCAGTTGGTCAGTGCAACTGCGATTGGGACGGAAACCAGCTTGTTCGACTGGGATCTGGACCTGGTCATTCAGTATCGGAGCGATACGGTTGTATATGAGCCGTTCTAACAATTTGTAGCAGGTGCTCAAAAGGGCGATTGGACGGTAGCTTCCTGGTTCATTAAGTGGTTTACCTGGCTTAAGTATCGCTATCACTTTTGAAGTCTTAAAATGTTTTGGAAGGTTGCCGGTTTCTAGGATATTCGAGAAAAATTTAGTTAGTCATTGTTTTACATTTTTTCCAGCATTTCTAAGAAATTCTGGAAATATACCATCGTAGCCAGCTGCTTTTCTGTTGTTTGTTTGGGACAGAGCTGAATCAAGTTCTTCGCTACTAAAAGAGTTCGCATACTTCGATGGAGACGAGCAATGGCGCTTCATTTCTCTTAATTTACGTTTAATTGTTCTTTTATGAAGGCGATTGATAGAAGAACGAGATATGTTTACGATATGATTTGCAATGTCCTCTGGATTTATTTCATCGTTAGTACGAGCAATTGAGTTTGAGCCATCCAGCTTCCGAAGGAGAGTCCAAGCTTCCCTGCTTGAATGGGAAAAATCTAAGTTTTCAACAGCGCTAGTCCACTTTTCCTTTCTCGCGGCGTCCAGTGAGTAAATTAAGTCATCAGCCACGTCTGCCTCACCACTACTAAGGTACTCCTCATATAATTTATCGCTCTCTTTACTCCAACGAGGAATGTGTTCTTCACGGAAGCCTCTTGGGATGCATTTCTTAGCAGTTGAGATGATGGCTCCAACGAACCTATCGTAGTTTTTAGCTTATCACTGCATCCAACTCCAACCTATATTTATCGCAGTCAGCTTTGTTAAAATGCCATCTAGGTTGAGGAGTAGAGTTAACGAGTGGAATTTGGATTCCTCCTTAAGAATTACTGGACGATGTTGAGAACGTGGAAAACCTTGCAAGACAGCCCTAGATATTGGAATAGGGTTTCGTTGTTCGTTTTTTGTGGAAAAACAGAGGTCGGGATAGTAATCACGTCGCCATCTAGCAGATCTAAAGGTTTTCAAGTCTTTCGCATCATACACCAGGAACATGTTGTTACCATCCGCCTAGTCCGCCAGTTGTATGCCATTGGGATTGTTGTTTGAGTAGGACCACTGGGTGTGATGGCTATTGAAGTCACCAGTATATATTGCTGGGTGACGAAATAATGGTAGAGTAGCAGCTGGCCATCCTGTATTTGGAGGCTTGTATACGTTTACAACCTTCATGTCTGATATATCAACAACAATAAGATGTATATCGTTGTCCGTCATGGTAAGAACATGGGTGCAGTTCATGATTTCTGACTTAAAATACGTGGCAGATCCATATGCTTGATGGTAAATAGCACTAATTAATTTGTAGCCAACAATGTTTCCTCTAGAGGTAAGTTGCGCTTCATCTGTTGCATGCGTTTCTTGCAGAATTACCACATCGATGTTGAAATCTTTTAATAATCTTTGCAAATGTTCAGTTTTGGACTTGCTTATGCCTTCAATGTTCAATTGCAAAATACGGACTGTGGGTCCAATATTTTTTGTCTTATGGTGCTGAAAAGGTCCGTTGTTATTGTGATTTTGAATTTGGTTCATATTAAGTTTTTGTATCACAGCCAAGAGTTCGAAATGAAATGTTTGGCTACCAAGTTGAAATAGACTATTCGCGTAACCCAGGGTGTAGCACGAGGAGCTTGTCTATTAACACACCCCGAATAAATAAATGAAAAAAAAAATTTTTTTCGTTGTTCATTAAATATGTCCTAAATTTTTTTACAGAATTTTTTTCTTTTTAAGAAATTAGCAAACATTTGGTGTTGTGTTCGTGCATTAAAGACCAGCCTTTAATTTTTCTAGTACTTTTTTGTACTTTTTACAATTTCATAACAATTGCAATCCAGCAATTTGCTCAAATACCTCTACGTTTGTCCAATTGACACTTGACAGTAAACAAATGATGAGAACCTAAACAAACAAAATTTCAAAACACGTTAATTTTTACACATTTACAATATTACGGAATATATTACCGTTTTGTATGTTATAAATAAACACTTCATACATAAATATCAAGAATATTAATTGAAGTTTGTAATTTCATAGAGCAATTTCACAACATAACCTAATATTTAGTTTTTTATTTAAGGATGTCTCGAACAACCAAACGTAAACATGTTATGAAAGAGATTTTAGATGATGATTACGATCCACCAAAATCAAATCAACAAATTGTTCGGATAATAGGTAGTCGTGGCAATAACTTACATGAAATCGAAACCGCTGATGACATCTCACATAACTTTCTTGTTTCAATGCCTACAAAATTTCGAAAAAATGTTTGGATAAAACGAGGAGATTTTGTTCTAATCGAACCAATTGAAGAAGGTGATAAAGTTAAAGGTGAAATTATTAGAATATTAAATGCGGAACATATCAAGATTCTTACAAAAGATGGTATTTGGCCGAAAAAGTTTACCAAGAAAAGGGAGATTATAGATGAGGCAAGTATATCGGATGATGAGTCTAATGTAAGAAATACAAATCGTAAGCAATTTTCAAATCAGGAGGAAGAAACAGAATCAGAAAGCGATTAATTGTTAGCTTTTAATATCTTTAATTCGTTTTAAAATATTCCAGTTAATATAATACATATTTTTATTAAAAACTATTGTTCAATAGATTTGAATTTATATTTTTCTACCTCTATTGTGAGTCAACGTATGGGATCGTAAATTGGTGGATTGAGAAAACTTTTTATTACATCCTTCCACCGGACAAACGTACGGGCGATCTCCAGTATGAATTCTGATGTGAGTTCGTAAATTAAAATCTAATGAAAATCTTTTGCCACAACCATCGAACCCACATTCAAATGGCTTTTCTCCCGTATGAACCAATTGATGTCGCTTCAATTTTGAACTTTCAAGAAATGATTTTCCACATTCGGCACAAACATGAGCTCTTGGTCCATGCGTATGCAGATGTTTTCGCATTGATGAATTATCACGAAACATTTTTTGGCAATCTTTATGAAGACATTTTATAGTTCGATCAGAATTTGATTTTTCTGGTGGTTTTGTTTCACCCATATACTCAATGTAATCGGCATTATGTTCTTGAATTTTTTCATCATCTTCATCGGATAAGGCTGCCCACACTTTAACACTAAATTCACCTCCCATCGTTTTTATTTGCACATTTTTCTGTTCCCATCTCTTTGTTTTCTTTTCGTGAATTTCATGTTTCATCACTTCCAAATTTCTTTCACAAATGCTATCTTGATATCGATGATCAATTATCTCTAAATTATCATAAGTTATTCCTGTTATTTGATTACAATCGATAGTAATCTCTACATCTTCTTCTTGTACTAACATTGTTTGATTTTAAATTAAAATCACAACTTGTTTATGTATAAATAAAACATATAATGATTTTGTTATTTATTAAAACGGTAAATTTTGAGATAGCAAAACACGTTAAAATTATCAATTTCATTGGACGTCTCGATAACAAATGAGTTTTGGATACGAATTATGGTGCGACATACTACGACGGTTTATATTACTAATAATTCAAAAAGTTTTAAAACAGTTGCGAGGATAAAAATATCCTAGGACCTAGGTAGGTTATGTTAAATATTTTTATTTTGAGTTTCTTGAAACTTTTATTTGAATCAATAATTATCACATAATAATGAGTATTTTATATTAAATTTTGTAAGTTTAAATTTCAGTTTTTTTTCGATTTTCTAAGAAGAAATGATAGAACTACATTACTTTGGTTAGGGAAAGTGTCAAAATTTTCGAGAAACAATTTTTGGTACAAGCCGATATGCAAATATTAATGTTTATATCGTTATTCTAAAATTTCAATTCTTAATTTAATTTAAACCAATAAAATTGCACTTTTTGATTTACATTTCATTTTTTTTTTAAACGCGTGCGTGTTATACATCAACGTGAAACCTATATTTAGCAAAACAAATTTTTAACAAAACAAAACTATAAATATGAACTTATACAATTCAACAAATAAAATCTAAAACATAAAACAATAAATAATTACAAAATAATTACAACAATAAATAATTACAAAATATATATATTTTTTACAAGTTGTTCGATAAATACAAAAATATTTTATCAAAAATCGTTAAAGCTTTCACGGAGGATACAATACAGAAGAGCACATAGATGGGAGAAAAAGCTAACAATAACGATGGTGGGATAATTTACAAATTATTCTAAAATAGTTAATAAACTTGACTAATTCTCGTTATTTTGGATTAAATTTGAATCTGTTTTCGAATCTTCATCAATTGGTGATTTTTGTGTTTCAATATTCACTTCGTTGTTCGATTTGGGTGAATTAGAATCTAACGGTAAGGTTGATGGACGGGACAATTTGTTTGTGAATGGGAATGGTAAATTTTCAATTTGGGGTGTATTTACAGCTATAATTTCAGTTTGTGTACTACAGCTATCTTTTGTTTCCGTTGATGTCGTTTTAAGATTGGTATTTTGTGATATATTACAAAATAATGTCATACAATTTAGAACATCACGCATTGAACCTTGTAGCTGTTGAACTTGTCCTGTCAACACCGTACATGTTTTAGCTAAATCTTGAACAATTGCTGTTGAATTTGTTTCAGATATTAATTGATTCGATTGACTAGATATTGTTGTAGTATCCAATGAAGATGCTGGTTGTGCTCCCATTTGGGAAACTTTTTTCCATAATGCGTTGATAGCTTGCATTTGAAGATGTTGAATTTTTCGTTCGTTTTCAAGTGCTGCTTTTGTGATTTCCATGTCTTGAGATAATTTTCTACAAAAATAAAAATAATATTAGTTAGTTCAAATATTTTAGCTTCACACGCCTATGGCTACGTATTACAAAACGATTTGATCGAATTTGCAGCCTGTGCCAATTATCAATGTCTGTTCCAATACAAAACGAGTATCCAACTTAGTAAAATTTGCTGTGGGAATAGTAAATGTGAAGGAAATATATCAACCATGAGCTCGTAGCTTTGACTCCACCCAGAAAGCACGAGGAAACAGTATAAATTACCAACCCAGAAAATTTATTGATACTCTCGAACCCTAGTTCCCTAGCTAGCATGGTATCTTCGGATATTCAAAGACGTTAATCTATAATTTATTATGGTTAACACTAAACATGCCTTACTTTGAATGAATATAGTCATAGTACATATATAATATAATTATTACCAGGATGGTTATTTTGTTGTGTTTTCTCATTACGAGATATTAAAATGAGATGTTAAGTTTGTTTTTGTAACACATGCGTAAAAAATATTCAATTTTGTACTAGAATAGAATCAAAGAAAAAACTACTTTTCCGCACATATAACCACAAAATATTTTGTAAGCCTGGACCGTAACGCCGCCTGCATGTGAGATTCGTAGTTAAATCTATCCATTTATCTATCTATATATAATATTTTTATAGCGCTAAAATATCAAAATAATAATTTAAATAACTTGCCATATAGTAAAAACAACTTAAACACATTGCATCATTTGAATTGCAAGAAAAAACAATTTATTTAGGTTTTCAAAGTTTACAATTTTGACAGCTCTTATTGGATTTCTATGTGTTGTTTTAGTTGGATTCTTATGTTTATATTTTCGAACTAGTATAGTTTACAACTATTACAACGAAGATGGCGCACTTTAATTATTTAAAAAGCTTAAGCTTAAAAAGCTTAATTATTTAAAAAGCTTGTTTATAACTTTGTTAAATAAATGATTAAATGAACAATTAAATAAATATTTATAAATTTTACGCACTTGTTACAAAAAATAGTGCGAATGCGTTTTCCAAACGCGAGTTATTTGCCGCACTCCCTGCGGTAAACTGACTCTTGGTTGGAAAACGCATTCGCACTAGTAATACAATCTACTATTGTAGAAGTGAATGTAATATAATATATATTTTCCTTTATGTGTTTGCAGAGTCATATCTTAGAATTCTGTACTTTGGAAAAGTAAAAACGGTACCCTATTGGTGAGACTTCGCTGTCCGTCAGAATTTCTACATAATCGATTTTCTCACAAACTATAATGCCCGATTTATAGTCGGTAACGTTAACTTAACGTTAACTTTAACTTAACCATAACTTAAGACACTACAAAATTTTGATTTATAGTCGGTAAGAAAATACGGATTCTTTGACGTTTGATGTGATATTAATTTTGGTTTTGTAATCAATTTTATAAATCAATCAATTCTTTAAAAGTAACAAACTGATTTTAAAATCAAAATTTAAAATAATCAAATTCGAAGGTGAATTCCATATGTGACTTACACGACACGAGACACCTGTTTTGTCATTTTTGATAATATTTAGGGTATAAATATAATTTTTTTAATTTTTCTTTTTTAAGAAATAATATTTATAAGCATATACATATTGAGTCATGCCCTTGGTTTTTTAATTTAGGCTTTCATTTTAATAATACTAATATAATAAATCAGTTGTGACTTACACGACATCAAATCCATTGGTTTCAAAATTATCAATGACAACTCAAAAATCCTGTTAATTGTGTAGCTAAATACTTTATAAACTGTATTGGATGGTTTTTGAGAAATACAAACAACAACAAAAGGGCTTGAACTTAGTAAAAAACTTTTTATTTTTTACAAAAAAAAAATGTTCGCGTGACTTACACGACATAATAATTGTGAATTACACGACACTTAATATTATAATTAGATATTTACACCATATGAAGGATTAATTAAATTATATTCATGTAATTGACTGAAGAGTCAATAGAAATAATAATATTCCAAAATAAGTTATGGTTATACGAACTAAAATTAATTTAAATTTTGAAATTCGTATAATCCTGTGTCAGCCGGAAATGTAGCCCTTAAACCTCGACTGTATTTGTATTGTGGTTCGGGCAACTTTAGTTTTATATTTTTAATGTTAACTATTGGGTCGGAATCGAGTTTCTTGGGGTAAAAAAAATGTTGCCTGTCTTTATGATATTTTAGGAAGTTTACAAGAGCACTTTGTGAGCCAACTTTAGAAAACTTAAATATTTTCGATTTGTTTTTTCAAAAATAAAAAATTCATGATAACAACTTTCAAAAAAAATAACTATATGATGGAAAATAACAATTTTAAAATTTGACTTTGTTGTATACTTTTGCATGGAATTCACCCGAAATAAACATTTGATACAAAATTCAAAAATAAAAAAATTTATTTTTCAGTTGTAATTTCCCAAGGGCGGTGATAATTCGAAATAATTTTTTGCGAAATAATTTCGAAAGCAAGTATATTGATAAAAGCAAGAGGCCGTAGGCCGAGCAGAATTTCGAACCGGAACCGAACCGTAAACCGAAAACCGTTATTAACCGACATTTTGGGCTGAACCGGAACCGAACCGTAAACCGAAAACCGTTATTAACCGAAATTTTGGGCTGAACCGTAACGTAACCGAAACCGTAATTTTTTATATGTAATGAACCGTAACCGGAACGAAAAAATCATTTTATTTACGGTTCATGTAAAACGGTTTGCAGTGAAAAACCAAAAAAATATTCTAACAAAAAGCTGCTCATATATTATGAGTAAAATATTTTCATTTTGAATGTAAAATTAGCTATAGGTTACAATTTTGGTTTCTAATCTATTCCAAAATTTATTACATTTTTTTAAAATACCATGAAACCATGCAGCAAATTTTGAGAGGCATATTGAACGGTTTCATAAAAAAGAATTTAAAATTTTAAAATGTCTTAAAATATCAGCAAAAGCTTCATGTAAACGAAATCTGCCATCAAAGTTAAGCTCAAGTAGTGTAATGACGCTTACTCAAACGTTATTAGACATGAACTTTAAACCTCGGTACTATGTTGTACGGTACTATGTCTGAAAAACTTCTTACTGAAGCCTGTATCGATGTTCTAGATTCAATAATTACTGAAGTTGTTTCTTTTGAATTTTTGCATAAGAATACTGAAAATCCTTGATTTTGACATCGGAACTGAACCGGAACCGAATCGAAAACCGGAACGAAAAAATAAACAAAGGAACCAAACCGAAAACCGGAACGAAATAATAGTCGGAACGAAACCGTAAACCGAAACGGAAAACATTTCGGTTCGAAACTCTGAGGCCGAGGGCTATTATCAATACCACTTGCTTGAGAAATTTTCCAAAAAATTATGAGAATTTATCAACAAACGAGGGGAATTCGTTTAGAAAATTTTTGGCCATTTTTTATTTCTTTATATATTTTTTATCAGTTGGCCTACTGCAATATCAGTTAATTATTTCAAAATTAGACTCATAATTTTTAATATCCCAGTAGGCCAGATGTATAAATATTTGTTATTAGTATAATTCAAATGTTATTGTTGAAATTGAATGATGTCATTAGATTTTAGAGAATTTCATTGGTTTAAATTAAAATAAGACTTAGGCAAAAAAATTTCATATTAATTTCATGCTAATCCTTTTATATCCTTTGCATTTTTTAATAAATAAAATTTTATTTTTATGGACACTTGCAATTGAATATTAGTTTTCTTCAGTTTTTATACTAAACGTCAAAAAATCCTTAACAAAATCTTTAAGATAGAATGAAATGAACTTTACGTTAAGTTAACGTTAAGTTTGCGTTAACGACTATAAATGCTCTAGTGCATTTTTATACTTTTGTACTTTACGTTAACTTAAAGTTACCGACTATAATGCCCGATTTATAGTCGGTAACGTTAACTTTAACTTAACCGTAACTTAAGACACTACAAAATTTTGATTTATAGTCGGTAAGAAATTACCTTTTCTTTGACGTTTGATTTGATATTAATTTTGGGTTTGTAATCAATTTTATAAATCATATCAATTCTTTAAAGCAATAAAGTGATTTTAAAATCAAAATTTAAAATAATGAAATCAAAATAAACATTTAATACAATATTTGAAATAAAAAATTCATTTTCATATTAATTTCATGCGGAAATTTGGCTTTAATGTCGCTCTTTTTATATCCTTTACAATTCATAATGAATAAAATTTTATTTTTATGAACACTTTCAATTAAATTTAAGTTTTCTTTAGTATTTATAATAAACGTCAAAAAATCCTTAACAAAATCTTTAAGATAGAATGAAATGAACTTTACGTTAAGTTAACGTTAAGTTTACGTTACCGACTATAAATGCTCTAGTGCATTTTCATACATTTGTACTGAAATTGTCCTCGCTTACTGAAAACAAAAAAATTATGAATATTTGTTTTTATCTATATTTTATGGACATAGATAAGGAGATAGTAAATCAAGTGTCTTTTAAGGAATCGAGTTTGGTGTAAAAAAATCGAAATATTTAAAAAAAAGATTGCAATGAATTATCGACTGCTTAGTTTTTAATCATTAACAAGTACATATATTAATGTGGAGTTCTTTCAGACCAAAAAAAGTGATGTACATCAAAAAAAATTGATGTAAATCAACTGGTCGTGTTCTTTCAGACCAAATTTTTGATGTTTTTTCTGATGTACATCAATTTTATGAAATTGAGATTTTTTGATAAATTCGCCTTCCAGCAAAAACTAATACAAACACACACGTATAAAAACAATAACAAACGTGACGCCATTTTTTGAATTTACTATTTGTGGATAGTTTTTTGTGATTATTAGGTGAATTTTATAAAATTAAACATAATTCTGCGTAAAGTGAATAAATATTTTATGTTTACACAATTATTTTAATGTAAATTTAAATCGAAAATATTTTGTTTTGTTACCAATACAACAATAATGAAAATCATATGGATTGTCCGTTCTTTCAGACAAGTTAAAAATTGATGTACATCAAAAACCTGAAACAACTCCACATAAGTTTCTTCCTAATCCCCCTCTCCCTTAACTTCGAACATTACGAAAGAAAATACTGAAAAATTGACGGTTGTAGGAAATGTAAAGATTGAACAAAAACTATAGCATTTGGAAGGGGTTGAATAATAATTTGTAATATTTCGAAAAATATTACATTATTTAATTAGGAGCTAAAGTGATACTTTTTGTGTTGAGTCTTTAGTTTGACAATTATAGAGATACGCAAAAAGTCACTTTAGCTCCGAATTAAATACACTTTTTTTTCGGCAAACGTTTAAATTTTTTGCAAATATGAAATTAATACATCAACATTTTTATAAATATGAATTTTTATCGTCATAATTACTTCCAAAAAAGAGAAAAAAACATTTAAATTTGTAAATTCAATTGTGTCGACTGTCGGCACTTGGCGAAACATTTTAATATAAATTAAAAACTAATAACACTTGTTTTTATATTTCGCAAATATGTTTTTATTTTTATTTTCTAAAAATTTTTGCTCAATGCATTTCGGCTTACGCCATTATCAAGAGCGATTCAAAAAGTTTAACTTTTAACTTTTTGAATCGCTCTTGATAATGGCGTAAGCCGAAATGCATTGAGCAAAAATTTTTAGAAAATAAAAATAAAAACATATTTGCGAAATATAAAAACAAGTGTTATTAGTTTTTAATTTATATTTAAATTTGTATGAATAATTTTTTTTTTTCAAAGCAGCCTTTTCAAAATTTCATAATCCAATTGAAATAGTTGTGAAGAAGGTTGATGTAGAAATTTCGAAAATAAAATTAGTTTTGATTATGTCAAGTGGGGTGTCATATGAAAGGTGATTTGTTTAAGTTTAAAACTATGTTATATATCATTGACTTTTATGTCAAGTAGTTTTAAAAAAATTTGATCTAAAAAAATTTTTTATTTTTTATAAAAATTAATATTAAATTGAGAAGACAATTACCTTATTTGTAAAATAAGGTCTCAAGATTTATGTTATTAACATTTAAAAATATTGTCACTTGGTTTCAACAACAAAAATGCAGCAAAGTTTATCGATTGGTCCATCAATCAAAATTATGCAGTTGAATGTTGAAGGCATCTCAATTCCAAAATGCCAAATTATAAGTAGATTATCAGTTGAATTGAAGCGGAAGTAGATGTATTATTGTTACAAGAAACTCATTTAAGAAGCAAAGAAGATTCTATTGCTAGATGTAAAATAAGTGGTTTCATTGAAATTGATAGCATATTTCATCAACATTATGGTATTACAACTTTGATTAAAAATACGTTGCCTTCGGCAAGTATTGATTATAAAAACGATGATGAAAATGTAGAAGTTCTGGTCATTACTAATTGTGGTATAAAAGTTGTAAACCTTTATAAGCCTCCTGGAAAAGATTGGAAAGATCCTCCTTTACCTTCATTTCAAGATACTACAATATATATGGGTGATTTCAATTCACCTCACCAAGATTTTGTATATTCACATAACTCAGAATGGTAACAAAATTGTAGAATGGATGTGTTTAAACAATTATGACTTTATTTTGAATATAAAAGGACCTAAAACTTTTCATTCTGCATCACATGGTACATTTACAAATCCTGATTTATGTATCATTCATGATACGGATGATTCATCAATTTCAAAGTCAAAACGAATTATTTTACAAGAATTTCCTAGGTCTCAACATAGTCCTACTTTATTACAATATGGTTTAACTATTCCTATCATTCGTTCATTACCTAAAGCAAGATGGAATTTTGAGAAAGCAAATTGGATGGCATTTTCAGAATCATTGGATAAAGAACTCAAAAATGTTCCTTCTAAGGTTCAAAATTATGATTCTTTTGTTAAATCTGTAATCAATTGTGCTAAAAAAACAATTCCAAGAGGTTACCGAATGCAATACGTACCTGGCTGGGATAAAACTTGTGAAGCGCTTGGTTCAATGTTAATTAGTTGGTTCAATGTTAATTAGTTGGTTCAATGTTAATTAATCGTCTGAATGATAATCGTAAAAACATCTGGCAAAAAAAATTGAATCTCTTGATTTTACACATTCAAGTAGAAAAGCCTGGTCTATAGTTGGCAAACTTGGAACAAATCCACAAAGAAAAATAGTTTCTTCATCTTCCATCACACCGAATCAAATTCCAACAAAACTATTGAATTCAGCGAAAACTGACATGGACAGAAGAGCTATTAAAAAAGTTAAGTTTCAGCTCAAACGTTCACGTAGATCTTTAAAACAACAACATGCTTTCTCAAAAAGATTTTCTTTAGGTGAAATTGTTAATGCTTTATCTCATGTGAAAGTTGGCAAAGCAGCTGGAGTTGATAATATTTATCCTGAATTTATAAAACATTGTGGACTAAGTACCAAGAGATGGCTAGCAAATTTTTTTACTGACGTTGTAAAAAAATCTAAAGTTCCTTCAATTTTCAAAACGTCAAAAATTATTACTACTCTAAAGCCTGGAAAAACAGGAGACGACACATCTCATTATCGCCCAATTTCATTGCTATGTGTACCATTCAAGCTTTTGGAAAGACTTATACTACAAAGTGTTCAAAACAAAATCAATGTCGTGATACCAAAAGAACAAGCAGGTTTTCGACAAAATCGTGGTTGTAACGAACAAATGCTCGGTTTTTCAACATATGTCGAATCAGGTTTTCAAAAACATCTGAAAACTTGTATAGCACAAGTTGATCTTACATCAGCATATGACACAGTTAGTCGTCATGGATTGTTGTTGAAATTTGCATCAATTATTCCTTGTCTTAAACTGATAAATCTTTTAAATGATATGCTTTCTAATAGAAAATTTCAGGTTTCCATGCAAGAAACTAAAAGCAAATGGAAAACTTTAAGCAATGGTTTGGCTCAAGGTTCAGTACTTGCTCCAATTCTTTTCAACTTATACATGTATGACATGCCAAAAAACCACTTCCCAGAAATTTCAGTATGCTGATGATATTACTTTAGCTTATCAATGTAAAGATCTTCAACTTGGTGAAAAAGTTATAGAAAAAGATTTACATAAAATGTGGAATTATTTTAAAAAATGGGGTCTTGAGCAATTATTTAACGAAATACTAGGGATCGAGTATTCCGATACCGAGGATAAGCCGAATGTAAATATTGGCCCTTATATTAATAATCCGATCAGGATCATGATATCTACCAAAACGTGAGTAATATCTGATTTTTTTAATGAACTCGCTAATTCCGAACTCGATACTAAATGTGAAATGAAAATTGAGTTAACGTCTACCAATTCCATCTCCATGAGTCCGAGACGATTTTCATACGAAGATCGTAAAACTGTTAATGAAATAGTTACCGATTTAATAAATAAAAATATCGTCCGTCCGTGTAAAAATGAAAACGAATATTCTAGTCGCGTGGTACTAGTTACGAAAAAAAAATAATCAAAAACGTCTTTGTATTGATTACCGAGAATTATATGTACGAAGAAAGATATTTTTCCGCTGCCGGTTATTGAAGATTGCCTAGATAAACTTCAAGGGAAAAAGTTCTTAATGCTTTTGAATCTAAAGAGTGGATTTCACCAAATCCCAATCCATCCCGATTCTATAAAATACACGTCTTTTATAACTCAAGATCGGAAATATGAGTTCGTAAAATTGCCATTTGGGTTATGTAACCCGCCCGTGGTCTTTCAACGTTATCATAGAGAAACATATATAGAGAGACGTAACCTCTATTCACACAAATTGTATATAGAATACTGATAATACAAATAAAAGTACAACCAGAGATGAAAGGTTAAGCAATATACAAATTTTACAAATTATACATTGCATTCTTTCTGTCTTATATGAAACAATAAACAAAGCAAATCAAAATAAAAAAATGAGAATTTATATTTGAAAGAGAAATATTTCTTTTGCTTTATTTTCTATTTTACTTTTACTTAAATACGAAAAAATACGATAATTATAAAATAGAAAATAAAAACAAAGTACTCGTATGTATTTAAGGATTGTATTGGTATGATAATTTTTTATATTTAACAAATATAATTTCATTCATTGATAATTTTTTGTTTTTGTATATTTTCTATTTTACTTTTACTTAAATACGAAAAAATACGATAATTATAAAATAGAAAAAGTGCTCGTATGTATGAGTGTTTAAATATATAATTTAAGGATTGTGTTGTGATGATAATTTTTTGTTTTTGTATATTGAAGAAGCAAATGATTGAATTTGTTATTTGGGTTACGAATTGTTTGTTTTGTTGTCAAGATTTTTTATTTATTTTTTCATCTTTTTTTAAATGGATTTAAACTATATTAAGTTTTTATTGTCCTAGGTCGATGACTTTAGATTTTAGAATATATCAATTTAGTTTGGTCAGAGTTTGATTTAAATTGATTCATTTGGTCGTGTTTGATATAATTACTTCGGTCTGAAAGACCTGAGATTACATTCATGAGCTCAAAGTGAAATTCTTACCCATGCTTTTTTGGCATTTCTCGACGTTTTAGGACCTACTGATTCTAAAAAAGCAACAAACAAAAATGTATGTCTGTCTGTCGGCCGGCCGTCCGTCCGTCACAACCTACGAAATCTAGAAAACCGCTGAACGGATTTGAAATTTTTTTTTTCTAAAAATTATTGCCGAATTATTTACTATATGCCGAAAGGATTATGTGTTCGATAGCTGTACCGGAAGCGTGTCAAAAAAATCGTCAAGTGACGATTCACCTACTGATTCTAAAAAAGCAACAAACAAAAATGTATGTCTGTCTGTCGGCCGGCCGTCCGCCGTCCGTCCGTCACAACCTACGAAATCTAGAAAACCGCTGAACGGATTTGAAATTTTTTTTTTCTAAAAATTATTGCCGAATTATTTACTATATGCCGAAAGGATTATGTGTTCGATAGCTGTACCGGAAGCGTGTCAAAAAAATCGTCAAGTGTGTCAAAACAAGGAAATTTGCATATTTTTTGCTTAAAAAACGTTCATTTTAAGTGATTACGAGTAGGAACATTGAATTTGGAGAAATCATGATGGTCGGGATTGGTATGGGAGACCAAAATCTAGATTTTTGCATTATAAGTTTGTGAAAAAAATGTTGTCAAGTGTGTCAAAAGAAAGATTTTTATTTATTTTTTTACTCAATTTTTTGGAAAAAAATAAAATTAATAATATGAATGCATGAAAATATATTATTATTATAGAGAATTATGGCATTATTAGATTGTCAAAAAAATAATGTCAAGCGTGTCAAAAATTATTTCATTGATTTTTTTAGCCAATTTTTTGGAAAAAAAAATTTATCTGTTTTTATGAATTGGTTTTATTGAATTGGTTATAGTTTTTGAAATAGTTTTGGAATTTTGATAAAAGTTTGTATTTTTGATTTTGTAATAATTTTTGCTATATTTTTAGAATTTTGGAAAAACTTTGAACTCTTAAGAATTTTTGGAATTTTATTAGAATTTAGAAAAAGTTTAAATATTTGATTTTATTCTAATTTTTGGAATGTTTTTGGTATTTTTCAATTTTTGATTTTGTTATAATTTTTGCAATATTTTTAGAATGTTGAAAAAATAGAATTTTTGAATATATAATACTTTAGAATTTTGAAAAAAGTTTCAAGTTTTGATTTCGTTATAATTTTTGCAATATTTTTAGAATTTTGGAAAAAGTTTTTTGGAAAAAAATAAAATTAATAATATGTATGCATGAAAATATATTAAAATTATAGAGAAAATATATTATTATTATAAGTTTGTCAAAAAAATAATGTCAAGCGTGTCAAAAAATGATTTCATTGATTTTTTTAGCTAATTTTTTGGGAAAAAAATGTAGCTGTTTTTATGACGTTAATGTAATTGAAAATGAAATTGGACATGGAAATTTTTTAATTTGTTATAATTTCTGAAATATTTTTGGAATTTTGAAAAAAGTTTGTATATTTGATTTTGTAATAATTTTTGCAATATTTTTAGAATTTTGGAAAAAGTTTTAGTTTTTGACTTTGTAAGAATTTTTGGAATATTTTTGGAATTTTGAATTTTAAAGTTTTGATTTTATTATAATTTTTGGAATTTATAAAAAAGTTTAAATTTTTGATTTTGTAATAATTTTTGGAATATTTTTAGAATTTTGAAAAAAGTTTGAGTAATATGAATTTGTGATTTTGTAATATTTTCTCGAATCGCTAAATTGAAGGTTTTTGAATAGTTTGCTGAAAATGTAAATGAAAATGAAATTGGACATGGACATTTTTGAATTTGTTATAGTTTTTGAATATTTTTGGAATTTTGAGAAAGTCAATTTTTGGAATATTTTTAGAATTTTGAAAAATTTAAAATTTTTGATTTTATTATAATTTTTATAATTTTGGAAAAAGCTTCAATTTTTGTATTGTTATAATTTTTGCAATATTTTTAGAGTTTTGGAAAGAGTTTGAATTTATGAATTTTTAAGAATATTTGGAATATTATTAGAATTTAGAAAAAGTTTAAATATTTGATTTTATTCCAATTTTTGGAATATTTTTAGAATTTTGAAAAGAAAATTTTTTTAATTTTCTATATATCTTTAGAATTTTGAAAAAAGTTTCAATTTTTGAATTTTTAAGAATTTTTGGAATATTATTAGAATTTAGAAAAAGTTTAAATTTCTGATTTTAATCATAATTTTTGGAATATTTTTAGAATTTTGAAGAAAAATAAATTTTGAATTTTATATATACATATTTTTAGAATTTTGAAAAAAATTTCAATTTTTGATTTTGTAAGAATTTTTGGAATATTTTTGGAATTTTAAAAAATTTTAAATTTTTGATTTTATTATAATTTTTATAATTTTGGAAGAAGTTACAATTTTTGCAATATTTTTAGAATTTTTGAAAAAATTTTTAATCTGTGATTTTGTCATAATTTTTGAAATATTTTTAGAATTTTGTTTGAAAAAAGTTTGAATTTTTATTTTACAATGTTTTTGGAATTTGAAAGAAATATGAATTTGTGATTTTGAAATATTTTCTCGAAACGCTTGATTGCGAGGTTTTTGGGTAGTTTGCTGATTGTATAATCTTTTCACTAAATTATGTTAATATATGAATATATACTTTAACAAAATATACTTTAACAAAAAGTTATGTTTGATATACATCGCTGCCCAAACCTAAATACCATGTTCCCATAAAAGTTTTTTGCCGAAAACTATATCAAAATCCTTAACCCAGACCGAAGTCTTGATATCTCAGAGCTGTGAGATTTCAGCCCCTCCATATTTTTTTTGTTGTAATAATTTCCTTTGCTTTCAAAATAAAGTTGTGTTTGATGTTGGTTGGCACTAGTAGGGTGCGTTCGATTTGGCTAAAACAACTGAAAAAACAACAACAATTGCATTAAATTTTTCAGTTGTTTCAGTTGCTTCAGTCAAACCGAACACGGCTAGTATTGCATGGCAAGCCCAAACAGCTTTTCCTATTGTAAAATTTAAAATAAAAGTTTATATAACTGAAAGTTTTTTTCAATAATTAAAACTTAATTTTGCAACTATGCTGTGAACCCAATTGATCTTTTCTTGTTGCAATTGATTAATTGACGCCAGTTGTGCAGCTTTGTATTGTGGTGACTTGAAATTGCAAATCGAGCTTTTTCGTATTTTGATCCCAAAATTGTTTTGTTTACTGTTCTTGTATGACAATTTAGCATGAAAAAAACACGTTTTTAATTTTCTTCATTTATATTAAATTAATTAAAGTAATTAGTATGGATTTACTTGAAATTACCAAAATTTGATTGATACTATCGCTATAGTCGATAATAGAAGCACTTAACTTTTAATTTTAATATGTTGCCACTTAAATTTTTATTTTTATTTTGAAAAACAATAAAATTCAACCTGCAAATTTCAGCGTCAAAACACTTGTGATGCAAACTATTCTACACTATTCTACACTATCCGTCATGCCGATGAAATTATTATCAAGTATTTCTAACGGCATTTTTATATAACTAACTTTTAATATAACTAACTAATATAACTAAATATTTATTATCAGGTGCATATTTTGTACGGATTGAAAACAGTTAGTTAATGTAAGAGAACAAAAGTCCTTTAGTTAATAAAAATATAGGATTTTTTTCAGTGTAGTACGTTCATTTGTTCTTTGGTGGATTTGATATGTTATAACTAATTCTCACCAAATTAACAAAAATCGTATCTAAATTACATAGATCAAGTAGTTTCTGTTAATATATTTATTTTGATCTATAATTTTTTTTGATAATTCTGGTTCTATAAATAGAATTACTTCGGTCTGAAAGACCTAAGTATTACATTCATGAGCTCAAAGTGAAATTCTTACCCCCACTTTTTTTGACATTTCTCGACGTTTTAGGACCTCCTGATTCTAAAAAAGCAAAAAAAAAAAAATGTATGTCTGTCTGTCGGCCGGCCGTCCGGCCGTCATTACCTACGCTGCAGAGAAAACCGCTAGAGGGATTTCAAAATTTTTTTTTCTAAAAATAGGTATATTCAAGGGACAGGTCCGAAAGGACGCTGTGTTCGATAACTGTACCGGAAGTGTGTCAAAAAAATCATTATGTGTGTCAAAAATAGCAAATTTTCATATTTTTGGCTTAAAAAACGTTCATTTTAAGTGATTACGAGTAGGAACATTGAATTTGGAGAAATCTTGATGGTCGGGATTGGTATGTGAGATCAAAAACTAGATTATTGCATTATAAGTTTGTCAAAAAAATGTTGTCAAGTGTGTCAAAAGAAAGATTTTTGTTTATTTTTTTACCTAATTTTTTGGAAAAAAATAAAATTAATTTTCTTTGTTTGAAATGAAGTTTTATTATTATTATTGAGAATTATGGCATTATAAGTTTGTCAAAAAAATGTTGTCAAGTGTGTCAAAAGATTTTTATTTAGTATTTTACCTAATTTTTTGCAAAAAAAATAATTGTGTTTGTTTGAAATGAAATTTTATTATTATTATTGAGAATTATGGCATTATAAGTTTGTCAAAAAATGTTGTCAAGTGTGTCAAAAGAAAGGTTTTTATTTATTTTTTACCCAATTTTTTTAGGAAAAAAAATAAAATTAATAGTTCGCATGACATGATATATTATTATTATTATTGAGAATTATGGCATTATAAGTTTGTCAAAAAATAATGTCAAGTGTGTCAAAAATGATTTCATTTATTTTTTTAGCCAATTTTTTTGGGAAAAAAATGTAGCTGTTTTTATGACGTAAATGTAATTTAAAATGAGATTGGACATGGAAATTTTTGAATTGGTTATAGTTTTTGAAATATTTTTGGAATTTTGAATTTTGATTTTGTAATAATTTTTGCAATATTTTTAGAATTTCGGCAAAAGTTTTAATTTTTGATTTTGTAAGAATTTTTGAAATATTTTTAGAATTTTGAAAAATTTTTAATTTTTGGTATTATTATAATATTTGGAATTTTCAATTTTTGATTTTGTAATAATTTTTGCAATATTTTTAGAATTTTGGAAAAAGTTTGAATTTTTAAGAATTTTTGAAATATTATTGGAATTTAGAAAATATTTAAATATTTGATTTTATTCTAATTTTTGGAATATTTTTGGCATTTTGAAAAAGTTTGATTTTATTTAATTTAACAATATTTTTGGAATTTTGATTATAATTTTCCGGCAACGTATTGATGTTTCGAGTTAGTTTTGTAATAAATTTTTAAACAGAGATAAAACATACTTGTACTTTAAAAAAGGGTTATGTTTGATGTACATCGCTGCCCAAAACTAAAAACCATGTCCTCATAAAAGTTTTTTGCCGAAAACTATATCAAAATCCTTAACCCAGACCGAAGTCTTGATATCTCAGAGCTGTGAGATTTCAGCCCCTCCATATTTTAACTAATAGGATCGGCAGGATCGCTTGGAATTTTAAATTAGATGTACAGGACAAAAGAAGTTTAATCAATCCAACAGCAAAACAGCGGATCAATTTTCATGAATCTATATAAGGTCGAATTGCAACCAGAAGGTTGCTCCTTAATTGTTATATGGTCATACTAGTAATTGTTATTTGGTCATACTAATTCACCCCACATAAGTTTTTTTTTTAAATGAAAACACTGAATTTATTTATAATTTCTTATATTTATCGATATCGAACAAAGTTTTAATTTACAATTTATGCCTTCTGTTTAAAAATAGTTATTTGATTGTTATTTCACCCATTGTTGCCTTGCCGCTATATGCAGTATCAGCTATATTTTTAATTAGTCATTTCCACGTTACCCAGGAGGTATGACTTCAACGCGCTTTTTTTAGCGAGGTGTCCCCAAGAGGCCTAGTCCTCGAATTAGCTAGCTTAAAAAAATTAAATAATTATAATTCTATGTTAATTTATTTATTAATATCATTCGATCATTTTATGTCAAATTTAAACGATTTGAAAGTCGTAACATACTACAAATGAACTGTGGAAAATAAAATATTTCGTATAAAATAAAGCCAGCACTTTTAGTGATGTTAGAAATATATAAAATAGAGTAAGTGTGACACTATTGTGTCAATTTTATTAGATTATGTCTTATATCTTTTATAGAATAGTGTTCAGATTCTATAGAATAGATAGAATTTAAATTTAAAGTAGGATAGTAAGTTAGTAAGATTTAGAACGATTTTACGATTCCGTCATTAAGTGGTTAATTATTTATTATAATTAGAATGTGAACAGAAAATGGCAGAGCGAAGAGGCGATTCTCAAGAGCATTCTAAAAACATTCGTTGGAAGTTAACTATTTAAAATTTTTAATTTTTTCTTTGCTTGAGTGGATGCAAATTTATTTTTATTTTTTGAGCCCTTAAACTCACCTCGCAATATGCACCACTTTGAATTTTTTCTGGTTAATACCAAAATAAAAAAATTAAATAAAGATTTTAAGTGTTCGTAGCACTCATCTTCTTTTGGAGGAATAAAACCCGGAAAATCTCTTTCTATAACAGTAATACATTTTTCAGTTATATGCGCGCAAATGCTTGGCATATGACATTTGCTTTTGTACAATTGCTCAAATACTGTTAATAAAACGCACGCTATTTCAGAATATTCCAACGAAGGTGCTCGCAAGGATCCATAATGAGTAGACTTATTATACGTTTTCTCGAGTATAAAAGATTCATTTATTGCAGGTGCTGTTATCTCCTGAACTTTTAATAATTTATTTTGACATTTATTGCAACTTATTTTTTTGAAGGCACAATAGCCAGCATAATAAGTGATTGCATTTGTTTTCATAATATCTTTATCCGTTTGATAAATTATTTCGCACGCTTCAGGCATTTTCTCGTGCTCTGGCTCGCCGTACAATAAACTTTCTTGGTATATCTCTTTAAAAGTATTCCACTCTAAATCAATCATGTTTCCATCATCAGCCTTACAATTACTGTACTCGCGTTGGAAAATGAGTTTTGTAACAATTATGTTCGCATAATGAACTCCTATTTCATTGCAAGTAGGCATGTAGTTAAAGCCACCTTTACCCCGTAGCTTTGAAAAGAAGTTTTCAAGGGCGTCTTGGTTGGTTTTACCAGTTAATATATACTCTACCTCATAAGTGGTAGCAAGGTGTTCTATTAACATTAGTTGCGCTTTAATCGTAATTTGCAGATTTTTGATAAATTTAATGTAGTTCGCATTTTCGGAAAGAATTTTCAAATCTTTCAAATAAATTAAACTATCTTTTAAATAATCGTTGATGGCATTGTCTCTTCTAAGTGGTGCTTCATATGGTGCTCTGGATGAAAAACTTCGCGAGTTTAAACAATCAAATATATTATTGAACCGTTCAATAAAACTTGCTGTTGATTTTGCTTTATTAATATAGTCTCCTAAAATTTCTGGACATGTTTGTTCCACGGTCTTAATAGCACAGGATACTGTATTACTTAGCAGTTGAACTGCTAAAGAAACATTCATTTTCTCAAAATTGTTGGGTATTATATGCTTTTGGGAAAGTTTAGGCAATAGTTTGCAATTTTTGTTAGTGTCATGCTCAAACACTTTATATATAACATTTATATCAGCTATGCCGTGTTCACTATGAGAAAGCGGGTATTTTAATAATGCTATTAAATTTGGATGTATGTTTGTTTTATCAGCAAATTTCTTTTTCCCAGCACCCAATTTTCGTATTTGACTCCATGCTTTTCTACTAGAATGTGTAAAATCCATATTTTCCATAGCAGACTTTCTTGTCGATTAGCATCTAAGGATCTTAATAGATCATCAGCTATTTCTGGGTCTCCACTTTCTTCGAATTCATTGAAAAGTCTTTCACTTTCCTCATTCCATCTTGGAATATATTCCATACGATAGCCTCGCGGTATGAATTTTTTTGCAGCTGTTAGAGTAGCGCCAAGGAAACGTTCGTAGTTCTTTGCAACTTGGGGAATAAATTGCACAGAAGCATCTTTTGAAAAATGCCATGAAGCCTTTAAAAAATTCCATCTAGGTTTCGGTATTGAATGTATCATCGGGATTTGTATTCCAGCCTCTACTATTACTGGTCGATGCTGAGAATGTGGGAAACCCAATAATACTTGTCTTAAAGCATGTATTGGTTGATCTTTAGAATTAGATGAAACGAAACATAGGTCTGGGTTGTAATCTCGGCGCCATCGGGCGGATTGAAAAATACCAAGGTCTTTCGCGTCGAATATGAGATGCAAGTTTTGCTGTTCAGACCAATTTACAAGTGTTATACCGTTGATGTCATCATTCTGATATTTCCATAGTGTGTGATGGCTGTTAAAGTCACCAATATAGATGCTCGGTTTATCATATGAAGGGAGAACATTAGTCGGCCAGGCTGTGTTTGGTATATGTATACATTCATAATAATTGTTCCGCCAACCTTAATTGTTATGATAGAAACATCGTCTGTTGAAGAGGTTTCCACTAGTTTCACATTTTCAGACCACATTTTACATACGTTGCAGTTCCATACGATTTATGAAATGTTGCTCCGATAATTTCATATCCAGGAATTTCACCTCTGGTAACTAAAATTTCGTTTGATGCAATGTGTGTTTCTTGAATGACTGCAATATCTATTTTGTAATCTTTTAGTTGATTCGATAAATGTTCGCATTTCGATTTGCTAGATCCTTCAATATTCAATTGATAGATTCTTGTTATCGGTCCGATTTTTCTTGTATTTTGGTTTGAAATTTGATTTTGATTTTGGTGTATCATTTCAAACTTGTTTTTCCCTCTGTAATAGCCAGGAGATCAAATAAATGATAGTTTGGCTTCCGATATGATTATGACTATTTTTGATTGTGTACCTTTTAGGGAGTCTATCCTTACAACATTATTTAAATTTAAAATAACAATTTTATGAAAATATTATTTTTATCAAAAATGTTTTGCATCCGAAGTCAATGGTTGCTTGATTATATTAAATAATATAATATAATATAATACGTTCATAATATATTTTAAAATAAAAACATAATATAGAGATATAGATAATATAGATAATAAATTATTGATCATTTTTATCGTCTTCCATTACAGACGGATAGAAGAGAAGTTTGGTTATGAACTGATTGGTCTGATCTCGTTGTTTTTTATAAATATCTTCATCAGTAGAGTTCGGATGAAATCAAATCCATTATGCCTGCAAACAGTCAAACTGTTGAGATCCCTCATTCACAACTGTCATATAGTTACAGAATGCAGAGGGATTCCTTTGTTTGCGAAATGAAATCGACTAGCTGATAGATACGAAAATTTAAAAACAATTCCTGGAACACGAGGATATCACTCATACATTCCTACAAATGATGGATCAATCTTAGCTAGACGTTATTCTAACTCTACGGAATTTAGTAATGTAAAATTAAATAAATGATAAAAAATGTGTAAAATATTTATTTTGAGTTAAAATTAAAAATTTGTTATAAAACATATATGTAAATCCAAAAAACACTGTTCCTTTTTTAACTCCACTTTTTTTATGATGAAACATTTTAAGGCGTGTTGCAATAAAATTAATAAAAAAAAACAAATCGAATTTGAATTTTTTACCGTTATGTTTCTAAAAGAAAGTGTTCAAGGTCATATAATGTGAATTATTATTTTGCTCTGTTTAATACATACATTTTGAGTTATATAACATTAAAATCAGTCCAGTAGTTTTGACTGTAGAGCCATTTCAATACACCAGGGTCGAGCAATTTCTTGATTTTTCAACACCCTGTATCTTAGACAGGGTTAAAAAAAAAACTAAAAACGCAGAAAACTTTTTTTTATTGATGTCAACGAATTCTAATTATACAAAATTAAAACCTCATTTCCAGCCCTTGGTGATTTCACGTGTTTTTCACCCGGCATTAAAAATATGTTTCTCCTCGACGCCTAATAAATTCATTTTGTTAAAATTTTATCCGGAACTCCAAGAATTCCCATTGAATAGGTAAATTTTATATGAAATCTACCTAAAACAAGCAGCTCAAAGGATAAACTTATATCATATTATTTAGAACATCAGCAGCCAAATTCTGTAACTGTGAAGCGGTGTAGTGATAAATTTTTTATCATTTCACCGTAAAAAAATCTAAATTAGTGAAATGTTAAAACTGAAAAGTTAACACTGACTTTTGGTTAGTGATAAAATAAAATGAATTCGTTTGTTGCTAACGCCATTATGTCAAAAAACACAATTACACCAATGTGATTTGTTTATTTAAGATTTCAAAATAACATCAAAAATTTTTTTTCAAATTTAACTTCGAAAATATTTAAATATAGTTAAATTGATGTTTAAATTGTGTTGTTCAAAATGATTGGTATTTATGTGTTTTAGACCGTAGTTCGGAATTAATATATCTTTATGTATATACGTATATACAGTCAACTAGATTTACATTTCATGTATAAAAACGCTCATGTTTGTCGTAGGTTTATGTATTGTTTTCTTGAACTTAATGGTTTTTGAAAATGAAACTGGCAATTACAAATAATGCAAGAGCACAATACCATTGAAGACGTCATCTGTCTATATCTGAACACTTATGCAGAAGTGTGTTCAGAATATTGTTAAAAAGATCGACGTCTGCTATCGTAGTCGTGATGAAAATTTACCAAATATTACTTTTTATCCAGAACGGTAATATAACATACTTCTAATGAGATATTATAGAATTCTTTCAAAATCTATATTTCTTGAACAATAGAGGAACAAATTCCTGTTGTTAGATTAGAACTTTAATTATGACCCCACTAGAGTCAAAATAAGTCTTATCTGCAAAAAATAGCAATATACTTGACATCTCGTTTATTTCAGCATTTCTCATAAATATGTCTTTGCATAACTGACGGCATGAATTAATTGAACAAATCTTTTATTTAATCCAATTAAAAATTAATTTCGCTCAACCATTATATTTTGTTCACAAAAAATAATTTATTTTGAAAATAATAAATAAAGGATTTTTTATAATAATTCTATTAAATAAAACAATCAATGAAAATTTTATGCATTGACGTTTGATATTTAGTGAGTCGCCTACTTACTATAAGATTTTTTAACACTTACATCGCACATAAATTGCATATAGAATCGCAAAAAATGTTAAAATGATAAAAATTTGATGATAAAATCGAAATAAAGAAATTTTTAACACTTCACCACTTCACAGTCACAGAATTTGGCTGCAGGTGTTATAAATATATCACAAACAACGATCTACTGTATCGCTTTGATATGATTAAACATTAATTTTAAGGTAAATGTATTTTTGAGCCATATAAAGTAAAAAAGTTTTTAGAACACATAACCGCATAACTACTTTAAACCCAATTTGTTTAAAGTTATCATAAGACAAATTATTGGAAAATAATATTTTTAAATTTCATAATCTATTCTTTTAGAACTCATGTATTCAAATTTAAAACATTAAATTGATACAAATTTTCATACATAGATTTTGAAATTTAAAAATATTTTTATCCTACACAACCAAATCAAATTAAATCAATTTCTGACCAAAAAAAATTGGCTAAAGTCAACAACCTAAACATATGGTTAAAGTGCATTTGAAAGATGAAAAATAAATCAACTATCTATCTATGTAGCCAACAACAACAACGCGTAACCCAAATTCTTCAAAAACTGAAAAATTATTTTGACCATTTTTAACTTACAAAAACAAACCAAAATTATCAATGAATTCTAAAAACCTTTATATATTTATATAAACATGTCAAAGGAAACACTAATCCATGCGAGTTTTTTTATTATTATTAATTGTATTTTATCATCGTATTTTTTGTTGTCTCATTAGTAAAATAGAATATAAAGCAAAAGAAATTTCAAATCTTCTTTTTTTATATATTAATACGCTAGATTAAAACTTTGTGGAGCATAAGGCTTTTTTATTCGCAGATGGATTCAATTCAAATTTTCACAGCTAACTGATATTAGTGTAACCTATATTGGGATCCGGATTCAAACAAATCGGATCATAAATAAAAAAGTTATTATATACGGAAAACTTTTTCTATACATATGCATTATAAGTTTACATACATATAAAAATATATTTGCTATCGAACAAAAACGAAAACGAAACTTAAAACTTTATTTTGTTATTCTTTTTTATATTTAATTTTTTCTCAGCTGTTAGTATATTTATTTCTTTGAATGTGAATAAACGTACATATTGTTTTTCTATGTTTTAAATTTCATTTCGAATTTTTTCTTATGCGTAAGATAGGTTTTGAGTTAGATCGTGTGAATCCTTTTGTTCGTTCTTTTAAATCAATGCATGAATTTTGTGAAAGACCTGAGAATGTTACTGCTGATGTGTCAATGGTTATAAAAGTTAACAGAGAATGTGATATTCGTCGTTTTAATGATGCTGTTCAAACTGATGTGGTTGCTATTTTTAAAAATGATGAATTTTGTTAAATTTGTCAGATGAAGATAGAATTGATGGAAATGAAATGATTAATAAATTTGTATGTACTGAAATCCCTGATCCCATTCTTTTTCCTAAATTACATGAATATGTGAAACGTCATATGATGCATGAACCATGTGGTGCTCTAAATCCCAATTCTGTTTGTATGAGAGTGGTAAATGTAGTAATAATTTTCCAAAACCTTTTTCTGAAAATATTAAAGAATATGTGAATGGTTATCCTTTGTACCGTCGACGTGATAATGGTATGAGTGTTGATGTACGTGGTGCATCTCTTGATAATAGATATGTTGTTCCGTATAATATTTATCTTCTTGCAAAATTCAATTGTCATATTAACGTGGAAATATGTACGACTGGTAAAAGTGTGAAATATGTTTACAAGTATGTATATAAAGAGCATGATTCTGCCAATGTTGAATTGAGAGTGAATGGAGAGAATGCAGTGAATAATGATGATGCGATTGTGGGAAATGAAATTCAAGATTTTTTGAATGGACGGTATGTTGGTTCGACTGAAGCTGCTTGGCGCATATTTGAATTTCCAATGCATTTTCAATCTCATACAATTATTCGACTTGATTGTCATTTGCCTAATAGACAAAATGTTTATATCAGGAATGGTAATGTGGCTGGCACAGTCGCAAATGTATCAAGAACAAAATTGTTAGCATTTTTCCATTTGAATTCCATTGATAATTTAGCTAATGAGTTTTTGTATACAGAATTAATTATGTTTGGTATGACCAAAGTAAATCGTGGAAAAGAAGACAACGTGGGGCTGATAAAGTTGTTGCTCGATTATATATGGTTACTCCAAAAGATATAGAATTGTTTCATATGCGTTTACTTCTGTTGCATGTTCGTGGTCCAAAATCTTTTTTTGATCTACGTATGTATGAAGGTGTACCCTACCCTACTTTTGTTGCAGCATGTGAAGCTCGAGGTATTGCAACAAATGATAATGAATAGCGTGAATGTTTACTTGAAGCTTCAGAAATTCAATCACCAAAACAGTTTCGTCAATTATTTGCATTTATCTGTGGTTTGAATGTTCCTCCGAATGCTTTAGCTTTTTTTCTTGACAGCTGATGCAGGTTGTGGCAAAACTTTTGTTCAAACGGCAATCATTCATAAATTTAATTCACTAAATCTTTCGTGTATTGTAACTGCCTTCAGTGGTATTGCATCAACTCTTTTGATTGGGGGGCGAACTTTGCATAATGTTTTCAAATTACCAATTCCATTATTAGAGAATTCAATGCCAAATATAACTCCAAACAGTGTACATGGCACATATATTAATAATGCATCAATCATTATTATAGATGAAATTTCAATGTGTTCTATTCATGCTTTAAAATTAACTAGGAAGGCCCGGCGTGCTTCGCTACGCTTATAAATAAAGTTTTTGCGTAGACATTTTGTTGACGTAGAAGCAATGATTTCAAAAAGTGGTAACGAGAAATGCTAGCATATAATTTTTAATTTTTCTTTTTAAATATATGAATGAAAAATAATCAGAACTCTAGCTGATCAGTTCGGATATATGAAAAATTAGCGATCAAATAAGTTAGAGATAAAATAAGCTTACTTGAAAACTTATTTGATCGCTAATTTTTCATATATCCGAACTGATCAGCTAGAGTTCTGATTATTTTTCATTCATATATTTAAAAAGAAAAATTAAAAATTATATGCTAGCATTTCTCATTACCACTTTTTGAAATCATTGCTTCTACGTCAACAAAATGTCTACGCAAAAACTTTATTTATAAGCGTAGCGAAGCACGCCGGGCCTTCCTAGTACATATAAATGTTTCTCTTTTTTTATTTTGATTTGTTACAGTATAAGTACTTTTTATCTCTGTTTAGAAATTTATTTCAAAACTAACACGAAACATCAATACGTTGCCGGAAAATTATAACAGATCAAAAATTAACATAATTTAGTGAAAAGATGATACACTCAGCAAACTACTCAAAATCATCTCCATTTAGCGTTTCGAGAAAATATTACAAAATCACAAATTCATATTTCTTTCAAATTCCAAAAATATTGTAAAACTTAAATAAAATCAAACTTTTTCAAAATTCCAAAAATATTCCAAAAATTAGAATAAAATCAAATACTTAAACTTTTTTAAATTCCATTAATATTCCAAAAATTCTTAAAAATCCAAACTTTTTCCAAAATATTGCAATAATTATAACAAAATCAAAAATTGAAAAATACCAAAAACATTCCAAAAATTAGAATAAAATCAACTATTTAAACTTTTTCTAAATTCTAATAAAATTCCAAAAATTCTTAAGAATTCAAAGTTTTTCCAAAATTCTAAAAATATAGTAAAAATTATTACAAAATCAAAAATACAAACTTTTATCAAAATACCAAAACTATTTCAAAAACTATAACCAATTCATAAAAACAGATAAATTTTTTTTTCCAAAAAATTGGCTAAAAAAATCAATGAAATCATTTTTGACACGCTTGACATTATTTTTTTGACAATCTTATAATGTCATAATTCTCTATAATAATAATATATTTTTATGCATACATATTATTAATTTTATTTTTTTCCAAAAAATTGAGTAAAAAAATAAATAAAAATCTTTCTTTTTACACACTTGACAACATTTTTTTGACAAACTTATAATGCAAAAATCTAGATTTTGGTCTCCCATACCAATCCCGACCATCATGATTTCTCCAAATTCAATGTTCCTACTCGTAATCACTTAAAATGAACGTTTTTTAAGCAAAAAATATGCAAATTTCCTTGTTTTGACACACTTGACGATTTTTTTGACACGCTTCCGGTACAGCTATCGAACACATAATCCTTTCGGCATATAGTAAATAATTCGGCAATAATTTTTAGAAAAAAAAAATTTCAAATCCGTTCAGCGGTTTTCTAGATTTCGTAGGTTGTGACGGACGGACGGCGGACGGCCGGCCGACAGACAGACATACATTTTTGTTTGTTGCTTTTTTAGAATCAGTAGGTCCTAAAACGTCGAGAAATGCCAAAAAAGCATGGGTAAGAATTTCACTTTGAGCTCATGAATGTAATCTCAGGTCTTTCAGACCGAAGTAATTATATCAAACACGACCAAATGAATCAATTTAAATCAAACTCTGACCAAACTAAATTGATATATTCTAAAATCTAAAGTCATCGACCTAGGACAATAAAAACTTAATATAGTTTAAATCCATTTAAAAAAAGATGAAAAAATAAATAAAAAATCTTGACAACAAAACAAACAATTCGTAACCCAAATAACAAATTCAATCATTTGCTTCTTCAATATACAAAAACAAAAAATTATCATCACAACACAATCCTTAAATTATATATTTAAACACTCATACATACGAGCACTTTTTCTATTTTATAATTATCGTATTTTTTCGTATTTAAGTAAAAGTAAAATAGAAAATATACAAAAACAAAAAATTATCAATGAATGAAATTATATTTGTTAAATATAAAAAATTATCATACCAATACAATCCTTAAATACATACGAGTACTTTGTTTTTATTTTCTATTTTATAATTATCGTATTTTTTCGTATTTAAGTAAAAGTAAAATAGAAAATAAAGCAAAAGAAATATTTCTCTTTCAAATATAAATTCTCATTTTTTTATTTTGATTTGCTTTGTTTATTGTTTCATATAAGACAGAAAGAATGCAATGTATAATTTGTAAAATTTGTATATTGCTTAACCTTTCATCTCTGGTTGTACTTTTATTTGTATTATCAGTATTCTATATACAATTTGTGTGAATAGAGGTTACGTCTCTCTATATATGTTTCTCTATGACGTTATATTAATAAAGTTTTTCAACCACTTATTGATACCGGCAACGTAATTATATATGTAGACGACATTATGATTGCGACTGAGTCGATCGAACAACATTACGAAATACTCAAAGAAGCTCTTTGTATATTGTATAAAAATTGTCTAGAGCTAAATATTTCAAAATGTTATTTTGTTCAACCGAATTCAGTCTTTTTGGGCTATGAAGTGAATTCTGATGGAATACGTCCATATTAGTCATATCATATTAGTTCTATTAAAAATTTTGCGATTCCTTGTAATACTAACGACGTTCATAGATTTATAGGACTTGCAAGTTATTTTCGTAAGCTCATTTTAAATTTTGCTATAATAGCTAAACCACTTTACGGTGTTTTACGAAACAATATAAAGTTTTATTTCGGTGAAAATGAATTCCGTGCATTTGAAATTTTAAAAACCAAATTAATTACAGCACCTGTTTTAAGTCTGTATAATCATGAATACGAAACGCAACTGCATACCGATGCAAGCCGAAGTGGTTATGGAGCCATTTTGCTCCAGAAACAAACTGATGGACACTTCCATCCCGTTATGTTCTTTAGCCGCAGAACAACCAAACCGAAAAAAATACCATTCATTTGAATTGGAAACGTTGGCGATATTTTATGCTTTGCAACGGTTTCATATATATTTACATGGTATCCATTTCGAGATTTATACCGATTGCAATGCATTGAAGCAATGTCTATCGAAAAAAGACTTAAATAACCGAATTGCTAGATGGGCATTATCTTTTGCTAATTATGACTATTAAATTTGTCACCGAGGTAATAGTCATATGAGGCACGTTGATGCTCTGAGTCGTATGAGCAATAGTATATTATTTACCGACAAATCAATCAAACAGATTTACGATTCTCTATGCGAAAGTGGAGATACCGTTGATTATAAAGTTCATAATTCTTTAGTATATCGTAAAGATAAGATGCTTGTCGTACCCGTTTTATTAGAAGAAGAAATTATCCGTAGATACCATGACATAGGTCATGTAGGTATAGATAAAACTATCGAATTGATTAAACGATTTTATTGGTTTTCCGAAATGACAGAAAAAGTTCAATCATTTATTGGTCGTTGTTTAAAATGTTTAGCATTTAACCCTAAAAATGGCAAAAAGGAAGGATTTCTTCATTTAGTTGATAAATCAAATGTTCCATTTGATAGCGTACATATCGACCACCTGGGCCCATTCGAAGTTACCCGGAAGAAAAATAAATATCTTCTTGTTGTTGTTGATGCGTCCACGAAGTTCGCAAGATTATATCCTACGAACACCGCCGAGGTATTAGAAGTTTAAAAGAATATTTTAATACTTTTAGTGTTCCTAAACGAATTATATCCGATCGCAGTACTTGTTTTACGTCAAAACAACTTGAAAAGTTTTGTGTAGACCGTGATATCGTTCATATTCTAAATGCCACAGCGTCACCAAAATCTAACGGACAAGTGGAACGATAGAACCGAAATCTTGTTCCGATTATAGCAAAACTTATTGATCCGGAAAAGGGAATTTCCTGGGATTCACCCAAACCGAGTATATTTTAAATAATACCGTGAACCGAACTATTAAAACGACTCCGTCTATTGCCCTTTTTGGTGTAAACCAATGTGGTTTACGTACAATGGGAATGCGTACAAACGGAATAGTTTGCCGGAACACTTAGTCTCAGGTGGCTTCAACCCACAGGTGTTTAAAAAAGCGTTAATCTACACCTTAGAACGCCAGTTGTTGTGGGACCCAGGTCTAGACCTAGGTCTTAAAAAGTATTTATGTGTTGTTGTGACACATATTCTAAACCCTATTACACAACACATTTTATTAAAAAAAAAAAAAAAAAACCAATGTCGGGTAAATGATTTCATAGAAAATCTTATCAGTAAGATTAATGAAAAACAAAAAGAACGTAATCTTTTGGAAATTCGTGAAGAAATCGTAGAACGTACGAAAGACGCTCAAGTAAAAAATAAAATTGGGTTTGATAAAAAGAGAATTCCCAGTTACGATTATAAAGTAGGTGATTATGTCTTAATCAAAAATATAATACACGAACCCGGCTTAAACCAAAAATTTTTGGTAAAATTTCGAGGTCCTTACGTTGTGACTGAATGTTTACCTAACGATCGCTATGGGATAGAGGATATTCCAGGGCAGAAACTTACCAACCGACCCTTTCATGGGGTATTCGCACCGTTTAATATGAAGCTGCTACTAGATCAATCGAGGGCGATTGCAACCTCAGGATCGGCCGAATGAAGTAATTTTAATAAAAGTTGAAATTTAAATTTGAATTATAACGTATTGTCCACGTATTAGTTTATTTAATATTATGTAGATGTCACTATAATAATTGTAATTCCGACACGAGAGGCATAGCGATTTTTAGAATTTCAAGGAACAAGTAATTCAGCCGCAATGAAATATACACGATTTATGTTAAATAAAGTTTGTAAAAATATAAAATCGAGTTCATTTTAAATAATCGAATAAACAACGTAAAGTCTAATTACTACACATTCCACTTCATTTTCTCTCACAGAACCAGTACCTCGATTCTGTTTCTATGGGAAAAAATGAAGTGGAATGGAATTATTATTTATCTCGAATTATGATTTCTCACTAAATCATTCCATTCCACTAATTGGTATTCTCGTTCTCTTTTCGAGATATCATTTTTAGTACTAGTTCTAACCTAGTACACATTTTTTAAAATGGAATTCATCTGTCAGTTTATTGACTTGTTTTTATTTGTGTTTCTTTCGATACCTATAGTTTACAAGTTCTGCTATTTTTTTTTTTTTTTAATGAAATGTGTTGTGTAGTAGGAATTACAATATGTATCACAATAACACATAAAAACCTTTTAAGACCAAGGTCCCACAACAACATACGTTCAAAGGTGTTGATGGACGTAAATCTTTCTTTTTTTGTTTTTTTATATTTTTTTTAAAGAATGAATAACTAAACAAAAAAATCCTATCACTGACAAAATATGACATAGGCCAATATTTTATGATAGAATAGATAAAATAAAAGTAAATTAAAGTAAGTAAAGTAAGTAAAAAGTAAATAGCAAATTTTTACAAAAATTTGCTGAAACAAAACAAAAATGTAGTTGCCAATAATCCAGCCGGTTGCATATTCCTTGATCCCGTGACGCACTGTCTTTCTTAAAGAATAAAGGCCACACATAGTTATATGAAGGCTCGTTTCCTTAAGAAAGCAATAGCATCTCATCATCAAGGATTATTTCACAGCTAAGATTGAGGGTGCTACCGTTGACTGAATACAGTTCATCCGCCACCACCCCTAAGATGTCACGTTGGCTAGTGATATCTCACTGCTATTGCCAGTGGTATGTGATATCTCACGTTAACTCGTATGTCAATAGCAGGGACTGGAGTACGCGGGGTTGTCACACCCGTAGATCAAAAATAAAAAAAATTTCAAAATAATAAAAACTGATCCCTCCATGCGGTTTTAGTTGTAAAATTATTCTTTAGAAATAAATAGTGTATTTTGCCACATCGTCCCATTTCCCTATTTCCGTCTGCCTTATCAAATATGCGAGAGAAGCATACAAAACAATATGTGTAGTATAAAAATTAAATAAATATTTTAAGTTTTCTAAAATAGTTATTGATAAATAATAAAATAAAATTAATAAAATATCCTTAACTCACATTCTCCTCTAAATAATTAACTAAAATTTCTTTTGGCATGATTACTTGAACATAGGGGCAAGCGGATTTTTTAAAAATTTTTTTAGGGTAATTTAAGTAAATTTAGTAAAAGACAGTTTTGATTTGTTTATCTTATAGGAAATCGGGATGGTAAATTTTGTAGAAGGAACATATTTGAATAACGTCTGGTCAAAAAAGTGTAATTTTGTGATTCTATATCAAAAAAAAATCTTGGAGCCTAAGTAGATATTCCCTTTCTTTTTGATTTATCGTTACTTTTTTCGACTTTTTATTCTCCATTTTTGTGCGTCTATACAAAATTTCAAAGCAAATAATCGCATTTCGTCTATAAATTCGTTGACGAGATAATTTGACAGTTCATCCCACAAATGCGGAATTTATTTTCTCATTCCACTGAATTTGAATGCAAAAATCCCATTTGGTACGAAATCTCATTCCACGAAATAATTCCATACAACCAGAATCTAGCTACAGAATCGAAGTACAGATATTTAAAAAATTCAAAGTTTTTCACTCACGATATATAATCTTGTGTCCTTTGGTTTTGTAATTTTGCGATGATATTCTTTGTTTTCTTCCTTGCGTGAAAACCTCTCCACATTTTTTGTATCAGAATGGCGGAGTTTTCAGTCATTTTATTTAAAGCCATTGTATCTGATATCTGTTTTTGCTGTTGACTTCTAAAAATAAATTTTGTTTGTGGTTTAAAAGAAAAATCCAAATCGATTTTGCTTACTTCTGTGCTGCCTTATTTCTAATTGTTTTCAATTTATCGATATTAATGAGATCACTATCTTCATCCGAACTTAGTTGTGGAGTTGAGTGATTCGCTCTATTATATTTCATTACATTATCGGTACGGTTATTTGATATTTTCCGCGATCCTAAAATAGGAGATGATAATTCATTGTTCTTTAAACGTTGAGTAATACTACGTGATACTTTTGGTGATCCTAATTTTATATCATGAAATGAATTATGACAATGAAATGATATTTGTACTAAAGTTATTACCTTTGGTTATTTTGGAATGTTTACTATTATTTACAATAATTGAACTGTTAATCAAAGTGTTACTATTTCCATTATTTTTCCCGATTGAAATTGGAAAACAATCCGGACTTATTAATGATTCTGGAACTGGAACCATTTTGGATGCTGCCGCTAATGGGCCGGAATGTAATTGTTGGGACTGGTCCACATTTTTCATAAAATTTTCTTGTTGAATTATATTTTTTTGATTATTGCTCAAAGATGTTGGATCTAAGCTTTGGGTCATTAAAGGATCGGTTTTTATATTGTCTACAAGCGATGTTGTCATTTGCATTGATGACGTCACTAAAATAAAGATACGTGCAGTTATTTATTTTTTTAACTAAATTTAATTAACAACAAATTTTTACTTATTGATTCTTGTTGATTTGCTGAACCACTGAAACTGTTTGACATACTCGAATCTGGAGAACCAAGTCGCCCGCTTAATCGTGAAACTTGAAATTTGTGATAAATAAACATTAATGTAAAAATAATTTTTTTGTTCAACTACAAATATTCATATTTAACTATATTTATCACAACTTCACACAACTATTAGGGGATGCTTGTCGTTATATTAAACTAACTAAGTTAGAATAAAGACAAATAACTAAGTATGTTTAATAGTCTTACAACCTATTTATTTTGTAATCGAATCCTTTGTTTTCTAATTAAATTCGTGGCGGAACATTTTAACCTTTCGATCCGAGTTTCGTAAAAACATTTTAAAATTGTAATTGAATTGTAGTGTCAATTATTGGAGATAATTGAAGTAACGTTAAATCTATAAACTTGACATATACTTATTTGTTTGTACGAATTTTATTTTTGAATCTTTTTGTTAACTCGTCGTGAAAGGATGTTTAACAAAAAAATAATAAATTTAATGGGTGACTTTGATCAAAGTATACGTTTGGGATTGCTTGATTCGTATTGTTCCATATTTTAAACTTTTCAGTCGTCGCTCAGATCGACTTTATTTTAAAATGGATCGTCAGTTATAGATAACTCATCGAATCTCAACGACTCCACCACAATTTACTCTACAGTCTAGGCTATATGTTAACAGGAGGTTCCTTGAATGAGGTTTCACTAAAGTAAAATTTTTTTACCGACCAATATTTCGTCCAAAGTTAACATCAAATCTTAAACCTTTCCCAATGTACCTAAGTGTTTCCTGAAACTCTATTCTACTCTGGTATACTTATTGAAGTTAATCTATCACCACAAAACAAAATTCTTGGTCAAATTGCCAGCTATCCCAAAAATCAAAATCATAGTTTTATTCGTGTGGTGTTGTTATTTAGCGAAAATCCGAAATTCTACGTCCACGCCGTGCTACCTGGGTAACGCTAACAGAATTAGGTTGGTGTAGTTGAGAGGGGCAGAGTAAATACTGCTTATACTCACTGATTATGCACCATGGCGAGTCATTGGCGCCAGAAAACCAATGCAACTCAAGCGTCTGTTCTCCATGTTAGGGGCGGCTTGGAGCGGGCGTCTGTCTTGGATCAAGCGGATCGCTATATAAATGTGTAGAAAGCGTCTGTTCTCCATGTAAGGGGCGGTTTTCAGCGGGCGTCTGTCTTGGATCAGGCGGCTCGCTATATAAACGTGTAAAAAGGTTGTTTCTGGAGACCTTAAGATGCAGAACGAACCCATTCACGAAAATTTGGGTTGGGCGAAGGGCTAACACCCCATTTCCGTAAAAAAATTATTGTCATGAATTCTGTACACAGGCCTCGGAATATCTCGGATTCATTATTGGAACGACCTCGGAAACTGTACCCGGACTACGATTTAAAAATGGGAACCAGGAACGTGCTAAGCTTCAGAAGACCAGGAGATCTCCTAAAACTCACTCAACAAGTCGAGTGCTACACACTGGATATAGTGGCATTACAAGAACTAAGATGGCCAGGCAGTGGAATCCATGAAACAGCGAAAGGATACACTCTGTATTATTGCGGTCATCATAACGGAGGAGAATTTGGAGTTGGTTTTCTTATACACCATCGCGTGAATCAGCATGTTATCGACTTCTGCCTAATCAATATGCGGTTATGCACACTGAGAATCCGCACGCAAAAATTCAATGTAACGATCATCAATGTTCATGCACCTACTGAAGATAAAGCAGATGATATTAAAGACCTGTTCTTCCTAGAACTCGAAGAAGTCATCAATAACATCCTGCGGCACGATATAAAAATCGTGGTAGGTGACTTTAATGCTCAAATCGGTAGGATTGCAGAACTTAAAACACATATCGGCCCTAACAGCTTGCATCATACCAGCAACAATAACGGTTTTCGCGCAGCCGAGCTGGCTATGATGTATGATTTAGTAATTTCCAGCACTTTCTTCCCTCACAAGAGAATTCACAAGGCAACTTGGAAATCAAATGACGGAAGAACGGAAAATCAAATCGATCACGTCATGATCTCTCTACAAGCATAACTGACGTTCTATCACACAGAGGTGCTGATATGGACACCGATCATATGCTTGTCATCTTTAAGTAAAAGTGCAAATTACCATCTACATTTAACAGACCAGCAAAAAAGACCGTGCGCTGGAATGTCGAAGCATTTAAACATCCGGAAACGCTGAATAGATATCAGGAAATAATAACACAAAACATAGAAGAGCATGACATCTCTTCTGAGATGCCATTAAACGTACAAGATGAATGGCAAACGCTTCAATCAACCATTATAGCCGCAGCACAAACTACAATCGGAAAACGACCACCGAAATCACACAACGAATGGTTTGATGACGAGTGCCGCCAATCCGTTGAACTTAAACAAAAACTGCGAGAAAAATGGTTAACAAGGAACACCCGAAGCTCCCAAGCTGATCATCTATGCGCCAGAAAAGCCTCAGCAAAACTTCTACGTAAAAAGAAACGTGAACACATGAAGAGCTGCATCGAAAACATCAATCAACATGCGGCCAACGGAAATTCAAAAGAGTGCTTTGCCAATGCACGGAATCTGACAAAAGATTTCCACCCAAGATCTACAGCCATCAAAAATGAAAACACAACAAGTGAACGTGATGTGCTGGCAGTGTGGCGATCCCACTTTCAAGACCTACTGAATAGGACGAATGAAGTTCATCCTATTCGAGCAATTTCTCCATCAACTGAGGAGATTTTTGTCCCTTACCCAGCAATAGAAGAAGTGGAAGCTGCTTTCAAAAAACTGAAGTGGCAAATCACCAGGTTTCGATGGAATTCCCGCAGAACTTCTGAAAAATGGAGGAGCAGCTCTGGTCTCACGCATATACGATCTGATTCTTGCAATCTGGGACCAAGAAGAACTACCTGCTGAATGGAAAACAGCTCTTATTGTTCCGCTACATAAGAAAGGTGACCGTCTAAAGTGTGCAAATTATCGTGGCATCGCACTGTTGAATGCATGTATGCACTGCATACAAAATACTAGCTAATGTCGTACTTGCTCGACTCATCCCGTTCGCCGAATCTATCATCGGTGACTATCAGTGTGGTTTTCGTCCCAACCGCTCAACCACAAATCAATGTTTTACATTAAGGATGATTCTGGAAAAAATGTTGGGAGTACAACATCAGCATTCACCAGCTCTACGTTGATTTCAGGCAAGCATATGATAGTATCATCCGCGACAACCTCTGGTCCGCACTCATATGCCTTGGTATCCCAGAGAAACTTGTTTCTCTGTGCAAACTCACAACATCGGGATCAAATTGTAGAATAGTAATCGAAGGGTCAGTTTCTGATCCTTTCGATATAACATCAGGTGTTCGACAAGGTGATGCCCTCGCGCCCGTACTATTTAATTTGGCGCTGGAGTACGCGATAAGAAAAAGCCGAATTGAGACACAAAACTGCATATATAACAAATCTAGTCAAGTTCTTGGCTACGCAGATGATATTGTGCTTCTCGGACGTAGAACAGGCGATATTAAGGATAGTCTCTCTCAGCTTGAAAGAAATGCTAAACGGCTTGGATTATGCATCAACACCGGCAAAACTAAAGTGCTAACAACATCTAAGAACATACCTCCTGGAAATCTGGATACTGGCGACTATGAAGTGGAACGCGTGGAAAACTTCAAATACCTCGGGTCTGTAATAACATCGTCAAATGACATGCAGGCAGATATCAAAGCCCGTCTCTCTGCCGCATACAGAGTTCTCTACCCATACTCAAAACTTTTGCGATCAAAACATCTTTCGCGGTCGTGTAAACTCACACTTTACAAAGCATTAATCCGACCTGTGCTTACATTTGGAAGTGAAAGCTGGACACTGACTTCCTCCGCTTGTAGAATTTTATCAACATTCGAGAGGAAGGTCATACGAACAATTTATGGTCCATGTAAAGTTGCTGAAAATCAGTATAGAATCCGAATGAATCATGAAATCAGACAGCTTATTGCAGGCTGCGATGTAATCGGATTCATTAAATCCAACCGGATTAGATGGTTTGGTCATGTAGAAAGGGCTCCATTGGATAGAATGATAAAAAAAACGTCCCAACAACAACCAGCTGGTGTTCGTCGAAGAGGAAGACCTAGACAACGCTGGCGTGATGACATCATCCAAGACCAGGGTTGCATAAAAATCTGATTTTTTTTAAAAAAATCAAAACAATCAGATTTATTTGATTTAAATCGCTTTTTTTGATTTAAATCGGATTTTTTTGATTTTTAAAAAAATGTAGTATAATTTTTTAAGAAATTGTATATCCCTATGCTACGTTAACTTAAACTTTAAAAAAACTTTATATAAATCATTAGCTTTGGTTATATTTTATGAAAGGTAAGGCTAAACAAAAATTAAGTAACAGTTTTTAGTTACTAGATTTTTACACTGACAGTATGTAACAACCAGTATGTTGTTGAAAAACGTTACTTGCCAAACTAAGATAATTTGTCACTGCTTTAGAGTGATGTCGGAGATCCAATTCTGCAGGTTCGAAAAGTTCCTCGGATATGTAGATAACTAGTTAGCATTAAACGGCAAGTCATATAGAACAACTGTTAATAACTTGTGTCAGGAAAGTGTGTAGGATTTAATACCTTCAAGTTCTTAATAGTAACGTTCGTTTTTGGGGGAAATGTTTTTTTTTCGTAAGCGGGTTGTACTGATTTGCATTTAATACCTTATATTTGATATGTAATTATTTATTATTTCTAGATTCATTTCCAGAATCTGTTCATGCTTTTATGTGGGTTTGTCAACATTTCGAGTTGTGGTTTAATCTGTGACATTGTTGTTGAAGTTTTACGATTATACGCTAACATCTTAATTATTCTCAGTTGTTTCCAGTTGCAAGCACGATGCAATTGTCTTAGCGTGACTTGATACAGATGCCGTTGGTCAGGTGAACATAGCTCAGTGTCAGGTTTAGTCGGTACAGATTAAAAAAATGGCGAGTGTATATCGTTCATCATATTTTTAGAACGCATGTTGTTGTGGGACCTAGGTCTTTAGGTTTCTATGTGTTGTTGTGACACATGTTAAAATTCCTACCACATTTTAAAAAAAAACAAATTTTTTTTTTGAATTTGCTTAAAATTTTAGAAAATTCCTCATTTGATTTAAATCAATGATTTTTTTAAAAAAATCAAGTTGATTTAAATCTGATTTAAATCACTGATTTAAATCAAATGATTTAAATCAATGCAACCCTGTCCAAGACCTTCGTGATATAGGATGTCGAAACTGGGGTCAACTGGTCATGGAACGAGATGAGTGGAAGCTGGTGGCACAGACGGCAAAATGGCACAGACGCCAGAGAGAGAGAGAGAGAGGGAGAGAGAGAGAGAGAGGGAGAGAGAGAGAGAGAGGGAGAGAGGGAGAGAGAGAGAGAGAGAGAGAGAGAGAGAGAGAGAGAGAGAGAGAGAGAGAGAGAGAGAGAGAGAGAGAGAGAGAGAGAGAGAGGTGTTGTTATTTGTGTCGTACATTATTATATAACTAAAAGTAAGACAATCAAGCATCGGGTATGTTGTTACATAAAATAATTATGAGATTGTGGTTTGTGGCGTAGCAAATTTTATTAAATATTACTTACATCTAGGAGATTGAATGCGACTAGATGTTCCTTTGCGCCTCGAAACACATGGGGAATTACTTCCTGATGTATTGGTATCCGTCCCAGAAATTTCTTCTTGAAGCTGCCTTTGATGTTGTTGAGCTTTACTCAAAATTAATCTTAATTTTCTTTCGTTCTCATTTTCCAATGTTTCACCGGATAAAGGACAAACCGAACTTAAATATCTTGCTAGTCCCGATTGTTCTCCAATACGAAATTGTCGTCCACGTCCTTGACTGTATAACCATTCAGCTTTTAAACTTTCGATTGCATTCACAACAAATCCATCAATTAACTTTAAACTCGTTATCCAATTTAAAACAAATGGACGATAATCGAAACCACTTCAAAATACAAAAATAGTTAAATAAAAATAAGTTGAAGTTTTTGTAACTTACACAATATTTCCAGTCATTTGAACACATGGATTGTCAGCGATTGAGAAGCTTTGTAAATTATTCAAATGGCTCAAAGTGCATAATTCATTTAAATCGGTTATATTATTTTTTGATAGGGTTAAAGTTTCCAATGAATTTGGAAGATATTTATCACATTGTCGAAGATGTGATATTCGATTACCGTGAAGATAAAATTCCTTTAAACACCTTAAAAACGAAATATCCGAAATACTTCCAATACTATTCTCTGCTAAATTTATAACTTCTAACTTTAAATTTGTATTTAAGTGTTCTATGGATTTAATATTATTTCCTTCTAAATTTAAATGAGTTATATGTGACAATTCTTTCAATCCTTCAATTGTCAATATGCCGTTATACGATAAATTTAGTTCTCGTAAATTGTGCAGCCGGCAAACTCCATACATGCGAAGCAATTGATTCTTACATAAAGATAACTAAAAGGAAAAAACAAATAAAACAATAAGTTTTTTTTTTATTTTTTCAATAAATTATATATTACCTTTTCGATTTTAAGATAAGAATCAATATTATCAATTTTTTGAAGTTCATTATCGTCTAAAATTAAATTTTTTATTGTTTGAGGATCGTCCGATTTTGGAACTTTTTTCAAACATTTTTTTGATAGATCCAAAATTGATTTTGTTGTTTCATCGGAATCTATATGATAAACAAAACAAACCGAGGTTCAAAATATGTGTCGCATATTCGGATGTTTATGCTCTAAGTTGAATAAACTTTAAGGTTTTTTTTTTCGTTTTTAAGGGATGGGGGAGCAGAATGACATAGTGAATTAACAAACACAAAATTTTTACATGCTAATTATAAAATTACATGGTTTTAATTAATTAAACAGATACATGAATTATTAATTAATAGTATATCGAAAAAATAACATACCCATGGTAAAATTGAAAAAAGTATGGATATTAACTTTTCTATCTCTATTCTATTAATATTTAGTTTATCTAATTTTGCTTATTATTTTCACTTTAAATTACCACGTTTTTATTTATTAAATTTTTTGTAATTAAATTTAAATGAACTTTCGCTCTTTACATTTGGGAATAATAATGAAAATTGAAAACAAGAAATTGATTTTTGTAATAATAATGTATACCAATATAAGAATAACAAAATTCATATATTTTATTTTTCATTTATATATTTTAGTTCGATTGTAACTGTCAAAAATTTTGTTCCCGCTACATTTTATTTTTGAGTAAAGATTTGTGTGTCGTTTTGATTATAAACAAAAATGGATTTTGATTTTGTACCTAGAACTATTGTACATGGTGCTCTATTGTCACGTTCAGTTGGTAAAATGGTATCAATAATTGCTAAACCAAATGATATTGATAGTTCAGGAAAATTATTTAAAGCAATAACAACAGACGGTCATAATATTCGTGTAATTCTTTCCGATCCACTCAACTCACCAATTGAAGATTGGATTGAATTGATTGGAATTGTAACAAGTGGTGATAGTCTCAAATGCTCGGAGGTAATAATTATAATATTTTATTACAATGGATCACATATACTAATAGTATTTGTTTCTAGATAATTACTTTTGATAAAAATGAAAACGATTCTAAGGAATTTAATACGAAGTCGCATAATATGATGGTGAATTTCTTAACGAATTGTAGTGATTTTGGTAATTGTGGACCTTAAGTTTGTTATTTTAATAAATTGTATTTAAGTTATGAAATTAAATATACGTATCATTAAAAAATCTAATGATTAGCGTTATTTTGTATCCCTAATTCTATACTATTTTTTGTAAAAATGTTTTAGTTATTTTTTTTTCTGTAAGGTAGCGTTTTGGAAACAAAAATCATATTCCTAGATTTATGCTATATTGATTACATAGGCATTGATGTTAAATTTAAATATGAAACATTCTTAGATATGAGTCATTCCATATGAAATCGAAAAAAAAGAAAAATTGTTGCTGCACTGTTTTAGATTTTGCTTAAACTTCATGGAAATATTCTTTTGGGTTCTAAATATCAAAATCCACAAGGGTTTAATTTTCGCTCGCGCCACCTCCGCTCCACATACAATAAAGCACTTGAAAAGTCTTATTTTTGTATTTTGCGGTTTTAACTGTAAAAATGTTTCTTTTAAAGATATCTACTCGATCAATGTGGCATTATAAAGCTGAAAGATGGTATTTTCTAAAATAAGAATTGACATAATTCATATATCTGAAAAATAACAGGGTATTGAAAATACGTGTATTTGCTTTATTTCTTGTGATTTTCAGTTGACACCAGTGTATGCACTCAGTAGCGGATTTAGGTTTGAGGACGCCCTAGGCCCGAGACAATATGGCGCCCTTTTTCTTTTGTAACTATATATATATATATATATATATATATATATATATATATATATATATATATATATATATATATATATATATATATATATATATATATATATATATATATATACATATATATATATATATATATATATATATATATATATATATATATATATATATATATATATATATATATATATATATATATATATATATATATATATACATATATATTCAGAATATATATGTACATAATATATATGTATATATACATATATATTCAGAAAATAATGAAATGATCAAATCGGTCTTCTTCTATGGTTCATATGCCTATAATTAATCAAATTAATGCTACTATGGATTCTTCTCTTATACCTGTTTTTAGTGATGACAACAATATTAACCAAGATAATAATTTAACCGAGTTAGATGATATAAGAGAAAAATGGTTACTAAATTAGTAAATTTTACTGATACAGATATTCCGAATAATGTTAAAAAATATTTTAAGTTATGGAATTTTGTCCACCTTTTGATATTAGAAGTATACCATATATTCATATTATTGCTGGTGTGGAAAGTGTGTTATACCAAATGAATGAAAGTGAATATGAATCCCAAGGTCAAATTCGTAACCGTTTAGTCAATATTTTAACAAACTTTAAAAATAAGTGCAACCACAAAGTGTAGATGATACTCAAATTTTGAAAGATATTAACGAAACAAAGAAATTTTTAAAAGATCATTCAAATATTTTAGTGACGAGAGCTGATAAGGGTAATGTAGTAACATTTGTTTTGCTAAAAAATAATGAATATTTTGAAAAAAATGAAAAACCTATTAGATGATGTTAATACACGCAAATTGATTGATAAAATTGCTAAGCAAAAGTTAGAAAAGGATATGAATGATATGATTATGGTTTGGAAAAAAAGAAAATAGGATAACTAAGAACCTAGGTAAAAAATTAAGATGTTACAATAGTGTGAATGCAAGAATGTATGGGTTAATTAAAGTGCATAAAATTAATCGTCCACTTCGGCCTATTGTTAATTGCTTGGGTACTGTTACTTATTCATTATCAAAATTTTTATCTGATGCGTTAAATAAAATAGTCGGAAAAACATCAACTTTTATAAAAAAAAGCAGAAGATTTCAAACAAAAAATTCAAAACATCATTTTACCGCCAGGATATTCACTAATTTCTTTGGATGTGGTTTCTTTGTTTACTAATATTAGTAAGGAAGCTGTGATTGCTATTGTGAGTAAGCAGTGGATGACTATCAAAAAAGAAAATAATTTAAAGTTAAATAAGGTTCACTTTTTTCAAGCTTTATTTATGGTCTTGGATAATTGTGAATTTTTGTATGATGGAAAATGTTTATAAACAAATTTTTGGATATCCTATGGGATCGCCGATTAGTCCTGCTGCTGCTAATTTAGTAATGGAATCTGTGGAATTTGACATCTTTAGCAAGTGTGATATTAAACCTCCTTTCTTTTTCCGCTATGTTGATGACATTTTTTACGGCAGTTCCTACTGATAAAATAGTGATTTCCTTAAGAGTTTTAATGAATATGATCAGCATATTAAGTTCACAATGGAAGTTGAATTTGAAAATAAGTACCGTTTTTAGATTTTGATTGTTATTCATAACGAAGATGGCTCACTAGTACGGATTGGTATCATAAAGAAACTTGGTCGGGGAGATACTTAAATTTTTTTTCATGGTTACCACAAAACTATAAACAAAATACTGTTTTTCTTTGGCTGAAAAAATTATACGTTTGTCAAATAAGAAATTTCATCAAAAAAATTTTAAATTATTAACTGAAACATTATTTTTTAATGGTTATCCATTAAATATGATAGAGCATGGTATAAAAAAATGCAATATTTAAACACACATCTCTAGCACAAAATAAACAAGTTTCAACTAATGTTTCTAATAATGAAGAAGTAATTATGAAGAATGTTTGTATCTATTCCATATGTTAAGGATGTATTTAAACAAATTAGAAATTTATTAAAACATTACGATATAAATACTGTTGGTAAGCCATCATCAAGTTTAAACAAACAAATTTTTTCAAAACTTCAAGACCAAAATTCCAAAATCTTCTTTAAATAATGTTATTTATCAAACAAA
>OY856186.1:142927092-142972092 GCA_963693315.1 Diogma glabrata | reverse complement strand
TCATTTTCCAATGTTTCACCGGATAAAGGACAAACCGAACTTAAATATCTTGCTAGTCCCGATTGTTCTCCAATACGAAATTGTCGTCCACGTCCTTGACTGTATAACCATTCAGCTTTTAAACTTTCGATTGCATTCACAACAAATCCATCAATTAACTTTAAACTCGTTATCCAATTTAAAACAAATGGACGATATCGAAACCACTTCAAAATACAAAAATAGTTAAATAAAAAAAAGTTGAAGTTTTTGTAACTTACACAATATTTCCAGTCATTTGAACACATGGATTGTCAGCGATTGAGAAGCTTTGTAAATTATTCAAATGGCTCAAAGTGCATAATTCATTTAAATCGGTTATATTATTTTTTGATAGGGTTAAAGTTTCCAATGAATTTGGAAGATATTTATCACATTGTCGAAGATGTGATATTCGATTACCGTGAAGATAAAATTCCTTTAAACACCTTAAAAACGAAATATCCGAAATACTTCCAATACTATTCTCTGCTAAATTTATAACTTCTAACTTTAAATTTGTATTTAAGTGTTCTATGGATTTAATATTATTTCCTTCTAAATTTAAATGAGTTATATGTGACAATTCTTTCAATCCTTCAATTGTCAATATGCCGTTATACGATAAATTTAGTTCTCGTAAATTGTGCAGCCGGCAAACTCCATACATGCGAAGCAGTTGATTCTTACATAAAGATAACTAAAAGGAAAAAACAAATAAAACAAGAAGTTTTTTTTTTATTTTTTCAATAAATTATATATTACCTTTTCGATTTTAAGATAAGAATCAATATTATCAATTTTTTGAAGTTCATTATCGTCTAAAATTAAATTTTTTATTGTTTGAGGATCGTCCGATTTTGGAACTTTTTTCAAACATTTTTTTGATAGATCCAAAATTGATTTTGTTGTTTCATCGGAATCTATATGATAAACAAAACAAACCGAGGTTCATAATAATATGTGTCGCATATTCTGGATGTTTATGCTCTAAGTTGAATAAACTTTAAGGTTTTTTTTTTTCGTTTTTAAGGGATGGGGGAGCAGAATGACATAGTGAATTAACAAACACAAAATTTTTACATGCTAATTATAAAATTACATGGTTTTAATTAATTAAACAGATACATGAATTATTAATTAATAGTATATCGAAAAAATAACATACCCATGGTAAAATTGAAAAAAGTATGGATATTAACTTTTCTATCTCTATTCTATTAATATTTAGTTTATCTAATTTTGCTTATTATTTTCACTTTAAATTACCACGTTTTTATTTATTAAATTTTTTATAATTCAATTTAAACGAATTTTCGCTCTTTACATTTGGGAATAATAATGAAAATTGAAAACAAGAAATTGATTTTTGTAATAATAATGTATACCAATATAAGAATAACAAAATTCATATATTTTATTTTTCATTTATATATTTTAGTTCGATTGTAACTGTCAAAAATTTTGTTCCCGCTACATTTTATTTTTGAGTAAAGATTTGTGTGTCGTTTTGATTATAAACAAAAATGGATTTTGATTTTGTACCTAGAACTATTGTACATGGTGCTCTATTGTCACGTTCAGTTGGTAAAATGGTATCAATAATTGCTAAACCAAATGATATTGATAGTTCAGGAAAATTATTTAAAGCAATAACAACAGACGGTCATAATATTCGTGTAATTCTTTCCGATCCACTCAACTCACCAATTGAAGATTGGATTGAATTGATTGGAATTGTAACAAGTGGTGATAGTCTCAAATGCTCGGAGGTAATAATTATAATATTTTATTACAATGGATCACATATACTAATAGTATTTGTTTCTAGATAATTACTTTTGATAAAAATGAAAACGATTCTAAGGAATTTAATACGAAGTCGCATAATATGATGGTGAATTTCTTAACGAATTGTAGTGATTTTGGTAATTGTGGACCTTAAGTTTGTTATTTAAAAAATAAATTGTATTTAAGTTATGAAATTAAATATACGTATCATTGAAAAAATCTAATGATTAACGTTATTTTGTATCCCTATTTCTATACTATTTTTTGTAAAAATGTTTTAGTTATTTTTTTTCTGTAAGGTAGCGTTTTGGAAACAAAAATGATATTCCTAGATTTATGCTATATTGATTACATAGGCATTGATGTTAAATTTAAATATGAAACATTCTTAGATATGAGTCATTCCATATGAAATCGAAAAAAAAGAAAAATTGTTGCTGCACTGTTTTAGATTTTGCTTAAACTTCATGGAAATATTCTTTTGGGTTCTAAATATCAAAATCCACAAGGGTTTAATTTTCGCTCGCGCCACCTCCGCTCCACATACAATAAAGCACTTGAAAAGTCTTATTTTTGTATTTTGCGGTTTTAACTGTAAAAATGCTTCTTTTAAAGATATCTACTCGATCAATGTGGCATTATAAAGCTGAAAGATGGTATTTTCTAAAATAAGAATTGACATAATTCATATATCTGAAAAATAACAGGGAATTGAAAATACGTGTATTTGATTTATTTCTTGTGATTTTCAGTTGACACCAGTGTATGCACTGTTAAATATAAAAGTCTAATCATTCTCAAATATTAAAATTCACATATCGTTAGAGAATTAAACATTAAAATCGACTCGTTCAGTAAACTCAAAAATCAAAATGTAAAAAATCTTTACTTGAAATTTTGAAATTTCAACAATTTGCATATTTCAGGCTACAATTTGAAAGTGCTTGATAAGAGACTAAAATTTGAAATTGGCAGGATAGTTAGTTCTTATCTTTAACTTTAAAAAAATTCAAGATTCGTTTTGTTATTTCCTTCTCTCGCAGATGTACAGACGATTAAAGAGAAGCAAACATTATAGCCATTTGTCTATTTTCTCTGTTTGTTTTTTTTTAGTATATTTGTATACTGGCCTGAGTAGCTATCCATGGATAAATAAATTGCTTAAAAATAAGCATTAGTTAAAATACAAATATTTTCATATAAAATTAATTTTTAATTCGAAGTGTTTGCAGTAAATTACAAAATATGTTCTTATTATAAATTCTTAATTCAATTAATTATTACTTATTTATGAGTATGAAATAAAACTATGTACATTTAAATAGATATATTTATAAAAATTACTAAGCTTAATGGTTGGCACTTAGAACATATAATTATAATTTCTTAAGTCTATATACTTAATTTTCAAATTATTTTATTGTACACTTTACGAAAAAATATAGGTTTCGTTTATTTATTACTTCTTTTCTATTAATGATTAATCAATAAACATTAATTTAATTAATAAAATAATAAATATTCGTAACTGTTCGCAGCCAAAAAAATATTAATAAAACGATTATACTATTTGGAATTTGAAATGGATATTTGGATATAACAGATATGCATTATATACATATGCGTATCATAAATAGTATATGTTGTTAGAAAATAAATAAAAATATAGTTTGAGAGGCGGATCATAACTTCGTAACTTAAGACCTAATTTTTTTCTTAAAAAGTAGCGTTTTGCTTATGAATTTTTTACTGTAGTTCTTAACGGCATTGATTAATAGAATGCAAGTCTTTCTGTGTTTATTATAATATTAGTTTTAGTTGATAGAACAAATCTCTATATGTACAGTCTTTGTAAATGATCGTCTATTTTTTTATATATTAACGGGGGGTGGAGCATTTTTAACCAATTCCATAAATTGAAATGGAACATGTAAACTATTACCATTATGCTCAACAATTAAATGTCCACGTCGATGAGATGCACCTATAACTGTAACTGCTTCACCTTTTCGTAATTGTTCGGTTGTTGTATTTGTAGTTCCACAATCTTCCGGAAAATTCATTTTCATTATTCGTGTTTGTGGATAACCTAATTTTGAATTTCCTGTTACGGTATATGGGCGCGATGGTGGTACTGGTGGTGGACGTTCCTGTTTTGAAATTAATTTCTTAATTTAAATGTTAGAATTTATACGATTATATTTTTTTCGTTTTTAAAACTAATTTTAACTCACCAAATCTAAACCGAATAGGGTACAAGTTTGTTGAATTATTTTTGAATCACATTTTTCATTTGGATCAGGTGGGGGAGTTCCCGCTATTGGTTGGGGACGTGGTCGCGTTGTTGTTCCTGTATTATTCGCCTGACTCGTGGAATTATTGTTATTATTATTTGTGGTGGTCGATAGTCGAGGAGCTTGAAAAACCAAAATAAATTAATTTTATTTTACAATTAAGATAATAAATTCTCACCTGCACTTGGAACCGAACCTGATAATACTGTTGATTTGTTTAATATTATATCACGGCTTCTTCTTCCTGTCCCAACTCTTCGTCGAAGTTGCCACCCTCTCCATGTCGCTTGAATTATTATTGCACTTCTTGTCCTAATATCCGATCTCAATTTCTCTAAATGTTGGCGTATTCCCTCACTCAAAAATATGTGTCGCTTTCCTGGCGCCCATGATAAAGTAACACATCCCTCTAGTTCTGGTGGATGCTCCAATGCGTATTGTAGAATGAGTTTACAATCTTCAATTGCTTTTTCTTCGCATCTTCGTAATAATCGGAATGGCGCTAACATACGATATCGACTAGTAAATTGCTTGAATCGCATTCTATGTGGAAAACCGCTAGCCATTAGATTAACCGTTTCTAAAACTTGAAGAGCTCGAATTTGTCGAACAACAGCAGAACGATCGAATCTGCCCGAAAACTCGTTAATATTACTTCGAATACAACGTACGAAATGCGGTCGAGCATGAACCAATGTACGTAATAAATTATCTAATCTTGTATGAAAATCTTGTGTTAATGTTGATACAGGTTCATCACCATTTAATAAATCGGAATGAGATGTTGGTGCTATACGAAAACTTAATCCTCTTGGTACACTATCCATTGCGTACAAAGCTTTTAACTCACTTCCAAATAAATGTGTAGCAAAACCAAAATTACATGTATGTTTGTAGAAAACTGAAACCAAATCATCAGGGACAACATCACGATTGGTGTCCAAAAAATCGATGGCATCATATTCAACACGACCAGCAAAATGACGAATAGCGAAAATTCTAGGATCATGAGGTTCAGTTGCTCGATTCTCAAGTCTTACCGAGTTCCTATGTTGAACTTTTATCTTCGCTACATAACTTTCTGCTGTTCCACGAACCGAACATTCAGCATCTAACATGCTTAACAATCCGGTTCTTAGCGATGATATCAAGTCGATACATGGTACATTATCGACATAATCAACTTCCGAATCACAAATAATTCCTTCATCCCGACATGACTCAACCGAACTCTTAAAAATATGAGTATTATAAAAATGTTGCATTGTCTCAGCACAAAGATTTATACAAAGATGTTCCAATTGTGCCGGTCGTGGTTCTTCAAATCCAAACATATCTAAAATACCTATAAATCCATCCGTCGCATGACGCACAGCATTATTAAGTGCTGCCATAGATTTGGAGCCTGAGTTGCCGCCAATCGTTGAAGCATGATGACTTGCTGCATCACCTTGATTATGAACCGATTCATTTGAATCTGAACTCAAAGTTCCTAATGTTGAACCAAGCCTAAAAATTAAATCAATTAATATAGAATATTCGTCTGGAGTTATCAGCATTAATTACACAAACCTCTTTAGACTGTTGGCTCGACGAACAATTGTCGCAACGGTTCGACAATACAGAGCTTTTGCTAAAGAATCCCGTGTCATATTCGACATATTTGCATCGCATACAGATTTTATTAATTGACCCCGTGCGTTATGAGTGCGTGATGTTAAACCACGAAATAATGCTGATGCTGAAACTCCTAATAAACTTGCGACCGCATTTAATTCTGTTTCACCTTTTACATCCACTTCGAGCCCCTAAAATAAAAATGAAATATTTTAAATTTAATCATTTTTGTTTATTACGCCTCTGTGAGAAATTTTTTCAAGTATACTTTTAGATTATTTTTTAAAAAACAAAAATTTTTCGCTCAGGATACAAATTTTTATCGTCAACGACAAATAAATGCTCGGACGTAAATTACCCATTGTATTTAAACATCATTGCGAAAAATGACCAAAGTGCAAAACCATCACCAGATGTTTTTTTGCTGTGTTGTAAACGACTAGATTTCGAACTCAAACTGTTTTTCCACAAAATTTAACATTAGATCGATGCATTGAATCACTTCTTAACACTCACGACTACTCATACTTTAACTTTTAATCGTATTTGCTTCTTTTTATTTTATTTAATTTGTGTGAACTGATAAATGTTTTGAAAATCTGAAATTTTGTAGCTATATCAAGTTATGAATAAATGAGAGGTAAAGGATTATGTATTTTAATTTGTTCTTTTTTTATAATTTAAGTATTTTTTATATTTTATGTATTTTTTTTTATTTTAATAATTTTGTTTGTTCAAACTTAAAAAGTATTATAATAAATTTCACTGACAAATTAAAATAAAATCGCAAATTTCTTGTTAACTAATAGTTTTTATTTACGATATACGTATTTCGAAAGCTATGCTTTCATTAGGGTGACCAATATAAATTGTAGCAAATCCGGGACAAAAAACGAAATAGGTACATTTTTTTACAATGACTTTATTGATACTTGTCAATATGTACTATGTATTTTTTTGAACAAATTAACGTTTTGTGAAATTTTGAGTTGAATTTCTTCGCAAGACAAACGATATTACACCTTGAAATAACCATTGCTTTTAAAGTGGCGATCCCTTAGCCAGATTTTTCCGATGTGAATAGATTTTAAATTATTGAAACACTCGTTCAGTACCTGCCTTTACCTCCCGGGCAGGCACAAACATAGTTCCACTAACTTTTAAATAAATTTGAATGAAATGTGATTATCCGTAAAATGGTCGGTACGTTTTGCATTAAATAATCTCAAGTTGCTTTTGGTCCAATCTGCTAGTTTTTCAGTGTTGACATACTGTTTAAGGTAGGTCAAATCATCGAATAAATTGTTTTCCATTTTGGTAATTTCGTTCTCATCAAAATATTCCACACAAATGGAGTAAAAATTTAAGAAATGGCCAATACACCATTCTCGAGTTATAGCACCTTTATTGACAATATTTAATAGTAGCTGCATTTCATGAAACCGTGTGATCCGGATTCGCTTAAGTTTTACATGCAAACTGAGATCCAAAATTGTAAATCTTTAGAAGATCCGGATCACACGGTTTCATGAAATGCAGTTAATATCAAACTTAAAGTTGGAGAAAGAAATTCGTGTTCGATTCGTGCTTGGTACTTCACAATGAGATCACGTATCTCTTCTGAAATTTTAACAGCAGTATTTTTCTCAATAAACAAGTATTACAGCGTTATGAAAAACGGAGGCTTGATTACGTAGAAAGAAAAGCCAAACCTCAGACTTTTCATCTTCAATAAAAACTTAATGGTTCTAGGGATTGCAATCCCCGGGATCCCGGGATTCGTCATGCAAAAAATCCCGGGATTGCATTCCCTAAATAGTTCCCGGCATTTTTCACACGATAAAACGTATGACTTTGACAGTTGAAATAATTGTAAAATCCTTTCTAACTAATGCGAGCATTGACGTCAACCATTTTGTTTTGCTTGCGCCAAGTAGTCGTCGAGTCAAACTCATGCAAATTAAAAATGAAATTTTAATGCATCTTTTTTAAATATTTTATGAAAATATGTTGTATGGGATTTGGTGCTAGAAAAAAGGAACAATTCGGTACTTGTTTAATTTTCCGGGACAATTTCCGGGACATTTTCAATGTGGAAAGGCAGGCTTAAATCCGGGAGTGTCCCGGAAAATCCCTAGCCCTATCCCTACCTATCCCTAGGTCACCCTAGCTTCCATCGACAGTTTTGATATATACTACTGTCGATGAAAGCATAGCTTTCGAAATTAACAAGAAATTGACGATTTTATTTTAATTTATCAGTGAAATTTAGTATTTTTTATATTATTATTTAATTTATGAATTCGTAATTGGTTTAAAGAATACAGTGTTTAGATTTATCAAACCGTTTTTCGGTTCTAAAAAATTTAAAAGATTTTCCGATACCTAACGATCAAAAGAGAACGAAAAAGATGGGGCGAGGGTATTCTAAATGACACCTTATTTAGTCATAAAAGTATAGATGATTTAGGAGAAAAAACAATCGTTCAAAACTCGATTTTTTAATTTTAAAAGGATTTGATAAGATGGTGGTATTAAGGAAGTACAAAGATTAAGAAGTGGTGAGGTTATCAATCCTCTTGTCCTAACAAGTAAAGGGGGTCATTCGATGGTATAATACATAGATGTTGGATGGTATAAAACATATAGAGGTAAAAGAGCACGAATATTTAAACTCATCTAAAGGGGTTGTTTTCTGTCCGGAGTTGAAATATTTGTCTGAAGACGAGATATTGAAGGGACTCAAAGATCAGAAGAAGGAAACAACGTTTGTCGCAATTAATAGTCCAAAAGAAATTAAAGCGGGATTCATAAAATTCGAAGTTAGGATGTATGAACCGAACCCGCTTAGGTGTAACAATTGTCAAAAATTTAATCGTTCCGAAATGTGATGCAAAAGAAATCCTATTCGTTGCAAACATGCTGAAGCAGAGGTGCCTCTACCTCTACTACGCAGAGTAGTGCTTCAATTTTAAATGTATAAACTGTTCAGTGAGCATTGAGTAGTAGTAGGAAATGTCCTGTCTTTCAGAAAGAGAAAGCTATTGCTAGCATCAAACCAGTGAACGGGTGACCTATCATCGAGCTAGGGCGATCTATTTGGAATCACCACCAAACTTAACAACAGACAGACGTTTACGAGAGCGACAGATAATAAATTATTATCACCAAACAAACAGATTTCAGATGTAAAACAGCATACTACTTCAGGTCAATTTTCACAATTACAACAGCCACATACACTCAAACAACAAGGACAAAGTAAAAAGAAAGCGAATAAATGTACATCAAGAGCAAAATATAAAGTTGAAATAAAACAGCCAGTCCAAACAACCAACCCGCTAAACATGGTGAATCGTTTACGAATTGTTTACGAACCGTAAACGAACAATGCGGTTCGTAAACGGTTCGTAAATGGTTCGTAAACGATTCACCATGTTTAGCGGGAACGTAACAATAAACATCACAACAAATTATAAAAGAAACATTAACAAAACCAAAAACATTAAGTCCAAAAACATCTCAATAATCAAAATAAACAAATACAATTGAACAGTCAAACTAATTTATGTAACGCAAAATAATATGAAGTCAATACCAAAAACTTATTCAAAACCATATTACTACTAATCTAAAGTAAAAAGGCCAATTTTAGTTCCAACCTAGATATGGTAGTTGAGTAAACGGCTATTATGCTTTTTGCTGCTTTAGTTTTGGTATATTGGTATTTACGATTACCAACTACGCATTAGAATTATAGAATACAAAATCTTTACGCTAATTATAAATTCTGTTTTCATATTAAATAAACTTTTAGGCATGATTGCGTTGCGTATGTGCAAACAATTGAAGAAATGAATGAGTAGATCAACCCAACGATTGAGCATTGTCCAGAGTATTTCTCAAAGTATTTATGCTAAGCGTGATACGCTTCAGAATTATTTGGCAAATACTAATATGAATGTGGTACTTGTAAGTAAAACATGGGAGAGCGCAAACAAAACGTTTCGAATGACTTGCTATAGATTTGTGTTTAAACTCAGAGGCGACGAAAATTTTGACGTTGCTATACTGGCTAAAACCAGTGAACGACTGCACAATGTCTTTTTACCGAATCGAGAGAGATCTAAGTTAATTGTTCGAGTGTACAAGAAGAAAAAGTGATATATGAGAAGAATGAAGGGATAGATGAGAAACTGTGCGAGTGGGGTCCGGTTGAGTGACGTAAAAAAAGCGAAATGCTTATTTGAAGGAGATAAAGGTTAGAATGTTAGTTCATTACATAATCGAAACGAATATAAGAGATACATGTAACCGCATTTAAATTTATTAGTTAAATAAAATAAATTGGAAAATTTGGATTAATAGCAATTAATAGCAAATTCTATAGTGAAAATTAGGAAAATTTATTCTAATAATAGGGATTTTTTTTGTTTCTAAAATTTTTTGTATTTCGTCGTACGGTACCTGTCAAAATAGTTCCATGAATATCGACATAATTGATGTGAAATTAGAAAAAAAATTAAATTAGTTAAAGGAATAGTACAATTGTTTTTGGTTATTAGTTGTTTTATTCGATCGTATAGTTACGAAAAAAAAAATTAAATTAATAATTTAATTAGTTAATTTATTTTTAAAGAAAATTAAATAGAAAAAGAAAAATTACTTATATCTGTTTGTTTTGTCGTGATGCAATCGGAATTAGGTGCATTTTGTAGAATGTAGACCACGTTTCTTTTTATGGCCACAATAATTTTTTTGGTTTTAATTACTTATTTATGGTTTTTCAACTTGATTACGTTAAATTCATTTTACACTGTTGATAATGATTTAAAAATTGTGAATATTTCTTATGTAAAACTATGTCTAATTTAGTGATTAGCTGATTAGACCAATTTGAAGCGAATTTCAGAAAATAGAAGAAAAAATAAAACAAAATATGTATTCCTAGTATTGTTAGTTAATACTTTAAAACCAGTTTTGATTGTTTTAAACGAATATTGCAGTTTTTGTGATAAAAACAAAATAAATCCAAAATTAGTAAAACCAAAAATAAACCGAAAGTTACTTTTATTACATTTTTTTGTGATAACATAAAAATATGCCTACATAATATTGGTAAAGTTATTATAGTGATGCTCTTGCCCTTGCTCTAATTAAATTAGAAATAATTTGGGGTTTGTTATAAATTCAAATCTTAATAACAAATTCGTTACGAAACAAAGGGAAATGAAAAGCTGTATGTAACATATTGTCTCGTACCCCAGTTCCATGACGAATATTTAGTTTTACGCAAAATTCTACGCTACTTTTTGTTTTTGAATAATTTTATACTTATAAATAATATTTTAATAAAAAATGTGTCTCCGCTTTAAATTATAAATCTTTTTGTACGATTTAAAGAATAATATGACTGTCATCTATCAGTAATTGCAATTATTATATATTGTGTATTCGTTTGTTTTCAAAACAAAAAACATTTACATATAATAAATTTGAAGTTTAATATGAAGTACACAATACTTTATATATACAAAATATATTTAATTATTTAATTATATAATAATTTAAAAAGATATGTAACCATAGAGGGTATGTAAAAATTTATTAAAATTTAAATTTAATGTTCAAATGAAATCAATTTGTTTAAATAATTTTTTTTCGTTTTTTTAGGTTTATTTCAATTGACAGCCAAGATGTCTACAAGAAATTTTGCTGTAATGTACAAGAAATGGTGTTGTAATCGTAATTACTAAACATTTAAATCAAAATTACAAACAATGTATTTTTTTTATGTAACGATGTATTCTTTTGAAAAAAATAAAGAAAAATCATAAATTTTATTTTTGTTATTTTTGTCTCTCAAAAAGTGATATACATATTTCAACGTCCCATTTCTACTGATTTTTCGACTTTTCCCCACCAGGGGTCTTACTGAAGTTAGTTCTAGTTGATTTCAAAGATGGCGAAAATATTTGTTTTACTCAAGATTCACTCTATTCTAAATGGTATAGCGGTAGACAATTTGGACATTTCCTATACAAATCTAACGCTAATCTAACGCTAGATCAACCGCTATATCTAACGCTAGTCTAGCGTTAGAGAAATGGATGTGGGGTGCAGCAACAACTTTTTCATCAACACTAGCCTCTTAAAACTAACCTTACTAAATGCGGGCGTTCAAAATTATCTACAATTAGCAACTTTATCACCATCAACACAAATTCAACAACTGCATGTTTTTTTTGGGTGCAGCTATAATTTTAGATTACATTATTTAAATTACGAAGGTATGAGTAAAACATTCTAGATTTTCTAAATGTATTGGTGGTATTTGGATTGATGTGTGTGATGGTTTTGATTTCTTCGGCCTTTAGGGTCGTCAGAGTTTTTATTCCGTAATCATTTAATATTTTCATATTTTCTATTGCGTGGAGTCCTGTCTTTGTGCTGGACTGGAGCAATAACTTCTCGAATCCGCATGATTGAATCAAATTGGAATTAAACCTCACTAGGCACACAGTTTCTCCATTGGTTCTGATTGCTTTATCAGGACAAATGTTCATTACAGTGTTGGCGTGATTACGTTTTCGAAATGTTGCATAGAACGACTACACGGCAAAAAATGGCAAAAGTTCAATAGAGTGAGAGGAATGAAAGTAGGTGGAAGGAATGTTGTCTTGGAAAATCGTGAAAATAGGATTAAATTTATGAAAATGATGAGTGACGTGAATGTGGCCGTTTGAATGGAGTGGATTTATAAAGGATAACTCTAAATCTTCTACCCCAGAGACAAACAATGTGAATTATAGAATGATTCAGATATTGGGTACGGAAGCAAAATAAAATTTGTTTTATGTGCGCAATAAAGCATAAATGGAAAATGAAATAGCAGAACAATGGAAAGAAACTAGAGTGGTTCCAATACTTAAGAATTACAAAGATCGTGAATTGATCCTGAATTGTCTATGTGGTTCTGAGGAAATTAAGCCAAGGTCTAAAGGATTTTGATTTGCTGAAGAAACGGATTGAATGTATATATGAGTTTATTAGGGGAAAGAAAATAGCTATGATTGTGAAAACTTTTAGATTGAGTGAGGTGGTGAATTATGACTGCCCCAACGCAGTAAAATTCCAACTCAATCTTTATATACAGGCGGTACACCAGATCAGTGACAAGTGACAACAAATTAATCACCCTCCAGTTCGTTGTCGTTGCAAAAGATTGATCTCTAGATGAAGAGATTCAACGAGCACAGTATGGTAAACCAGGTTGTGCTGAAGTTGAAGAACTTAAATCTTAGGGTGAATGTGAGCAAATGTAATTATATGAAGTTTCGAATAGGAACACAGAGAGTGTTAGATATTAGAATTGAGAATAATAAAATTGGACATGTGAATAGTTAAATATTTGGGTATTTGGATTGATCGCCACATGAACTTTAGGAAACACATGAAGTTCATGGCCGATGAGTGTAAGAAAAGATTGAATGTCATAAAAAGAGTGAGCAAACCGAAATGGGAATCTCACCTTGGTGTAAGTTGTAACTAATATGCTACAAAAAGCTTTAGTTTCCATAAAAATTTCGTGATTTGATGAAAGTTGAGAATAAATATGTGAGAGTGATGATGGGGCGATAAATTCAACTCCAATCCACTGTAGTGAACTTGATCCCATCCCCATCTGTAGTGGACTTGATCAACATACTGCAGCTCAGTGGTCTTTCTGACTAACTATTTAGTTTCAGAACAGAGAGAATTTCTGCAGATTCACTGCGAGTAATGCTATGAGTAACTCATTATAAGGCTCTATTATAATAGTTTGTTACAGAGACTCTAAACGTGTGGTTGGATAGTTAGAACATATAAAGTGTCTAAAACTTTCAACTATTTAATTAATTCTGAATTCTAATCTCGCTTACCTGGCCATCAACAAATTGTACATTTCCCAATAACAAAACAGCAGCTAGCACTCTAACAACATCTAAAAATGGAATACCAAGTATACCTAAACATGCTTTCCAAGCTAAAAATCTGGCAGCATCTTCTTTATCATCTTGTCGTGTATCACCAGCTTGAAGGTATCGTAAGTTTGATGGCGAGTAACCTTCAAGATTCAATTTCATTCGTTCCTCACGATTTAAACCAGCAAGCATTTGATAAAATATATGATAATTTTTTTCATTTGTTAATGGTCGTATGACACGTGTCTGATCTAAAAAGTAACAATGAATTTTTGTTCGATATAGTGCACCATCAGTTACTTGAACTTCAATAAATTGACCCTAGAAATAAAATAAACACTAATATTGCTTGTAATAATACAAATATTCAAACTTACAATTCTACTAGATTCTGAATTTGTAGTTGTTTTTGCTGATCCGAGCGAACGTAATACAGTAAATGCAGCGGCTAAATGTTTAAATGCATCGGTTTCTGGACCCCCACCTGCAACAGCAAATAACTGCCGTAGCAATAACATAGAACAATGTGTTTTCCCGGAACCAGATGTTCCTGATAGTATAATTGCTTGTGGGTAACCAGTTTCGGCTTGTTGTCGTACAGCTTCCTGTACAATTCGTCGTAATTGAGGTGCTAATGGTAATGTTCGCGTTGATGATAATGTTAATGGATTCCCAACATCGTGGTATGGATTGACTGAAAGTAATATTGGTCCTACGTTTGTCTGGAAAATTAAAAAAAAAACAAATGGTTATATCATTAATATCGGAAGACATTGCATTACTGGTTTTCTATATTAATTCAGATTGAAATATTCAAGAATATATGTATAAGAAAAGAACAAAAGAATATACAAAAAACAAATAAAAAATTAAATTGTCGTGATGTCTCGTTTGCATTGTTGTTTTATGTAAGACAGTATCATAACCACATTTATTTTTTTGACTTTGGAAATTGTTTTTTTGGTTTAATTTTTTTAACAGAAAATCAGATAATATTTTTGGGTCCTCCGAGGACAGACAACGATGATGATGATAATGATAATTGTGAAGAAGATGATGGAAAGAATAAAAAACTAAAGAAAAGCAAAAGTCTGCTTTAGAGAATGACCTTCATAACGGAGACGTTCCAAATTCTTTTAAATCTTTTTGTTTTTATTGTTTTAATTGTTTTTTATTGTTAAATAAAATTGATCAGGCAACAATTTGGTATTGCATAGCATTGTAATCGGTTTAATTTATTTTTGTGTTCAACGTGCATTTTTTATAAACACATTGTTGGAGGTTTTTGTATTTTTTCATGTGGTTGATGGATTTTTTTGCTTTCGGTTTTAATTGTTTTTTTTTTCTTTCAATTTCTTAGGATCCTTTGCTGACATTACATAAATTTATCGATGACTAGAGAAATCAAATCATTCTAGCGAAGCGATTTTGAGATCATCTCGTGCAGCATCTTTATCAAACCATATACAAAAAACAGATTGATCTAAACTTGAACAATTTTGATTTATATATTGACTTTTTTATTAAAACCAAAAAAAATTAATTAAGTCAATCGGAAAATGGTACTAAAAACTTAAAAAATAAATTTAACAAAATTCTCTTTCCCTAAATTGAAATCACACATCAGATTAATATTAGGTGGATAGTTTATTAAGTAAGTCTCTCAACGCCATTTTTTATAACACACAAAAGTGGGTCGAGTAATTAATCCAAAAGGATAAAAGGATTACCACTTACCAGCAAAATAAATATTGAATGATATTGATTATTCTTCCCAATTTATTGTTTCTGAAAGTGTGGAGAAACATTTGTCAAATAAATCTACTGATCAAATAGTAATTTGATGTGTAAATTTAGCTTAGAAAAATTATTATGTCCTAAATAAATTTATGTTTTAGTTTTTTATGTTTAGTGCAATATAAATGTGTTAATTTTGTATTTGTTCTTTTCATTAAATATTTTGGCATCATTTTTTTGTAATTTGATATTCATAAATTTTTCATCCTTATATTTTACCTAACTAACTAAACTATAAAAAACTATAAAATTTAAAAACAAAAGATAACAAAAACGTTTTGCTCCAAAATTAAACTTTTAAACCTCTTCGAGAATAAAGGTTTAACATACGAGCGTAGCGAGTAAGACTAAGGACCTACAACAACTTACATTCTAAAGTGTTGATGGACGCAATTTGTTTTATGTTTTTTTAAAGAATTGGTAACTTAACAATAAGTTTTATATTCTAATAAATTAAAATATGATAAAGGTCCGAATTTTATGATAACATAATGGAAATAAAAATAATAAAAGGGTAAAACGCAAATACTTTGGAAAACATTGCACGAACAGAACTAAAATTGTTGTCAATAAATCACTTAGTGATATATTCCTTGATCATATGACTGCCTTCCTCAATGATTAAGACACAAACATTTAAGTCATATGATGGAATACCCCACCCCACCCCATCATATAGGAATACCCCACCACAAAGATTGACCGTTGATGATTTGTCTTGGTCCCTTTTTTATGTTGTTTTGGTAGTAGTTCTTGATGACCTTTCTTTTGGTAGGGTTATGCAAATTTTAGAATGTTTGTCTTGGTGTTTTTATTATTATATGTAATAATTTAATTTATATTATATTTGTTTTATAAACATTTTAACAAATACTTTACATAACAGCAGCCAAATTTTGTATCTGTGAAGCGTTGAAGTGTTAAACATTTCTTCATTTCTTTTCAATTAGATTTTACCGCTCGTTTTTTATCATTTTAACATTTTTGTATCTTCTGTATATTATTATAAATCTAATAGCAAGCGGTGAACTATCAAACGTCAAAAATAGTTAAAATTTAATTTTTATCTTTAACTTTCAAAACAAATTTAACAATATTTAAATATTTTTGAATAAACATTTTTATTCTCTTCCATTTATTAATATCAGCTTTATTTGTATGCTTTTTTCCATAATAATAGTTTCATAACAATACAATAAGTTTTCTAACTTATAGCGGATAGCCTAATGAACTTAACCTATTGTCTAATGAAAATTATCATTATTCAATTAGCATGATTCCAATTGGTCAAATTGTTTTGATTGTATTAAAATTATTTTCAAATTGCTCACAATAGTTTTGATACGTTTTGTCCAAAAATCAAATTTTAAATTAAATTTTCTTATTTATTTTAGTTGAATTTGGTTGTTTTTTGGGAATGGGATTTTTTATCATCAGGGTTTTTTTTAATCAGAAATTTAATTTGTCAATTAAAACAATAAAGATTTATTGTTTTAAGTGAAGAGAACCTTTCTATTTTATATAACACATAATTCTTTGTCAGAGAATAAACTAATGTAATCAATTCGTGTTTAATGTATTTTATTTTCTCCCAAAATAAAAATTCTCGCTCGTGTCTCGCTCGAATTTTAAACTTTTGCTTAAGGATAAACTAATGTGGAGTTCTTTCAGACCAAAAAAAGTGATGTACATCAAAAAAAATTGATGTAAATCAATTGGTCGTGTTCTTTCAGACCAAATTTTTGATGTTTTTTCTGATGTACATCAATTTTATGAAATTGAGATTTTTTGATAAATTCGTCTTCCAGCAAAAACTAATACAAACACACACGTATAAAAACAATAACAAACGTGACGCCATTTTTTGAATTTACTATTTGTGAATAGTTTTTTGTGATTATTAGGTGAATTTTATAAAATTAAACATAAATTCTGCGTAAAGTGAATAAATATTTTATGTTTACACAATTATTTTAATGTAAATTTAAATCGAAAATGTTTTGTTTTGTTACCAATACAACAATAATGAAAATCATGTGGTTTGTCCGTTCTTTCAGACAAGTTAAAAATTGATGTACATCAAAAACCTGAAAGAACTCCCCATTATACATTAAACACTGATTGGTTAAACTACTATAAAAAAAATATTGATTTGATTTTGAAATGTGATACATATACAAAAATCAAATTACTTTGATGTTTTTTTGTTGACATAATGTTAATAACAACAAAAGCAACAATTTCATTTTATCGCCAAACAAATTGTCGATGTTCACTTTCTAGTTTTAAAACTTCACTCATTTAGATGAGAAATCGTATTCTTGCGGTGAAGTGATGAAAAATTTATCACCACCTATTCCTATACACCACTAATTTTTAAAAATTTGATTTTAATTTGATGCATTTTCATGTTAAGAAATATATTTGTTTGTGTTGATGGTTTTGTGTTGTGTATCGCTGTTGATGTTACCTGTTACCTACTCGTTTGATGTAGGATGCCAACTCCATGTAGGCATCCTATATCAACACACAATATACAAAACATAAACAACTATATTCCTTAACATAAAAATGCATCAAAATAAATTTAAAATTATCGGTTATGTAAACTATTTTTTAAAATGTTTATAAAATAAATATATTATAAATTAAATTATTACATATAATAATAAAAAATACTAATACCAAAATACCAAATACCGCAACCAAAATTTTACATAGTTTTCAATTCTACCATCTTACTGCAAACATAAGAGCTATAGTTCTTCTAAACGAATAAAATAATAGCCAGGCATGGCACAGAATAGCCCCCCTCCCCCCAAATTTCATTGCATGGAGGGGTCAGTTTTTATTGTTTTGAAACATTTTTTTTTATCTACGGGTGTGACAACCCCGCGTACTCCAGTCCCTGCTATTGGCATAGAGTTAACGTGAGATATCACATACCACTGGCAATAGCAGTGAGATATCACTAACCAAGGTGAGATCTTAGGGGTGTTGGTGGATGAACTGTATTGAGTCAACGGTAGCACCCTGAATCTTAGCTGTGAAATAATACTTGATGATCAGACGCTATTGCCTTGAAGAAACGAGCCTTCATATAAGGGTCATTCTCCTGAAAAGGGGTAGTTTGAAAAAACAAATTTTTGAATTTTAAACATGAAATAAAAATCGTTATTATTATGTTTTCTATTAGATAATAACTTGCTGTATTAAGTCATACTATTGGCCCAGATCATATTTGAGAAATTTAAAGAAAAAAAAACTTTTAAATCTTTACTTGTCCACAGATGTGATGGTGGTAATAAACAACTACTACCATAGTGATAATAAACAACTATTATGTCTAAAGAAACCTGATTTTCGATCCGCCAAAGTGTACTGCTTGTACTTCCTCAGAATATTTGCAGTTATAATTCTGTGAAAAATCACAGTGTGTAAGGATTTCATTTTCCGACAAGCTTTTCTTAATTTTGCTTATAACATGATAATAATGTAAGTTAATTTAAGTTTTATCAACAAAAATCATTTATAAATATTAAAGATCACACTATTATTATTTGTGTCACGTCTGTTACTTAGCTGTCCCGACGGAGACATTGAATGTCCACGGACGTGATGTCCACGGATGTGATAAATTCATTACAAACATTCTGTGAATGATTACATTTTGGTTTTAGGAAGTTGTTCTTTGAAATGTATTATATATGTAATTCACTTTTACCATAACTACAATAAAAATTTAAATTTAGTAATTACTTACAGAATTATGATGTCCACGAATGTGACTCTATGATCTTGCCCTACTTAAAATTTTGATGTTCTATGGCAAATTGAACACTATTAGAACACTCAACCTGCTAACAAAAGTTCTCGAAAGCTAATATGGCTGACTGACAATTTATAAATCATAGATTTGGTTCTTGTAATGCCATCTATGACGAAATAGAAGAAATAAACATTTTGTCCACGGAAGTGACTGAAATTCTTGGGACATTCTAGTTTCTGCTGTAAAACTGATTTTGTTAATCTGTTCATGATAAAGGTTTGAGGTACAATAAGTAGACATATTTATTTATTTCATACAGTATATTTTTTATTTTCAATGTAATTATTATTTTGATTTTGAATCTTATTATTTTAAAACTTCAGTCTTGGGACAGTCCACGGACGTGATTTATCACGTTTCGAGATCATATTTTTCAATAAAAATAAAACTAAATTGCTTCTTTTATACTGTTGCTTAATTCTCTTAGAAACACGTTGCAATTTCCACTAGCATACACAGAATTTGTACAATTATTTACATAAAAAAAATTTCTTGGACATAAAATGTACCCTTTTTGGAGAATCACCCATAACTATATGTGTGGGCTTTAATCTTCAAGAAAGACGGTGCGTAACAAGATAAAGGAATATGCAACAGGCTGGGTTATTGGTAACTACATTTTTGTTTTGTATCATCAAATTTTTGTAAAAATTTGCTATTTACTTTTTAATTTACTTTTATTTTCTCTATTCTATCATAAAAAAATTGGTCAATGTCATATTTTGTCAGTGATAGGATTTTTTGTTTAGTTATCCATTCTTTAACAAAAAATATAAAAAACAAAACAAGAAAGATTTACGTCCATCAACACCTTTGAACGTATGTTGTTGTGGGACCTCGGTCTTAAAAGGTTTTTATGTGTTATTGTGACACATATTGTAATTCCTACTACACAACACATTTTATTAAAAAAAAGTCCGAGCGGCAGGTATATCTGCTAGAAATAGGTAGATGTTTTTGACAGTTTTAAGGCTCTAGACTCTTAACCTGTACCCGGATATAGCCAGTTGTCGAACTTATCCAAGAGATTGTTTAACGCAACACGCTCAGAAAAAATGTTTGGTCTAGGTCGAAAAATGCGACCGTGAGAGTGCCGCTAAATTCCGTTACACACCATTATATATATATATATATATATATATATATATATATATATATATATATATATATATATATATATATATATATATATATATATATATATATAATTTTTTTTTTTGTTTTTCCGTCTCCGCTTTACATATATAGTCGTTTGGCATCAAAATTTTTCCGAAATTCCGAGATGACGGACATTGCAATAGTAGATTTTTATATGAAATCTACCTAAAAAATGCCTTTAGCTAATTCCAAATACTTTAAACTAATAACATACTTAGATTAATGTACATTTGATCACATTTTTGTCTGTATTTGAAAAAAGATGAACATATGTGTCTTTGTGCCTCTTTGCGCCGTCAATCGTCAGCGTTGTAATTATTTTGTAAATTACTACATACATATGTGAAAACCATATTATCAAAAGGTTAAAGGCTTTTGATACAGGTCGTTCTACATTAAATTTATAAACACTGTATTATAAGTAACAATTTCTAGTTTGACCGTAGTAAAATAATTGTAAATTGTACTGAGTAAGAAAATAAAAAATAAAAACGGATTTTGAGTATAATAACAAATTGATTGTTTTGAAAATATTTACAAAGTGGTCCAGTTCAATGATCAGTAATCTGCCATAAAAGAGTTAAACTCTTCCATTGTTAATTTAGTAAAAAAACAATGACACACTGATAATAACAATTTCAACACAAATTAATCGTTGACATTTAAAAGAGTCACAAATTTCGCATCTAGATTTTAATTTTGACATGACACATTGTCTTAAGAAAATGTTTTTCTCTTGGTATCAATCAAAAATCCGCATCAACTTTATTTAAACATTAATTTTTCTGATATTATTTTATCTATTTATGGAGTCAGTTCATGTTGCTTATTATGAGCTCCTTCATTTAATTATATAATAACCAACCCAAGCACAGTAACCAGTATTTTTCTCTTCAATCTATAAAAATTTATTGTTTAATTAAAAATTCCCAAATCGGTACATTACATTTTTTTCTTTGATTTACAAAGAAACAAAAACTTTATAAAAGTAAAAAGTTTAAAAATATTTGTTTTGATAACCACTAATTTCATTGCTTTTGAGCACGCAAGATTTATGGAATTATTTATTATTAAAAATTATAATAATTATTTTATAAGAAAAAAAATTTTATATAATGAAAACTTTGTTAATTTTCTCATCCTTTCTCACTTTTTTCCTTGTGTCAATACCTGATTTTGTTCAAATTTAATGGAAAATTTCTGTTCTGTTATTTTGTTTGTTGGGAGTTTTAATGACTGTTTGTTGGCAATTTGAATTAACAATTATTCTTTAGATATTCACAATGAGGTAACATTAAATTTCCGGATAGAGTCCATTTTGTTACAAATACAATAACAATAAAAATTTTCCTTTCCATTTTTTAAACTTTATATTTTTTTATAAATTAGTTAGACAGGTTTAGCACACTAAATATGAAATATTCGTTATTCAAACATTCTTAACATTCCGAAGATTTCATGTCAACTAGCACTCGATGTCTTGTGCCACGCATGTAGCGGTGATAAATGCCAGGTTTTTGGTTATTTAAATTTTTTGTAACAGCTGCTTGTTTTGTTTTATATAGAGATGTAATAATTTATACTAAGCAAATTATTCAAAGCACATATTTAATAAACATAATATATGATCATAATCAAACCTAAATGATCATTAATTTTAAAATGATAACGTAAAACAGAGTAGAATTCAAAACTATTTTTTATAAGGTGTGAGAATGTAACATTCTCTACAAAATTTCTAAATCACCGTTATAACAACAACCGCACCTCTGCTTTTAATATCAAATAAAATATTTTGCCTGCTCATCTTGTCATGGAATCTTAATTGCATGACCCTTGACCATTGTTTATCTTACGTTACTAAAACCATAACGATCAAAATGATACAAAGAATTTTTGAATATGTATATTGTATATATATAAATTTAACAAGAAAATTGCGGTAGAATTTAAATACAAGTCTCATTTTTTATTATATAAAATTATTTTTATGGTCATTAGAGGTTATTAACAAATAATTTGTAAGAAAAGCCCTATAAAAGTTCACAGAAAGTTAAACAAGTGTCAACTTAAATTTTGTTTAAGCATTTTGTGTCGCACAGTTTACAGATTTTGTTAGATATTTATTTTGAAGTAGTTTAGAGTCATTTTAAATTTTGGTTTTGAGCTATGGATACTTGTTTTTTATTAGTTTTATCTGTGTTCCCTAAATTTGCTGAGTTCATGTAAATAACACAACGTGCGTTGTGCAAGAGCGCGTGATTCCAGATTTCCTTGAAAGGGGAAAGATTTTTGCGCGAAATTGTTGTAAGGAAAAAATAACGGAAGGAAATAATAATAAAATATGAAGGGGCTGAAATCATAAAGCTTCGGTCTGGATTAAGGATTTTGATATAGTTTTCGGCAAAAACTTTTATGAGGACATTGTTTTTTATAGTTCTAGGCAGAAAGATATTTATTAGAAAACTAACATGAAAAATCAATACGTTGCCCGAAAATTATAACAGATCATAAATTAAAATAATTTAGTGAAAAAATGATACAATCAGCAAACAACTCAAAAACCTCTCCATTTAGATTTTCAAGAAAATATTACAAAATCAAAAATTCATATTTCTTTCAAAATTCCAAAAATGTTTTAAAAAGTATTATAAAAACAAAAATTTAAACTTTTTTTCAAAATTCTAAAAATAACTCAAAAATTATAATAAAATCAAAAAATTGAAACTTTTTCAAAAATTCTTAAAATATCGCAAAAATTATTACAAAATCAAAAATACAAACTTTTTTCAAAATTAAAAAAATAATTTTAAAAATTAAAATAAAATCAAAAATTTAAACTTCTAAAAATATTTCAAAAATTATTACAAAATCAAAAATTGAAACTTTTTTCAAAATTCTAAAAATATTTCAAAAATTTGAAATTCAAAAAACTTTTTCAAAAATATCGCGAAAATGATTTTTTTTGTGCGTTATGTTCCATATAGGAACGTAGGCTTTCAACAAGTGTCCCCATTGTATTAATCTCATCAATTCACTCAGTTCAGTTCACATGGTTCAGATTCACTTGAAGACCTAATTTATAAACTATATTAGTTGACTATCGGTTAATTGAAAAACCGGTGTGTTGATGGTTGTTGATGTTTTTGCTTAAAACACTTTGACAAAATGGGTATTCGAACCCGGTTCTTCTAAGTTTGAAGTCCAGCATGCTATCACTCAACATACATCGAAAAAATGATTACAAAAACAAAAATTCAAACTTTTTTCAAAATTCCAAAAATTATAACAAAATCAAAAATTTCCATGTCCAATTTCATGTTCAATTGCATTTAATGTCATACAAATAATAAATATCCAAAAAATTGGGTAAAAACAAAATGAAAATCATTCTTTTGACACACTTCACAATATTTTTTTTGACAAACTTATATGCAATAATCTAGTTTTTGGTCCCACATACCAATCCCGACCATTAAGATTCCACATTCAATTGTAACATTCAATATCACTTAAAATGAACGTTTTTTAAGCAAAAAATATGCAAATTTCCTTGTTTTGACACACTTGACGATTTTTTTGACACATTTCCGGTACAGCTATTGAACACATCGTCCTTTCGGCTCTTACCATTAAGTATACCTATTTATAGAAACAAAATTTTTTGAAATCTCACCAGCAAGCCGCGGTTTTATTAAGGCTCGTTGACACTAAGATAGTTTACAATCGGCTAGTTGGCGACTTTAAAAGCGGGCGAGTTCGCTTATGAGATAGTGTCGATGACACCCAAAATGGTTTTCTTGCTCAAAAGTCAACTAGCTTACTTGGAAAATTATCTTACAAAGTTTGGTGATTCACACTAAAAAGTAAAATTTTACAATCATACTACTAGCAACTACGATTATATACTAGTTTACAAGCCAACAATCGCACAAGCCAGCGAACAAAGTAGCCCGGCTTTCAACTTTTTCATGAGATTGTTTACCATCTGCTAGTTGGATAGTGAACACTGTGCGAGTTTACAATCAGGTTGTAAACTCGCTGGATAGTAGATTGTAAACTATCTTAGTATCAACGAGGCTTTAGATTTCGTCGATTGTGACGGCCGCCAGACAGACAAACATTTTTGTTTGCTTTTTTAAAAATCAGTAGGTCGTAAAACTTCGAGAAATGCTAAAAAAGCGGGGATAAGAATTCCACTTTTTCTCAGGAATGTGATAAATGCTTAGGTCTGTCAGACCGGAGTAAAAAGGACAATGGCAAATATAACTAACTCGTCCAGTGTTCTGTGTATATAATATTCTACGAGAATAGTTCTACTCAAAAAAACAATTTTAGAAATAAATCAGAAACGGTGCCTTCGGAAATTACAAAAATATTGCTTTTGGACTGGAAATAATTCACCTTTCATATGACAAACTCCTCTCCCGCCCCCCTCGTCAAGGTCAACAATATTTTTTTTTCGAAATTTTACTCTCAAAACCAAATAACATTTAATTGTTGAGCTATAGTATTATTCAATCTTTACAACATTTTTTTGAACCGTGAATTTTTTAAAAGTTTTTCTGTTGTAATGTTCGAAATTAAGGGGGGGGGGGGGGGGTTTGACAGGAAAACATTTTCACATTTTTTAAAACAATTCGAAAATCATCAATTGATTATATTTTTACAATATATTTATGTTTATGATCATCTACCTGACCTGATTAGTGGTTTATTAATCACACAAACGTATACTTAGCTATGCTTTTTTTAAATGACAGAGTAAGCTACGAACGACTAAATTGTAGTTAAAATGTCAGAATTTATTTATTTTTCTTGAAAGTGACAGTTAATAAATAAATGTGAATAGGAGAAAATGTTACGTCTCTTCATTGGCGTAGTGTTGCTGTTGTCGCATTTTTTTTTCAAATTTAATTGAAAATGTCAATTGTGCTTTTGCATATTTCGCATATTTGCATATTTGCTTATTTTGAATATTTCGAAAAATCGAGAAACCTCTTAAGAGTGTCATAAAGACAAATTTTGTGAAAATTAAAGACACTTACTACTTACTGTACGCTTTATCATGTTGTTTTATTAAAAACATATCTGGACTAATATTTTGAAAACGTACATCGAAAAAAATCAACTATTTTAAAAAAAAATCTGAAATTTTGATATATTGTTGTGACAAGTTAGTGATTCCGAAACGAAAGCAGGATGTTACCGAAACGAGCGTAGCTAGTTCTACTTTGAATACTTTGTGTTAAGATGTGATATACTTTCAACATCTTAACACTAGAATAAGAATATTATAAATAAATATTTTTTTCTAGAAAAATCATAATTTAATGAATCAGTATCAATATTACAAACAAATACATTAAAAAATTAATTTATATATTTCTTTTTGGCTTTCAATTGCAATATTTCTGATTATCGGAAAAGGAATACATTTTGGCAATTATTTTATCGGGTGTAGTGTTATCCGGTAAAACCCAAGCAGAGTTTGCTGGACTTTGAAATACGGCCAAGCACTAGGCCATTAATGGTTAGCAGTACTTGGCTAATGTTATTTGGTCTGTACTAGAACCATTCATCGGCCGATCTATGATTTACAGAATAGAGCCAGTATATAGTTACCCTTGAATTGTCAAGCATTGGTTCATGTAAAAGACTTGGCTATTTTCGTTGGACCAGTGCTGGAACAAGCAATTGAAATTAGTAGAACAATGCCTGGCCTTAAAGATGTTACAAGAACCAAGAAATCAAAACGGTTGGTGTCATGGGCTCTCAACAGAACATCAAATGTTCTTGGAAGAAAACCCTGATGTCCGAATCAGCTTTTCAAAATTCACCTCAACATTACGACAGAAGAAATCTATTTTAACTGGACCTACTGGAACACACAATGTCTGTATATGCATGATACATATCGTAGAGCTTACAAAGAAACAATTTTGAACTCTCTTTAATGTTACGAAGTAATAGATCATGGACAATGGTTAATGCAAAATAGATATTCATTAGAACCTTTGGAAAGGTGAATTTGTAGAAGATTTAATACACAAATCGGTCAACATATTAAACATTCATGATTTCATCGAAGGCTGCAATCAAAGTTTCTTAAAGAAACAAAACTAAAACTACGTCTCGGCGAATACGTCGTTATTATGGATTTTTCAGAAAACTATTCAATGATAACCCAGAATGAGATACAAGCTGCACAATTCAATAAAGTTCAAGCTACAATCCACTCAATCGTACTTTATTACAAAACATGTAATGATAAACTAGAGGTCTTATTTTTTGTCATTATATGTGATCATCTAATGCATAGCATAGTTGCAGTTCATAAATACCAGGGAAGGTGTATTGAATTCATTGAAAAACATCAAGAAGTAAATCCAATCCAATCCATTAAAAAAAAATTAGATTTTACGGATGGTTCCGCAGCTCAATATAAAAATAAGTAGAATTTTATAAATCTCTGCAAACATATTGGTGATTTCAAAATACCTGCGGAATGGCATTTCTTTGCACCTGCCCTTGGAAAGGGTCCATCCGATAGTATTGGAGGATTACTTAAAAGAGAAGCCTGGAGTGAATCGCTTAGAGGAAAAAAAATATTAACAGCAAGGAAATTATTTAAATGGGCGGAAATTTGGTCGAAAAAATCAAACACGTTATGAAATTTTCATATGTGTCTTTCGGACATTAAAGCAATTAGTGGAACTCAAGGATTTCAATGTCTTTTACCGGATAAAACTACCGGATAAATTAATTACCAAACGTTTTCCGATAATAAGAAATATTTTAATTTAAAGGCATAAAAAAATATATAAATCAATTTTTAATGTATTTGTTTATAATCTTAATATGGTTTCATTAAATTATGATTGTTCTATGAAATAAAAAAATCCATATGGAATCTCTCACTTTTTTTACAATTTCATAGGTGCGTGAGTTTAATTTAAAATTTTTGAAAAACAAAACAAAAAGGACAATTTTTGAGATATGAGCTTTGAAGTAAACCAAGGTTTAACGCGCCGCCTAGCGGAAAAGAGAAAAATCATTAATTTCCAACTTACACAATTCGATTACTCAACTATTTGTCTTTTTACTTGAAAAATATACGTACATCGCATGAAATTTGTAGGATCTCTTAGCAAAACATTGAACATCATAACAAAACATCGTGAAAAAGCCTTAAAATTCACACGCGCATTCTCCGGGTCCGCCCCGGGTGTCACCCGTTTTGGGGTGACACCCGACCGTAAAGAATTTACACAAAGCATCACAATGTTTTCAACGATAAACCACTTAGAAACCATTTTAACCAGGTTATCCATATAATTTAAATTTATAAATTGTGATTACTTATAAATGTGTCCTATAAATGTGTTCTATTAGTTCAAAAAGAATCTATTCTACTTTTTCAAATTTTTGAGTTATTACGTGAAATAAAATTTTAACACAATTAATCGAATCAACATGTTGAGCATTGAATACCATCACCACAATTACTCAATAGCTTTGAATATTCCTATAGATACCATATTGACTTTTTTTACGGTATATTATTTAGTTTGCAAGAATGATTCTTTAGCATTTTGTGTAGGAAATGTGGTTTACGTCGATAATGTGGCACCCTGTGTCGATAGGGTGGCACCCTTGAGTTCTGTTCTATTCCAAAATTATGTCTCTATTCCAAAATTATTTCTAAAATATCAGCTTATATTTACTACCTAGTATATTTTTTACATTTCAAATAAATTAATTGCAAACACCTAAGGAAACTAATAAACAATCAAATCATCGTGTTTGTAAATGATCTCAAAATAATTTTTTTTCCTTTATCTTGAAACTCAATGAATAAATTGGAATAGATCGTTTTTCAATGGACACAAAAATAATTACTGTGGAATAAAATGGCAGTTATTCAATTACTGCAGTTTTGCAAATTTTTATAGATAGATACATACTCATACTGTTTGTTTTCAGTTTTATTTGAATTAAATGAAAGTATATAATTTAAAATTACATTTTGTTTGGTTTTAAATCCCTTGTAAATTTCAAACTCATCAACTGATGCTTTTAGAGATCCTTGGCTACATAAATGTAAAGTCTTCAAATTTTTTTAAAAGTGGTGAAGCTATTGTTATTAACTATGTAAATGGTTTGCAAAAATAGACTATAAATTTTGTTTATTTTTCGTTTTAGGAAGGTATTCCTTAAATCAGTCTTTAAAACATTTTCCGGTTTTCTCGATGTAAAATATTTCACAAAAATCACATCTAATTTTGTAAATTATTGGGCATGATTCTAATCGGATATTTAATTTTGGTTTCAATTCTTTATATAAAATATCTTTTAGGATTTTATACTTTTTTTTAAATAGTTCCTTATAATATTAGGCATATGATTTGTATATTCCATTTTATCAAATATTATTTAATATAAGTTGTTACAAGGAAATTTAAATAAATTCATTTTTTTGGAGGTGTAGTCGTTAACACAGTGTACTTATTATGAACTAGACTTATATGTATCCTACAAATATATTTAGAATTAATGCTTTGCTGATACCTACTATAATTAAAAATATTTTTTTAGATTTCGTTTAGCAAATACCCCAAAAAATAAATATGCTACGAGGAGTTCATACTTCTTAAAGAAAAAGTGGGTTCCAGCAAAGAAAGACCAAACAGGCTAAAATAGATGCAGTTCAGAGCATATCTGGATCCATCTATAAATGTGTTACAAAACCCGATGATATCCAAGGTTCATCAAAAGAAACTGATGAAACTTGATGCAACGAATGTTTCAGAGAATATTGGCTCATCTTCGGAAAGCATCAGCGACAATACAGAATTAATAATGATAACTATGATGAAGACGAGTTAGAAAGAAATACTGAAAATGACAGTGATAATGCTGCTAATGCTTCTACTATCGAAGACAGCATTTGCATGGGTGAATCACTTCAGGACTTAAGAGATGTATCACATTGGAATATACTCGTCTCTGATAATGTTCGCATTGAAATCATAAAAAAAGGAAGTGAACATTTTCAAAATAGAGAAGGGTCGTTTACTACTGTATCTAGACACGGGTTGGACATAAAAGGTGATGTTCGCCATCTTTCTAAAGAATGGCATTATAAAGTCATGCTTTATAGTAAAAAAATTCTGAGGTCATGGATGGTTTATTCTCCTTTAAAGAATAACCTGTACTGCTTCTGCCTTCGTATATTAGCTGTCACCAATAGTAAAAATACAAAATCTGCGACTGGATTTCAGAAGTGATAGTAACTAAATCCCAAAGTAACCGACCATGAAACTTCAAATGAGCATCTGGAGAATTTTTAAAAGTGGCAAACTTTGGAAATGAGGTTAAAATTTATAAAACGATAGGAAACGCAGCTTTGCAATTAATATATAATAAAAAACAGAAGTGGAAACATCTTTTATCCAGTTTATTGGATATAACTTTGTTTTTATCTAAACAAAACCTAGCACTTCGTTGACATGATGAAGGACAAAGTTCTTCAAATAAAGGCAATTTTTTAGAACTAGTCAATCTATTGTCAAAGTATGATGTAGTGTTAAAAGAACACATTTTGAATTTGGTGCATGGTAATTCACCAAAAGTATCCTATTTGTCACCAGATATACAAAATGAGTCCATAAATGTTTTAGCGAACCACGTAAAGTTTAAGCTTGTCAACGAAATTAAATCGGTTAAATATTTTGGAATTATGTTTGATAGCACACCTGACATTTCACATATTGATCAAATATCAGAAGTGATTCTTTATGTGTAAATTGATGGTAGAAAAGTGGAAATCAAGGAAGTATTCCTTGGATTTTTTCCTTTACATGGAAAAAGCAGCTGATTTAAGCAATGAAATTCAAACACTGAAAAAAATTGAAGTAATGACAACCTCATCTCGAAGTTGGCAGTTTATTATTCATGCAAAGAAAAGATATTTACAAACAATTTCACCGTGATTGGGACAACTACATAGTACTCAGTAACATTGTCCTGACAACAGGATGAGGTTTATTTAAAAGATAAAGTGTTATATCCAATATAACAGTAGTTCAATAAAGTTAATAACTATTTCCATGAAACAGTAGATTCTTGTATGAGCTTAGAATGAAGGCAATTCTTCACGAGGATGAAGTTTCCCGAAACGAGCGTAGCGAGTGGAAGGAATCATCCGAGTGAAGAATTGCCATCATCCTAAGCGAATACAAGATGATATTTTATCCACGACTGTAAAATATTTCGTTTAATTTCCAGTTTTCATGCAAAAATTTGTATCGCCATATTGAAATAAATACATCAAAGATAGCGAAAAACAAAACAAGTTTATTGTTTAATTTGTTAGAGAATTTGTTGTTTAATTTGTTAAAGAATTTTAATCAAATTCACTGGTTGTGGAATGAATACAATTACATAAGCATATAATCTTTACTAGTAGTGGATAAACATATTTTTTTGCCCTCATATCATGAATTTTTCATTTTAAAATTTAAGTATTTGAGATTAATTGAACTATATTTTATTTTCACATAAATATTTCATGTGATTGCCGGCTTATAATTGTACAGTTGTTGAATCAATCTCGTAGTTCGATTCGCCATATCTGGCCGCACGGAGAGGTTTAGACAACTGCATTACGATTGGAAATAGGTCATGTTTTTTTCAGTGTAAAAATCTTGAAAATGACGGTATAGATATTATGAATTGTCGTTCCCAAGGTTATGATAATGCATCTGTTATGACTTATGAGTAGTATACATGGAGGAGTGCAAGCTATTATTAAACCAAAAAATAACAAAGCAATTTTTGTGGGCTGCATAGATCATTCAATTAATTTATGTGGCCAACACTCATTATCCATGCCATGCAGCATGTGATTTTACGTTTCTTTGCTATCTTTTGTTTTGGAATGATATTCTAAGGGAAATAATATCTGGGCTCAGATTGGATTGGATCGGAAGGAAGAGCTTGAATATTGATCAATTAGTTACAAAAATAGAGTCAATTTGAAACGAAGTCAGTCACATTGGAGGAAAAGCAATAATTCTTGCTGCGAAAAAATCGGACGACTATGACATTCCAATGGAAAGCCGAATTCGTCGTAAAAACGTAAAAAACCAATGGCTGGTGAGTTTGCCTGATGTTTGCCCTGATGTTGGACTGATACTGAGAACTAGACTTAAGTCAGTTCAAGATTTAGCTTCATTGTTTGAGGTTGTGCAGACAAACACTTAGCTTTTGGTGAACAGTAAAGAGTTGAAATTATCTGTCAAAATTTGCCAGTTTTTATGATGAGGTATCGGCAACAGAACTCCTCATAGAGATACCAAGGTTGACGAGGCATTTAAAAGCGGCCAATGTTACAGTTTCTAACTGAGTGTACCTAGACTTTTTGAAATTAATCGTAGAATGGGATTTTTCAGAATTTCTTCCGAATCTTACGGTCACACTAAAGTTATTTATGACTATTTGCGTATTAGTGGTTTCGTGTGAGAGGAGTTTCAGCAAATTAAAATTAAGTAAAAATTACTTGCGGCCAACAATGACCCAATGTAGCTTATTAATAATAATGCTCATTTGTATTAATTAAAAAAAATTATAAATTACGTTTATCGGCTTTTTATGATTATTGACAGTTTTTATTTTTGGGGTGACACCACAATATCCGCCCCTGGTGCCACCCATGCTAGCTACGCCACTGCTTACGCCTAAACCAACAAAAATTCAAATTAAAAAAAACGGAGGAAGAGAAAAAAAGGAAGTAATTTACGATTCTTACGGTTATTTCTTTTGTTTTTCTGTTTTGATTTTTGTTTATATTTAATTTTCAAAATTAGTAAAAATTCGTTGGTTGAAGCCTAATTACTTTTATAAAATACATTTAAATAATACATTTATAAAATTTATTTTTACGTTTCTATATCTGTAGGTGGGAGGTAAACTACACCAAGTCACATTTTTAAAATTTTACAGGAAAGCCAAAAAACTGTTTGAAAATGGACTATTTACTATGGACTTGGACTATTTAAAATTGTTCTATATCGAAAACTACACTAGTTAGGACTCAGTGCTCTTAACCTCTCGGTAGAGAACAAAATCCTGATTCTAACAGTATAAAAAAACGTATTTTGAAAAAATTGGACTTGGTGTAGTTTACCTCCCACCTACAGATATATATTTATATCATCTTCAGAAAAAATGGTACAAACTACAAAAATAAATACAAATGAAAAAATCTTAAAAACAATAAAAAAAACAATTAAAAAAAAGCAAAAACAAGTTTTTAAAAAAAATTATTAAATCTAACATAAAACAATCAAAAAATAATAATACATACAAAAGAAAATAAAAAGCTAACGAAAATATGTTCAAAAAATTTTTCGATTTCAAAAAATTTCTGTTACTAAGTTAAGAAAAACGATATTTGAATACAGTTAATTAAAATTTAAATTCAAAAATTAATTTATTATATAATTATAACTATTTCCTAAATATGCCGAATCATTTTGAATATTTAGAAGATTTGAATGAGATAGTTACAAACAAAAATAAACGAATATGTAAAAAATGTATTTGAGCAAAAAAGTTTAAAAAATTTATTTTGCAAAATAGGACCTCCAAACATCGCCAATTTTAAAAAATCTTGTTTTTTAGGCTAGAGCTTCAAATGTTAATTTTTAATTATTAAAAAATTATATTAACAGCTTATGGGTGGTAAATTTAAAGGTTATAATGTGTACTTTAAAATGGCGTAGCTTATTTTGCGGGAATTAATATATTCTAGGCCGATTTTCAAAGAAAAAGTTAAAAAAAATTCCAAATTCTGAAAATTCGACCACAAAGAAAGTGTTGTACTTAAATAACAAAATTTTTTTTAATCACTTTAAACAAATAGGTGGTTAGGCCAATAGAATAACGGAAAAAGATATGGCTTACGTGTTGTTGTTCGTAACAGGTCAGAAATTTTTTTAATCTCTGGGGTAGGATACTCACATAATGGACATGCCGAGTCCACTCGCCCGGCACCTGGGAACTGGAGTTATGCAACTAAGTGTGCTTGAAATTTTTTTTTGCTTCCTTGTAAGCGATATAACTCGTAAATGGTGCACTTTAGGATACTGGTGCAATGGAACTTTTTTGTTCCTTAAATGTTTTTCTATAACTTAAAATAAAAAAAAAAAACAAAAATAATTTGTTTTGTAACAATTTTTTGCGAAAAAATGTCTAAAAAACGATATTTTTCAATTGAATTTAGTTATTTGCAAATAATTGTTTATAACATAATTGACCCCTTTATCTTTTAGCAGAAACCTCAACGAAAAAAGTAAGTTTCAGAACGTTTCATTCGGCTTGACAGTTTTTGCACAATTCCATTTTGCACTTAATGCCCCTAAAAAAGTTGTTAACTTTGGGCAGGCCGCAAGGTCTGAGTTTTCATCCGATTGCAATCTGTTTGACGGGGATTGAAAGGGTGTAGTGTCAGCTTTAAATAGCATTTGTGTTGCCTATACCCATATTCAAAATTAGCAACAATTACAGTGGTTTGAAAAAACTGCGAAAATTCTTTAGTTGCAAAATTAAATTTCTCAACGAATTTTCTACTTAACGAGATGCGGTTTTAAAATTTGAAAAGTGCTTAGAAAACCGAAGATTTAAAAAGAAACCACTCTAACATGATTTGGACCGAGTTATGGCCCAATATGTTTTTGAAACCGCGATTGTTACATTGATTTTGTATGCCATATGTCGACAGGAACTGAGAATTTCCCTCCAAAATGATACTGTTATGCTCACAAGATGCTGGGTCTGTGCCTACCCAACACGCGATTGATTACTCTGACTCCTTCTAGTAATGTACTCTATGAAAAAATAAAACGTACTGTATAGTATACGTAAAACGTACGTAGCAAAACGATGTATAATTGAGTATTATTGTAATGACAAATAAATTTAATGAAAAAGTAATGAGCTACTTATGTGTAATCATGTCCCAAATCATGTTAGAGAGGTCTATTTTCTAAAATCTGAGGTTTTCTAAGCACTTTGCAAATTTTAAAAACGCATCTCGTTAAGTTGAAAATCCGTTGAGAAATTTAATTTTGCAACTAAGGAATTTTCGCGTTTTTTTGAACCACTGTAATTGTTGTTAATATTGAATATGGGTTTAGGCAACACAAATGCTATTTAAAGCTGACACTACACCCTTTCAATTCCCGTCAAGCAGATTGCGATCGGATGAAAATTCAGACCTTGCGGCCTGCCCAAAGTTAATAACTTTTTTAGGGGCATTAAGTGCAAAATGGAATTGCGCAAAAACTATCAGGCCGAATGAAACGTTCTAAAACTTACTTTTTTCGTTGAGGTTTCTGCTACAAGATAAAGGAGTCAATTATGTTATAAACAATTATTTGCAAATAACTAAATTCAATTAAAAAATATCGATTTTTAGGCATTTTTTCGCAATTTTTCGCAAAAATTTGCAACAAAACAAATTATTTTCGTTTTTTTTTTTATTTTAAGTTATAGAAAAACATTTAAGGAACAAAAAAGTTCCATTGCACCAGTATCCTAAAGTGCACCATTTACGAGTTATATTGCTTACAAGGAAGTAAAAAAAATTTCAAGCACACTTTGTTGTATAACTCCAGTCCCCAGGTGCCGGGTGAGTGGACTCGGCATGTGCATTATGTGAGTACGCTACCCCAGAGATTAAAAAAATTTCTGACCTGTTACCGACAACAACACGTACAATCCGTAATTCTATTGGCCTAGGTAGCTTGGATACTTATTGTCAAAACTCAAAATACTACTTCACTTTTATTGTTTTTCATTTTTTTCATTCACGAACTAAAAACGTTAAAAATATCGATTTTTTTGAAAACATTTGTTTAAACGTTTATTATAAATCAACCGTGCACGCGACTGTAATATACGTGACTGTAAGTGTAACGCCTCCTCGAAAAAGTACGTAAGATATACGGCATGTTGCTGCGTAGTTGCACGTGGTGCAGAGTAATATTCGGTTCTCTATCAGTCATTGCTTGAAAAATATTATTTACGTAATATTATTAATAATTGTTAATCATAATCATATTGAATCATCATTCAATAATGTAATTATAGTAGTACTTTTTTACCAGCGAACGTGAAAATTTGTTGTTGTGCGCATATTCATATGCGCATGTGCGAATATTCAGTGTCTCAGATTAAAATATAAAAAAAAACTGTTGGGGTCCCATTGAAATGGACAAAAAAAACGCATTAAATTAATAAATTACTATTGAAATTAAACCAGTTATGACAGAAAACCAAAAACTAGTAAAAATATTAATGATTTTGTGTTGAGGCAATATAACAAAATTTTAATAATTAAAAATAATTATAGTAAAAATAACGACGCCTATGTAAACAAATGTCACAATAAACAAATGGTACGAACTAGGTGTAGAAATTTTACGAATGTAATGGTTTTCAAAACAAATTTATCCCAAAATAAATAATACATCTCTGTTTTACTTTTTGTCTTATCTTTTATCTCTTGCTGCGTGCTATCTGTCAAAAATTCATTGGTAAAAAATTCTACTATACTCCTCATAATTTTTATTCTGAACAGCTTGTTCGTAGATACGTAAGTACTTATTAATTCAATAATATTACTGCAAACTAATAGCAAACGCAGATGTTTATTGATAATAACGTACATGATACTTTATTATAAAGAAAAACTCGTAACACATAGATGTCAATTGTTAATCAATCAGGGGCGCACACAGAATAAGTTTTAAGGGAGGGGTCCAACAAATTTTTTTTTTAATAAAAAGTGCTGTGTAGGAATTACAACAACACACATAGATACCTTTTAAGACCTAGGTCTTACAATAACATGCTTGTTGAGGTATTGATGAACGTTTTTTAAACCTTTGTGGATTGTACGCCTCCGGGACTGTTGATTCGGACTAAGCATTTCATTTGTACGATGTAGATCGGTGTCTTTCGATCGGTTGTTGATCTTTGGTTTTAAAAAACGTATTGGCTGTCAGATTTGTCTTCCATAAATTTTTATATGTGTACATCAGTGATGCTAGACTTTAAAAAATAAATTTCCCGTTGCCGGACCATAACTGCCCGATTTTTACCGTTCTTTAAGGAAAAACTTTGTAACGCTCAAATAATAATTATCTTTAAATGATGAAATTGAAATCATTTTTCCATTCATTTGTGTTGTATCGTTATTTTCATTAAATTTCATTGATGTTTTTTTTTCTCTCATTATTTAAATTTAAATTGTATTTAAATTAACGTTAGATTTTTTTTATGTTAAAACAAAAATTTTGATTATTGTATTGTATTTAAACAGCTGATTCTTTATATTTATTAAAAATATGGTTTTTTTTAAACGATTTTTTTTGTCGTTAATTTAGTTAAATGATTTTTGTTGTTAAATTTAGATTTAAGTTATAAAACAAGAAATTACTAAACGAAGATCAATTATCACAATTTGAAAACTCTGAAGTCTATCTGAAGGATAAAAACACTTGCCAATAAATCAGTTCGACAACTTTTATGCAGTTAAAAAAAACCTACAATATCAAAAATCCTATAATATCATAAAATAATTGGAAAAAATCAATAGATGGTGCTATAAATAGGTTTATTTAAGCTAGACGTCTTTTTTGAATGCTGAAACCTCAACCAACACTCCAGTTTTGATATATACCTACTGTGTTTCTAAACACGAGGAATAAATGCTCTTATTATGTTATGGCATTTGATTATGCTTATTAAGACTACCTGTCTGTATGCCATAAACATCTGGTAAAAACATCTGCTCTAACAATTTGGAGAGAAATGCAAATTAGTCCAAAGTACTAAGATAAGGGCAGCCAACATATTTTTGAAGTGAAAACTTCTTTAGCCGCGTTGTAAAATGTTATATGGACTAAAATCTATATATTCGCGTTACCAATTTTTAAATCAGCAAAATATTTTTAAATATGAAACACATCCATCATTTCTTAACGTTTGAAATTGCGCTGTGGATAACGCGCTCGACTGATGTTCTGTAGATCGTGAGTTCAAGTCCTGGTCTGGTATATTTTTTTATTGTTTTTTTTAATTTTTATTAAATACCATTAAAATTATTATTTTTTATTCATGAATTCATTAAAATAATAAAAAATTCTTTTTACGGATTTTAAAAAATTGATCTATAATGCAGTTTTTTAAAGTTATATTGCTACTGTCTTTTGCAATTTGCATTCTAGTCATCATGCTAAATAAATATTGAACGTAGGAAAGATAGTATAACCTGAAACAATTACATTTGTATATCAAAATTGTTGGTTTGAAATTGTATGCAATATATGTTTCTAAAATTAAGTGAAAACTTAATACTTGTAACTTGATACTTGATAACATCGATTATATCGATTTAAAGCTCACAATTTCGAGACGGAAATCGCATAAATTCTATATAAAGAAGCATAGCTTATGTATGATTAAACATGGACGGCAATCATGATAAATAAACTAATTAAAAATGTTGACACTTAGCCGATAGTGATTTGCAAACGGCAACAATGCGCATTAATACCAATTAATTTACTTAGCTTTCCGCAGGAAGATTTGTAAAATTTAAAATTGTTGATCTATGGGTGTGACAACCACGCCTACTTTAGTCCCTGCTATTGGCATATGAGTTATCTTGTGATATCGTATACCACTGGCAATAGCAGTGCAACCTCATTAGCCAAAGTGATATCTTAGGGGTGCTGGCGGATGAAGTATTTTCAATCAACGATACCATCCCTTACTCTAAGTTATGGAATATTCTTTGATGATACGCTATTTGTTTTAAAATAAAATGTGTTTGGTAGTAGAAATTACAAGGTATGTCACAACAATACATAAAAAACTTTTAAGAACAAGGTCCCACAACAATTCATGCTTGTTGGGTGTGATAGACGGTGTTGATAGACGCAAATTTTTCTATGATATGTTTTGATTATTTTAAATATCAAAATGTATATAATAGTTGCTTGGAATGCTGATAGGAGTGAAACCCAGAATAATTTTAATGATTTTAGTTTAAACATTCTGAAATTTTAATTTGCAATGCTACAATAATTGGAAGACAGACAAAAAACACAGCTATTTCACAGATTTAAGTTTTCACTTCTGTCGGCAGTCCTTAACACTGCCTTCTTTTTTTTTTTAGTACATACGTAGAAAGACTTGGGGAAAAGACAGCAGGGGAAAATGATAGTATATAAGAACGAGAAATTTAATATTCGATCTATTGTGTTTTGGCACGGATAAAGCAATCATCATTGTGTTTGACACGGATCAGGAGTCAAGACTTCATCATTGTGTTTTTTGACTTGGATCAAAGAAGTCTTGTCGGTTTTGGCATTGGTTTGCTGTAATCAGAATTTTGATCGAGGTATCCAGCTGTTATTTAAAGGAACCATTTCTGGGATATTTTGGAAGAACAAACGCCACCATAGATTTAGGTATTCCTAAATTATTTATTTATTTAATTATTTTTGTTTTCTTTGTGATAGTCACTATAAAATTAAATAATAATTTTTGTATAAAAAAAAATTTAAAAAGAAGATTGTTTAGTAGTGTTTTAAAATAAATTGTGAATTGATAATGTAATTGTTTTTGTTTTTTCTTAATCGTCAAATTAGTGTTTTGTGTTTGTTTGATGAGGAAGTTAAAAAAAAAATTAATGAGAGTTATTTTGTGCAACATTTTAATTGAAGGCCCGTCCCACAACTACAAAAATAATATAGCGCTGCGGGAAAGGTATCGTTATAACTTCCCATCAAGCTTTCAATTAAAAAAATATACATATATATAAATTCAATTGTTTATATGGAAAAACTTCAAAAACCACCACTATAACAATATTTGTTTCAATTCTTCATACACCTTGTGTGTATAATAAGATAGTATTTCTATGAAATAGAGTATTAAATCTATCAAAATTGCGAAAGACGTTGTTTAAAAGAAGTAAATATGCCTTGATTTCAAGGTTTGCAAAAAATTTTAAAATTGCAATACCACTTTTTCGCTACGTATGATCGAAATAATGATACAAAACATCCAAATTTTTTAATATGTTCAAAATGCATCGATGCATAGAGAGGAGTCATCTTGTAGTTGCAGGTGATTTTATTTTTCGTGTCGTAGTGTGAAAATATTCCTGAAACTCAGAAATATGTTATTGCTTTTGGGATTTTCGAAACGTTTGTTTCTATTTCTTTAAGAAATATCAGAACATCAACATCTGAAGGCTGAAATTTCAATACTATAAATGCGATGAATGGCAGATTCATTTAAACAAAGTTTTTGAGTAATCAACATCTTTCTGGAAGCATAGTAAAAAAATAGTTGTTGCGATCATTTTGAATAAGTTTAAAATTTAAAACGCTTCTACAATTAACTGTGAAAAAGCCCGCACTTGCTAAGTGTTTGCCCGCTTTCCTGTTTCAAATGAAATATCCCATAATCGGAAAAAATCACCCGATCTGGCATTACTGCTGTGTAATAATATAATGCTCATATATTTTAGATAGAACTGAGAGCAAGGGTATTGCCGTCTATAATTTGAAATATCACATTTTGTTTCGTTTTGGGAATGGGCTGGAAATTGGCTAACTTCCAGCACGAAAGAGAAATATCAGATCTATAGGATTTGTATAAAATTTTGGTAAGAGAAGGTGCAAGTTCTTTTGAAAATGTTGCTAGAATAATAGGAGGAATGATGTTCAGACCGGAGACTTTGCTGTTAGTTAGCCCCCTCAAGATTTTTTTGACAATTTTGAGTTTGAAATAAAGATCTTTCATATTAACTCCTGAAGATTGGATTTTGGTTTTTCTTTAGGAGTCTCTAAAACAGTCGAGATCACAGCAAAGCGTTCCGCAAACAACGTGGTTTTTCTCGCTGGGTCAGTGACGATTAAATCATCATCAATAATAGGAAAAACAGAATTGGTACCAGACTTTAAAGAATTAATGGCACTGTAAAAACTTTTGTCAGAAATGGACATGGTAGAAAGTTTTCGCTTTCGCTCTGTCAATTTCTGTTTTTTTCGTTTTCGTTTATCTGGTTTAATATACTATTGGGCTGTATAGATATTAGGACTTAAATCGTTAAGGGATTTTTGTTATGGAACCAAATATTAAATAATCTTTGTTTGTTTCTAAGGGCCAATTTGGCTGGAAAACTAATATTTTTTTGGGGGTTTTATTATTGAGAAGGGAACGAATTTATTGATACTAGAACATTTTAGTCAAATAAAATTTATACTATAGATATTATTATTATATTATTATTTTATTTTTATTTTTATTTTCACTCGGATATAATGGCCAAACAACCTACCAGAGCTTCTGACATTCCTGGTCAAATTAGTAAATTGCTTTATTTGTTTTTGATAAATGATCTTTCATTGGCACAATTTAAAGTATCAGAACCTTTAGGTGGTTCAGACCATAATTTGATTTCCACTCATTTAAAGTTACAAGTTCCTAAACAGTTTCAATCTAAGCCTAGTCTTATTTGGGTTGCAGATTGGCAGGGGCTTAGATATATATGTTTAGTTCAAACATTTCTGCTTCTAATTTTTCAGAAATAATAGACGTGGGTATGCGCAGGTTTATTCCGATAGATGGTTCTGAAGGCTGGTCTTTAGGTTTCGGGCAAATGTGAAGAAGCAATAAAATTTAAAATAAATACTCTTTAAAAAATGGCCAGTATACAGCCAATTCCAAAAAAGTTGTTAACACGAATTCAACAAATTACAAACCCATATTAATCTTTTCGGTTGTTGCTAAAATATTTGAGAAGTTCATTGATTTTAATATTATGAGCTTCTTAAGTCGTCAAAAATACTTAATGAAAGACAATACGGTTTCCGTATAAAAGAAGAGCGACGGGAAATTTACTTTCTTTGTCACACATATTTGGAACAGTCGGTTGAAAACTTTGATGAGACTTTCATTGCTGTTCAGCAATTCAAATCTTACTAATGAGCTTGATTCGTTGTATGTTGCTGATTTGAAGATACACAAATACACTATGGATGAACGCGTGTGTCTACCTAGATCAAATCAATTTTACCTGAACAGAGTATCAATGTAACTTTTCAAAGAAATTTTTTTAACAGGATCTAGCATCTCTGGAATGCCTTGGGTATTCCTTGATAATTGTTATCCACTAAACTTTAAAAATAGCGTTCAAAAATCCTCAAAGAGAATTGGTCAATAGTGAGTAACCTTAGATCCCTAGTTAGCATCGTATCTTACGATATTCAGAAATGTTAATCTATAATCTCTTATGGTTAACACTAAATAATGTCTAACTTTAAAAAACAATACTAAAACATTATCGGTTAGGGGGGGGGGGGGGTCCGGAACCGAACTCCTCCCCCCCCCCCTTGTGTGCGCGCCTGTAATCAATGATACTTTTTAGTTAAGGATTATGAATGCTTAAAAAACATATTTAAAATAAACGCCAAAAACTATCACCCTGAATGGAAATGGGGATGGGGAGGGTATGAATGAATGAAAAAACACATTTGCCAAACGTTGTAAATGACCAATCCCTCAACTCCAGCAAAATTGTTGCAAACATTATTGTTCAGTTTCAAAAACGATTGTGGCAACAATTGTGGATTAAGAAGACTGGCTCATATTGCAGTATGTATAAATTGCAGTGAAGTTGATTGCCTAAATAGAAGATGTAGCTGAAGAACACATTTTTTTATTAAGTCAGTTATAAAATTGTATTTTATTATGATTTAAATTATTAAATCAAATCCTTTAATTTTTAAACTTATGCAGTATTATATTAATGTTATTAGTGCTACCGCTGTAGTTATTGATTATTTATTATCAGATTTGTGACAAGCATATATAAAAGCTCGTTGTTGTTCAGTTTTTCATACTTCGATAATTTTGCATTTTTACTGCGTTTTGTGTAACCATTTTGAATTTTGTAAATCTGATAACAGATTCGTAATCAGCATCCTCGAAAACACTTATAAATAATTTTTAAATTTTTTCATCGATTTACAGTCGAGGTATTCAATTTTACAAGTAATTTGTTGTTAACTAAAATTAGCGGCTTTTTTGATTAAAAATAATTAGTGGCTTTTTTTGAATGAAAACATTTTTTTCTAACAATATTTATAAGCGAATGCAAAAGGTTTCATCAAAAAATATGGAAACAGGACTTATTCCGAAGTTTATTCCCCTTTTTGTCTAAGTAGAATCCCCTAAATCTGTTCTTTAGTTTTAAGAAAATGAACAACAAAAATTATTCCTATAATAAGAAATATGTAGGAAATAAAATACATAACATAAAATTATTATAAGAAGGAATTATAATTTTTTTATTGTATTTCAGTTAAAGTAATTGGATGGAGTGTATCGATTTGAAGAAAATAATACTTTTTTATGGTTTAATTCAAAATGTTTTTAGATCTGTGACATTGTTAAATTTATGAGAAAGAAATAAAAAATAAGTTAATGGGAAAATATGGAGTTGCTGAAATCTCACAGCTCTGAGATATCAAGACTTCGGTCTTGGTTAAGGATTTTGATATAGTTTTCGGCAAAAACTTTTATGAGGACATGGTTTTTAGTTTTGAGCAGCGATGTATATCAAACATAACTCTTTGTTAAAGTACAAGTAAGTTTTTATCTTTGTTTAGAAATTTATTACAAAACTAACACGAAACATCAATACGTTGCCGGAAAATTATAACAGATCACAAATTAACATAATATAGTGAAAATATGATACACTCAGCAAACTGCTCAAAAACCTCTCCATTTAGCGTTTCGAGAAAATATTACAAAATCACAAATTCATATTTCTTTCAAAATTCCAAAAATATTTTAAAAATTAAATACAATCAAACTTTTTTCAAAATTCCAAATATATTCCAAAAATTAGAATAAAATCAAATATTTAAAGTTTTTCTAATTCCAATAATATTCCAAAAATTCTTAAAATTCAAACTTTTCCAAAATTCTAAAAATATTGCAAAAATTATTACAAAATCAAAAATTGTAACTGTTTTCAAAATTCCAAAAATTATAATAAAATCAAAAATTTAAAATTTTTCAAAACTACGAATATTCCAAAAAGTCTTACAAAATCAAAAATTCAAACGTTTTCAAAATTCTAAAAATATATATAAAATTCAAAAACTATTTTTTTCAAAATTCTAAAAATATTGCAAAAATTATAACATAATCAAAAATTGAAACTTTTTTCAAAATTCCAAAAATATTCCAAAAATTAAAATATAATCAAATATTTAAACTTTTTCTAAATTCCAATAATATTCCAAAAATTCTTAAATATTCAAACTTTTTCCGAAATTCTAAGAACATTGCAAAAATTATTACAAAATCAAATATTGAATTTTTTTCAAAATTCCAAAAATTATAATAAAATCAAAAATTTAAAATTTTTCAAAATTCTAAAAATATTCCAAAAATTCTTACAAAATCAGAAATTAAAACTTTTTCCAAAATTCTAAAAATATTGCAAAAATTATTACAAAATCAAAACTACAAACTTTTTTCAAAATTCCAAAAATATTTCAAAAACTATAACAAATTTAAAAATTTCCATGTCCAATTTCATTTTCAATTACATATACGTCATAAAAACAGCTACATTTTTTTTTCCAAAAAATTGGCTAAAAAATATATGAAATCATTTTTTGACACATTTGACAACATTTTTTTGACAAACTTATAATGCCATAATTCTTAATAATAATAATAAAATTTCATTTCAAACAAATAATTAATTTTATTTTTTTCCCAAAATTGGGTTAAAAAATAAATAAAAATCTTTCTTTTGACACACTTGACAACATTTTTTTGACAAACTTATAATGCCATAATTCTCAATATTAATAATAAAATTTCATTTCAAACAAATAATTAATTTTATTTTTTTCCAAAAATTGGGTAAAAAATAAATAAAAATCTTTCTTTTGACACACTTGACAACATTTTTTTGACAAACTTATAATGCCATAATTCTCAATAATAATAATAAAATTTCATTACAAACAAATAATTAATATTATTTTTTTCCAAAAAATTGGGTAAAAAAATAAATAAAAATCTTTCTTTTGACACACTTGATAACATTTTTTTGACAAACTTATAATGCCATAATTCTCAATAATAATAATAAAAAATTCATTTCAAACATATAATTAATTTTCTTTTTTTTTACAAAAAAATGGGTAAAAAAATAAATAAAAATCTTTCTTTTGACACAGTTCTTTTGAACATTTTTTTGTCAAACTCATAATGCAATAATCTAGTTTTTGATCTCACATACCAATCCCTACCATCAAGATTTCTCCAAATTTAATGTTCCTACTCGTAATCACTTAAAATGAACGTATTCTAAGCCAAAAATATGAAAATTTGCTATTTTTGACACACATTATGATTT